>CM041535.1:29034209-29124209 GCA_023238725.1 Scortum barcoo
TTTTAGATTTTTTTATGCTAAATATCTTTTCTTATTTTTCTATCTTACCCTATGTCTTGCATTTCCTCTATTTATTTTCCATTGTGTTTCGCTGCTGTTACACTGTGAATTTCCCCGCTGTGGGACTAATAAAGGAAATCTGAATCTGAATCTGAATCTGTCTATCTCCACCCGTCTGTCTCTCCCAGGTGCTCCTCCCGACTCAGTCTGGCTCGCGGGTGGATGAGGAGCATTTGATTCGTGCTCTGGCTCAGCTGGACGACACTCTGGACAAATTGGAGTCGATGTTTCTGCGCAGGCAGCCGTTCCTCTGTGGTGATGACATCACTGTGGCCGACCTGCTCGCCGTCTGTGAGCTCATGCAGGTCAGAGGCTCTGATTGGTGCAGATATTGATCAGCTGTTTGTGTTCCTCCACCTGTTGGGGGAGGGGCTTGGTGGTTGGTTGGTTCTGAGCATGCTCAGTGTGTCTCTCTGCAGCCTCTGGGGGGGGGCAGAGACGTGCTGGAACAGCGACCTCAGTTGCAGCGTTGGAGGAGCAGAGTCCAGTCGGCCGTCGGCAAGTCGTTCGACCGAGCTCATTCCGTGCTGTACGCGGTCAGAGACCGCCGCAAAGCCAAGCTGTGACATCACCAGTGATGTCACACAGGTGGGGGAGGAGCAAAGAGACACCTGAAGCATAACTGAAGGAGGAGCCAATCATCATCCAGCATCCAGAGACGACATAACGAAGTTTGAAACGCTGCTGAGACAGGACGGAGACGTGTTCAGGTGTTTTACGCTCCTCCCTCCTGTTTGATTCAGCCTCAAATCAATAATCACTAATATCTTTCAACTATAACAAAGAAAACATAGTGTTTGAAATCACTGATCAATTTGATTTGATTGATTAGATTTTAAAAATATGTTGATGAGAGAAACGACTGCTGTGTTTTCTGAGTTTGTAACACAGCATCAGAGAGACAAAAAGCTCCGTCTGTCACCAACGATCACCTGGGCCGTGTTTCATCAGTACTTCAATAATACTTCATCAGTACTTCAATAATACTTTATCAGTGCTTCATCAGTACTTCATTAGTTCTCCTCAGCTGGTGGTTCTCTGTACATCACTCGGAGGTCACCTGAAAAGTGAAGGTGAAATAGAACGTGTCCTTGAGGACTTTGACCTTCATGACGGACAGAAGGTCAGAACTGCAGTGCATTGTGGGTGATCTCGGCCTCTGGAGTTATTGACTTGCTCCGTCAGCCCTCTAAGGTCGATCTGACCAAGTTCACTTCAGTTTGTATACAAATACACCACTCCTCTGATGGTGAGGAGGAAGTCAATATTTTGAAGGACGGATGAAAGACAGCCTCTGATTCCAGGTGTGTCAGGTAACCAGGAAGTTGCTGATGTCACAGCACAGCCTCCAAACAGCTCTGCGATCACATGACTGAACTGATCTGTTTGTGTGCAGTCTGAGGTGTTTTCAGATCTGCTCTGATAATTTCAAGATGAATAATCTGATTTTAAAGCCAAATGTTTGTGATGAAGAAGACAAATAAAGTTTTCAGATTTTATTTTCACACTCAAGTTGTCGTTCTGTGTTTAATTATTGATTAACTGTTTATCTGCCGCGCTGTCTGCTGACTCCTCCAAGTCTGTGAATACAACTGAACACTGAATGATCCTGAGTGACAGGTTGCCCCGCTTCTTTAAGTGGGACCATAATTTCCTAAATGAACATCATGATGTATTGATTAAGACTTGAATCCAGCGATTGAGACTATAAACTGATCAGTACAATGTTTACTGAGGTCATCAATCAGGTGACTTTTTCAACCAGGAGTTGCCCCCTGCTGAACCTTAGAAAGAATGCAGGTTAAAGGCACTTCAGCGTGGACCTCTGACCCCGAGGATCGGACCCTCCTCTTCTTTAGTCTGTGCACAGTGTAAAGTCCAGTCAGCACCCCCTATGGTTTGTAGAAACGTTAACGTGTCTTAGAGTCAAATGTATTCAAGAAAATCCTTTGTCTTGAATATTCAGAATAAAGAATTGAGTCAACTGCAGAAGAAAATGAGACCAAACAGAGTTAAAAACATAAAAGACTTTATTAGAAAATATCATAAACTTTATTTACAGAGTTTCAGTAGTGATGGCACATGGCTGAATGGCTGAATCTGATTGGTCCTCTACATTGGGGCATGGGGCGGGGCTTGGCTTCGTTTGGCCGGATGTTTCTCCTCCTCTTCGTCTCCTTCATCTCGTCCTCGTTTCCTCCCAGAGCTGCCGGACGCTGACCCCGCCTCCTGCTGGGGGGGGGGGGGTTAGTTTAACTATCAATGAGTGTGAGAGGAGAACTGTGTGTGGATGCGGTTACCATGGCAGCAGCAGCAGCAGGGGGGTACATGAGTTTGTGAGCCGTCTCCAACATCCCGTGATCCTGAACACTCACAACCACACACATCTGTCAGAATACACACACCACCCTGCATTTCCCATGATTCACCACATCTTTTAAGTACACGCACTGTGTATATGACATCACTATGACATGTACCTGTAACCAGGGGTGCTGCAGAGCTTCCTCTATTGTCATCCTCCTACTGGGATCAACAACCAGCAGCTTCCTCACACCACGTCCTTCGCTGGAGACACACACACACACACACACTCTGAGTACTGCATACAGCAGTAGTACTGCAGGAGTGTTTGTTTGTCTGTAGTGTTTCTGTGTCTGTAGTGTTTCTGTAGTAATACTAGTGTAATACTATAGTGTTTCTGTAGTAATTCTGTAGTGTTTCTGTAGTGTTTCTGTAATACTGTAGTGTTTCTGTAGTAAGTGTTAGTGTTTCAGTGTAGTGTTTCTGTAGTGTGTTTCTGTAGTGTTTCTGTACTGTATACTGTACTGTGTAATACTGTAGTGTTTCTGTGTGTTTCTTAGTGTTTCTGTAGTGTTTCTGTGTTTCTGTAGTGTTTCTGTAGTGTTTCTGTGGTAATACTGTAGTGTTTCTGTGTTTCTGTAGTGTTTCTGTAATACTATAGTGTTTCTGTAGTGTTTCTAGTGTTTCTGTAGTGTTTCTGTAGTGTTTCTGTAGTGTTTCTGTAATACTATAGTGTTTCTGTTTCTGTTTCTAGTGTTTCTGTAGTGTTTCTGTAGTGTTTCTGTGTTTCTGTAGTGTTTCTGTAGTGTTTCTGTGTTTCTGTAATACTATAGTGTTTCTGTAGTAATACTGTAGTGTTTGTGCAGTTTCTGTGTTACTGTAGTGTGTTTCTGTAGTGTTTCTGTGTAATACTGTAGTGTTTCTGCAGTGTAATACTGTGTTTCTAGTAATACTGTAGTGTTTACTGTAGTGTTTCTGTGTTTCTGTAGTGTTAATACTATAGTGTTTCTGCAGTGTTTCTGTAGTAATACTGTAGTGTTTCTGTAGTGTTTCTGTAGTAATACTATAGTGTTTCTGCAGTGTTTCTGTGTTTCTGTAGTGTTACTGTAGTGTTACTCAGTAGTGTTTCTGTACTGTAGTTACTACTATAGTGTTTCTGTAGTGTTTCTGTAGTATTCTGTAGTGTTTCTGTAGTAGTTTCTGTAGTGTTTCTGTAGTGTTTCTGTAGTGTTTCTGTAGTGTTTCTGTAGTGTTTCTGTAGTAATACTATAGTGTTTCTGCTATAGTGTTACTAGTGTTTCTGTGTAATACTGTAGTGCAGTGTTTCTATAGTGTTTATGTAGTAATAGTGTTTCTGTAGTGTTTCTGTGTAATACTGTAGTGTTTCTGTAGTGTTTCTATAGTGTAGTGTTCTACTGGTAGTGTTTCTGTAGTGTTTCTGTAGTTTCTGTAGTGTTTCTGTAGTAGTTTTTCTGTAGTAATACTACTGTAGTGTTTCAGTGTTACTGTAGTGTTTCTGTGGTAATACTGTAGTGTTTCTAGTTTCTGTTTCTGTAGTGTTTCTGTAGTAATACTATAGTGTTTCTGCAGTTTCTGTAGTGTTTCTGTAGTAATACTGTTTCTAGTGTTTCTGTAGTGTTACTGTAGTGTTTCTGTGTAATACTGTAGTGTTTCTGTAGTAATACTATAGTGTTACTGTAGTGTTTACTGCAGTGTTTCTGTAGTAATACTGTATACTGTAGTTTCTAGTGTGTAGTGTTACTGTAGTGTAATACTGTACTGTAGTGTAAGTGTTTCTCTAGTGTAATACTACTGTAGTGTTTCTGTAGTTTCTGTAATACTATTTAGTTTCTGTAGTAATATAGTGTTTCTGTAGTGTTATAGTGTTTACTGTAGTGTTATAGTGTTTCTGTGTTTCTGTAGTGTTTCTGTGTAATTATATGTTTGCTGTAGTGTAATATTTGCTGTAGTGTTTCTGTTTCTAGTAAACTGTGTATATTTTTCTGTGTCTTTCTGTAGTAGTACTAGTGTTTCTAGTGTTTCTGTTGATATATGTAGTGTGTTTTCTGTGTAGTGTCTTACTTTCTTACTGTGTTTCACAGTATTTTTATACTATGTGGTAAGTGTTACTGTGTTCTGCTAGTGTTTCTGTTTCTGTAGTGTTTCTGTAGTGTTTCTGTAGTGTTTCTGTAGTGTAGTGTTTCTGTAGTGTTTCTGTAGTGTTTCTGTAGTTTCTGTTTCTGTAGTGTTTCTGTAGTGTTTCTGTAGTGTTTCTGTAGTGTTTCTGTAGTGTTTCTGTAGTTTCTGTTAATCTGTAGTTTCTGTAGTTCTGTAGTGTTTCTGTAGTGTTTCTGTAGTTTCTGTGTTACTGTAGTGTTTCTGTGGTAATAGTGTTTCTGTAATACTTTAGTGTTTCTGCAGTGTTTCTGTAGTAATACTGTAGTGTTTCTAGTGTGTAGTTACTATAGTGTTTCTGTAATACAGTGTTTCTGTAGTAAGTGTTTCTGCAGTGTTTCTGTAGTGTTTACTGTAGTGTTTCTGTAGTAATACTATAGTGTTTATGTAGTATACTATAGTGTTTCTGTAGTGTAATACTGTAGTGTTTCTGTAGTGTTTCTGTAGTAATACTGTGGTGTTTGTAGTGTTTCTGTAGTAATACTGTAGTGTTTCTGTAGTAATACTATAGTGTTTCTGTAGTGTTTCTGTAGTGTTTCTGTAGTAGTGTTTCTGTAGTGTTTCTAGTACTGTAGTGTTTCTGTAATACTATAGTGTTTCTGTAGTAATACTGTAATACTATAGTGTTTCTGCAGTGTTACTGTAGTGTTTCTGTGGTAATACTGTAGTGTTTCTGCAGTGTTTCTGTAGTAATACTGTAGTGTTTACTGTGTTTCTACTACTGTAGTGTTTCTGTAGTGTAATACTGTAGTGTTTCTGTAGTGTTTCTGTACTGTAGTGTTTCTGTAGTGTAGTTTACTGTAGTGTTTCTGTAGTAATACTGTAGTGTTTCTGTAGTGTGTAATACTGTAGTGTTTCTATAGTGTAATACTATAGTGTTTCTGTGTAATACTATAGTGTTTCTGTAGTGTTTCTGTAGTTTACAGTGTTTCTGTAGTGTTTCTGTAGTGTTTCTGTGTAATACTGTAGTGTTTCTGTAGTTTCTAGTAGTAATTCTGTATAGTGTTTCTGTAGTGTTTCTGTGTAATACTGTAGTGTTTCTGTAGTAGTGTTTCTGTAGTGTTTCTGTAGTGTTTCTGTAGTGTTTCTGTAGTGTTTCTGTAATACTATAGTGTTTCTGTAGTGTTTCTGTAGTGTTTCTGTGGTAATACTGTGTAGTGTTTCTGCAGTGTTTCTGTAGTTTCTGTACTGTAGTGTTTCTGTTTCTATAGTGTTTCTAGTGTTACTGTGTAATACTGTAGTGTTTCTGTTTCTGTAGTAATACTGTTTCTAGTGTTTCTGTAGTGCTGTAGTGTTTCTGTAGTGTAATTTACTGTAGTGTTTCTGTAGTAAGTGTTTCTGTAGTGTTTCTGTAGTGTTTCTGTAGTGTTTCTGTAGTGTTTCTGTAGTGTTTCTGTAGTGTTTCTGTAGTGTTTCTGTAGTAATACTGTAGTGTAGTGTTTCTGCAGTGTTTCTGTAGTAATACTATAGTGTTTCTGCAGTGTTCTGTAGTGTTTCTGTGTTACTGTAGTGTTTCTGTAGTAATACTATAGTGTTAGTGTTTCTAGTGTTTCAGTGTTTCTGTAGTAATACTATAGTGTTTCTGCAGTGTTACTGTGTTTACTGTGTTACTGCTGTAAGTAATATAGTGTTTCTGTGTTCTAGTGTTTCTGTAGTAATACTGTAGTGTTACTGTAGTGTTTCTGTAGTGTTTCTGTAGTGTTTCTGTAGTGTTTCTGTAGTGTTTCTGTAGTGTTTCTGTAGTGTTTACTGTAGTGTTTCTAGTGTTTCTGTAGTGTTTCTGCAGTGTTTCTGTGTTACTGTAAGTAAGTGTTTACTGCAGTGTTTCTGTAGTATACTGTAGTGTTTCTACAGTTTACTGTAATGCTGTAGTGTTTCTAGTGTTTCTGCAGTGTTTCTGTGTGTCTGTATATAGTGTTTCTGCAGTGTTTCTGTAGTGTGTAGTAATACTGTAGTGTTTCTGTAGTAATACTATAGTGTTTCTGTAGTGTTTCTGTAGTGTTACTAATACTAATAGTGTTTCTGTAGTAATACTAGTGTTTCTAGTGTTTCTGTAGTAATACTATAGTGTTTCTGCAGTGTTACTGTAGTAATACTGTAGTGTTTCTGTAGTAGTTACTGTAGTAATACTGTAGTGTTTCTGCAGTGTTTCTGTAGTAATACTGTAGTAATACTATAGTGTTTCTGTGCAGTGTTTCTGTAGTGTTACTGCAGTGTTTCTATAGTAATACTGTATACTGTAGTGTTTCTGTAGTAATACTATAGTGTTTCTGCAGTGTTACTGTAGTGTTTCTGTGGTAATACTGTAGATGTTTCTGCAGTGTTTCTGTAGTAAGCTTACTATAGTGTTTCTGCAGTGTTACTGTACTGTGTTTCTACTGTAGTGTTTCTGTAGTAATACTATAGTGTTTCTGTAGTGTTTCTGTAGTAATACTGTAATACTATGTTTCTGTAGTGTTTCTGTAACTGTGTTTATACTGTAGTGTTTCTGTGTAATACTATAGTGTTTCTGTAGTAATAGTGTTTAGTGTTTCAATGTTACTGTAGTGTTTCTGTAGTGTTTCTGTAGTGTTTCTGTAGTGTTTCTGTAGTGTTTCTGTGTAATACTGTAGTGTTTCTGTAGTAATACTGTAGTGTGTTAATACTGTGCAGTGTTTCTAGTGTTTCTGTTAGTAATACTGTAGTGTTTCTGTAGTAATCTAGTGTTTCTGTAGTGTTTCTGCTGTAGTGTTTCTGCAGTGTTACTGTAGTGTTTCTGTGTTTCTGTAATACTGTAGTGTTTCTGTGTTTACTGTAGTGTTTCTGTAGTAATAGTGTTTCTGTAGTGTACTGTAATACTAGTGTTTCTGCAGTGTTTCTGTAGTGTATAGTGTTTCTGTGTTACTGTAGTGTTTCTGTGTAATCTGTAGTGTTTCTGTAGTAATACTATAGTGTTTACTGTAGTGTTACTACTGTAGTACAGTGTTTCTAGTGTAATACTGTAGTAATACTGTAGTGTAGTGTTTCTGTGTTACTGTAGTGTTTCTGTAGTGTTCTGCAAGTAATGTGCAGTGTTTCTGTGTGTAATAATAGTGTTTCTGCTGTTACTAGCCTGTAAATGTTTCTTGTGTAGTGCACCATAGTGTACGTTTCTGTGTTATAGTGTTTCTGCAGTGTTTACTGTAGTGTGTAGTAATACTGTAGTGTTTCTGTAGTGTATTACTAGTGTTTCTGTAGTGTTATTGCAAGTTTACTGTTTCTGTGTGTTAGTGTTTCTGTAGTGTGTAATCTGTGTAGTGTTTCTGTTTCTAGTGTAGTGTTTCTGTAGTGTTTCTGTAGTGTTTCTGTAGTTTCTGTTAATACTGTAGTGTAGTGTTTCTGTAGTGTTTCTGTAGTGTAATACTGTAGTGTTTCTGTAGTGTAATACTGTAGTGTTTCTGTAGTAATACTGTTTCTAGTGTTTCTGTAGTGTTTCTGTAGTGTTTCTGTAGTGTTTCTGTAGTGTTTCTGTGTGTTTCTGTAGTGTTTCTGTAGTGTTTCTGTAGTGTTTCTGTAGTGTTTCTGTAGTTTCTGTAGTAATCTGTACTGTAGTGTTTCTAGTGTTTCTGTAGTGTTTCTGTAGTGTTTCTGTATGTTTCTGTAGTGTTTCTGTAGTGTATGTAGTAATACTCAGTGTTTCTGTAGTGTTTCTAGTGTTTCTGTAGTGTTTCTGTAGTGTTTCTGTAGTGTTTCTGTAGTGTTACTGCAGTGTGTAGTAATACTGTAGTGTTTCTGTGTAATACTGTAGTGTTTCTGTAGTAATACTATAGTGTTTATGTGTTTCTAGTGTTTCTGCAGTGTTTCTGTAGTAATACTAGTGTTTCTAGTGTTACTGTAGTGTTACTGTAGTGTTTCTGTAGTGTTTCTAGTGTTTCTGTAGTGTTTCTGTAGTAATACTGTAGTGTTTCTGTAGTGTTTCTGTAGTAATACTATAGTGTTTCTGCAGTGTTGCTGTGTACTGTAGTGTTTCTGTAGTGTAATACTGTAGTGTTTCTGCAGTGTTTTACTGTATAGTTTCTGTAAGTTTCTGTAGTGTTTCTACTGTAGTGTTTCTGCAGTGTTTCTGTGTAATGCACGTTTACTGTAGTAATACTGTAGTGTTTCTGTAGTAATACTGTAGTGTTTCTGTAGTTACTGTAGTAATACTACTGTAGTGTTTCTGCACTGTAGTGTTTCTGTAGTAGTTATACGTGTTTCTAGTAAGTGTTTCTGTACTGTGTGTGTTTCTGTAAGTGTTACTGTAGTGTACTATAGTGTTTCTGCAGTGTTTCTGTAGTAATACTATAGTGTTTCTGCAGTGTTACTGTGTATAGTGTTTCTGTAGTGTTTCTGTAATACTGTAGTGTTTCTGTAGTAATACTATAGTGTTTATGTAGTACTATAGTGTTTGCTGTAGTGTTTCTGTAGTGTTTCTGTAGTGTTTCTGTAGTGTTTCTGTAGTAATACTGTGTTTATAGTGTTTCTGTAGTAATACTATAGTGTTTATGTAGTAATACTATAGTGTTTATGTAGTAATACTATAGTGTTTCTGCAGTGTTACTGCAGTTTACTGTAGTAATGTTTCTGTAGTGTTTCTGTAGTAATACTGTAGTGTTTCTGTAGTAATACTATAGTGTTTCTGTAATACTGTAGTGTTTCTGTAGTAAGTGTTACTCTATAGTGTTACTTAGCTGTGTATGTCTGTGGTGTTTTCTGTGTACTTTACTGTAGTGTTTCTGTAGTGTTTCTGTAATACTGTAGTGTTTCTGTAGTAATACTGTGCAGTGTTTCTGTAGTGTTTCTGTGTGTAATACTGTAGTGTAGTGTTTCTGTGTAATACTGTAGTGTAGTGTTTCTGTAGTAGTGTTTCTGTAGTGTATAGTGTTAATCTAGTGTTTCTGTAGTGTTTCTGTAGTGTAGTGTTTCTGTGTGTAGTGTTTCTGTAGTGTTTCTGTGGTAATACTGTAGTGTTTCTGCAGTGTTTCTGTAGTAATACTATAGTGTTACTGTAGTGTTTAGTGTTTCTGCAGTGTTTCTGTAGTGTAATACTGTAGTGTTTCTGTAGTAATACTATAGTGTTTCTGCAGTGTTACTGTAGTGTTTCTGTAGTAATACTGTAGTGTTTCTACTGCTGTAGTGTTTCTGTAGTGTAGTTACTGTAGTGTTAATACTGTGTGTTACTGTAGTGTTTCTGTAGTAATACTATAGTGTTTCTGCAGTGTTTCTGTAGTAGTGTTTCTGTATACTGTAGTGTTTCTGTAGTAGTGTTTCTGTAGTGTTTCTGTAGTGTTTCTAGTGTTTCTGTAGTGTTTCTGTAGTGCAGTGTGTGTAGTGTTTCTGTAGTGTTTCTGTAGTGTTTCTGTAGTGTTTCTGTAGTGTTTCTGTAGTGTAGTGTTTACTGTAGTTTCTGTAGTTCTGTAGTGTTTCTGTAGTGTAGTGTTTCTGTAGTGTTTCTGTAGTGTTTCTGTAGTGTAGTGTTTCTGTAGTGTTTCTGTAGTGTTTCTGTAGTGTTTCTGTAGTGTAGTGTTTCTGTAGTGTTTCTGTAGTGTTTCTGTAGTGTTTCTGTAGTGTTTCTGTAGTAAGTGTTACTGTAGTTACTGCAGTGTTTCTGTAGTAATACTATAGTGTTTCTGCTGTAGTGTTTCTGTAGTAATACTGTAGTGTTTACTGTGTTACTGTAGTGTTTCTGTAGTGTTTCTGTAGTGTTTCTTACTGCCAATACTGTAGTGTTTCTGTAGTATATAGTGTTTTACTGTAGTGTTTCTGTAGTGTAGTGTTTCTGTAGTAATAGTGTTTCTGTAGTGTTTCTGCAGTGTTTCTGTAGTAATACTATAGTGTTTGTAGTGTTTCTGTAGTGTTACTGCTGCTGTAGTGTTTCTGTAGTAATACTAGTGTTACTGTAGTGTTTCTGCAGTGTTTCTGTAGTAATACTATAGTGTTTCTGCAGTGTTACTGTAGTAATACTGTAGTGTTTCTGCAGTGTTTACTGTAATACTATAGTGTTTCAGGTGAAATACTGTATAGTGTTTCTGTAGTGTTTCTGTACTGTAGTAATACTGTAGTGTTTCTGTAGTAATTACTGTAATACTATAGTGTTTCTGTAGTGTTTCTGTAGTGTTACTGCAGTGTTTCTATAGTAATTGTTTCTGTAGTGTTTCTGTATACTGTAGTGTTTCTGTAGTATAGTGTTTCTGTGTAATACTATAGTGTTTCTGTAGTAATACTAGTGTCCAGTTCTGTAGTGTTTCTGCTGTAGTGTAATACTGTAGTGTTTCTGTAGTACTGCATACTGTAGTTTCTGTAGTTTCTGTAGTGTTTCTGTAGTGTTTCTGTAGTGTTTCTGTAGTGTTTCTGTAGTGTTTCTGTAGTGTTTCTGTTTCTGTAGTAATACTGTAGTGTTTCTGCAGTGTTTCTGTAGTACTATAGTGTTTCTGTAGTGTTTCTGTAGTGTTTCTGTAGTAATACTAGTGTTTCTGTAGTGTTACTATAGTGTTTCTGTAGTAATACTGTAGTGTTTCTGTAGTGTTTACTGCAGTGTGTTACTGTAGTGTTACTGTAGTGTTTCTGTAGTGTTACTGTAGTGTAATACTGTAGTGTTTCTGCAGTGTTTCTGTAGTAATAGTGTTTCTGTACTGTAGTGTTTCTGTAGTAATACTATAGTGTTTCTGCAGTGTAATACTCTAGTGTTTCTGTAGTGTTTCTGTAGTGGTAATACTGTAGTGTTTCTGTAGTAATAGTGTTTCTGTAGTGTTTCTGTAGTAATAGTGTTTCTGTAGTGTAGTTACTGTAGTGTTTCTGCAGTGTTTCTGTAGTGTTCTGCAGTGTTTCTGTAGTAGTGTTTCTGTATGTTTCTAGTGTTTCTGTAGTGTTTCTGTAGTGTTTCTGTAGTGTTTCTGTAGTGTTTCTGTAGTGTTTCTGTAGTGTTTCTGTAGTGTTTCTGTAGTGTTTCTGTAGTGTTTCTGTAGTGTTTCTGTAGTGTTTCTGTAGTGTTACTGTAGTAATACTGTAGTGTTTCTGCAGTGTTTCTGTAGTAATACTACTGTAGTGTTTCTGTAGTGTTTCTGTAGTGTTTCTATAGTGTTTATGCTCTGTAGTAATACTGTGTAGTGTTTCTTGTACTGTGTTTCTGCAGTGTTTCTGTAGTAATACTAGTGTTTCTGTAGTGTTTCTGTAGTGCTGTAGTGTTTCTGTAGTGTTTCTGTAGTGTTTCTGTAGTGTTTCTGTAGTAGTGTTTCTGTAGTGTTTCTGTAGTGTTTCTGTAGTGTTTCTGTAGTGTTAATCTGTAGTGTTACTGTAGTGTTTCTGTAGTAATACTATAGTGTTTCTAGTGTAGTGATACTGTAGTGTTTCTGTAATACAGTGTTTCTGTAGTAATACTACTGTAGTGTTTCTGTACTGTGTTTCTGTAGTGTTTCTGTAGTGTTTCTGTAGTGTAGTGTTTCTGTAGTGTTTCTGTAGTAATAGTGTTTCTGTAGTAATACTATAGTGTTTCTGCAGTGTTTCTGTAGTGTTACTGCAGTGTAGCTTGGTGTTTCTATTTCTGTAGTAATACTGTATACTGTAGTGTTTCTGTAGTAATACTATAGTGTTACTGTAGTGTTACTGCAGTGTTTCTGTAGTGTTTACTGTATTTCTGTGTTACTGTGTGTAATACTGTAGTGTTTCTGCAGTGTAGTGTTTCTGTAATACTGTAGTGTACTGTAGTGTTTCTGTAATATAGTGTTTGCTGTTTCTGTAGTGTTTCTGTAGTGTTTCTGTAGTAATAGTGTTTCTGTAGTGTTTCTGTAGTAATACTGTAGTGTTTCTGTAGTAAGTGTTTCTGTAGTGTTTCTAGTGTTTCTGTAGTGTTTCTGTAGTAATACTATAGTGTTTCTGCAGTGTTTCTGTAGTGTTACTGTAATACTGTAGTGTTTCTGTAGTAATACTATAGTGTTTCTGCAGTAGTAATACTATAGTAGTTTCTTGTTTCTGTAATACTGTAGTATTACTGTATACTGTAGTGTTTCTGTAGTAATACTATAGTGTTTCTGTAGTGTTACTGTAGTGTTTCTGTGTAATACTGTAGTGTTTCTGTAGTAATAGTGTTTCTGTAGTAATACTATAGTGTTTCTGCTGTACTGTGTTAGTGTTTCTGTGTTACTGTAGTGTTTCTGTACTGTAAGTTACTGTAGTGTTTCTGTAATACTATAGTGTTTCTGTAGTAGTGTTTCTGTAGTGTTTCTGTAGTGTAGTTACTGTAGTGTTTCTGTAGTAATACTGTAGTGCAGTGTTTCTGTAGTAATACTATAGTGTTTCTGTAATACAGTGTTACTGTAGTGTTTCTGTGGTAATACTGTAGTGTTTCTGTAGTGTAGTGTTTCTGTAGTGTTTCTGTAGTGTTTCTGTAGTGTTTCTGTAGTAATACTATAGTGTTTCTGTGTACTGTAGTGTTTCTGCAGTGTTTCTGTAGTAATACTGTAGTGTTTCTGTAGTAATACTATAGTGTTTCTGTAGTGTTTCTGTAGTGTTTCTGCAGTGTTACTGTAGTGTTTCTGCAGTGTTACTGTGTAATACTGTAGTGTTTCTGTAGTGTTTCTGTAGTGTTCTACTAGTGTTTCTGTAGTAATAGTGTTTCTGTAGTGTAGTGTAGTGTTTCTAGTGTTTCTGTAGTAGTTCGTAGTGTTTCTGTAGTGTTTCTGTAGTTTACTGTTTCTGTAGTGTTTCTGTAGTGTTTACTGTAGTGTTTCTGTAGTGTAGTGTTTCTGTGCAGTGTTACTGTAGTGTTTCTGTAGTGTTTCTGCAGTGTTAGTGTTTCTGTGTAATAATACTGTAGTGTTTCTGTAGTGTAATACTGTAGTGTTTCTGTAGTGTGTTTACTGTAGTGTTTCTAGTAATACTGTAGTGTTTCTGTAGTGTTTCTGTAGTGTTTCTGTAGTGTTTCAGTGTTTCTGCAGTGTGTAATACTGTAGTGTTTCTGTAGTACTGTAGTGTCGTGTACTGTAGTGTTTCTGTAGTGTTTCTGTAGTGTTAGTGTTTCAGTGTACTGTAGTGTTTCTGTAGTAATAATATAGTGTTTCTGTGTACTGTATACTATAGTGTTTCTGTAGTAATACTATAGTGTTTCTGTGCTGTAGTGTTTCTTAGTGTTTCTGTAGTACTATAGTGTTTCTGTAGTGTTTCTGTCTGTAGTGTAATACTGTAGTTACTGTAGTGTTTCTGTAGTTCTGTAATACTGTAGTGTTTCTGCAGTGTTTCTGTAGTGTTGTGCAGTGTTTACTGTGTAATACTGTAGTGTTTCTGTAGTGTTTCTGTAGTGTTTAGTGTTTCTGTAGTGTTTCTGTGTAGTGTTTCTGTAGTAATAGTGTTTCTGTAATACTATAGTGTTTCTGTAGTGTTTCTGTAGTAATACTGTAGTGTTTCTGCAGTGTTTCTGTAGTGTTTCTGTAGTTTACTGTAGTAATACTGTAGTGTTTCTAGTGTTTCTGTAGTGGTAATACTGTAGTGTTACTGTAGTGTTTCTGTAGTAGTGTTACTGTAGTGTTTCTGTAGTAATACTATAGTGTTTCTGTAGTAGTGTTTCTGTATAGTGTTTCTGTAGTGTTTCTGTAGTGTTTCTGTAGTGTTTCTGTAGTGTTTCTGTAGTGTTTACTGTAGTGTTTCTGTAGTGTGGTTAGTGTTTCTGTAGTGTTTCTGTAGTGTTTCTATAGTGTAGTGTTTCTGTAGTGTTTCTGTAGTGTTTCTGTAGTGTTTCTGTAGTGTTTCTGTGGTAATACTGTAGTGTTTCTGCAGTGTTTCTGTAGTAATACTATAGTGTTACTGTAGTGTTCTGCTGTAGTAATAGTTACTGTAGTAATACTGTAGTGTTTCTCAGTAGTAATGTAATAGCCTAGTCTTCTAGTGTTTCTAGTAATACTATAGTGTTTCAGTGTGCAGTGTTTCAGTGTAGTAGTGTTCTGTTACTGTAGTGTTTATGTTTCTGTAGTGTTTACTGTAGTGTTTCTGTAGTAATACTATAGTGTTTCTGTAGTAATACTATAGTGTTTACTGTAGTAATACTATAGTGTTTCTGCTGTAGTGTTACTGTAGTTACATACTGTAGTAATACTGTAATACTTAGTGTTTAGTGTTTCTGTAATATTCTATAGTGTTTCTGCTGTAGTTTACTGTAGTGTTTGTGCAGTGTTTCTGTAATATGTTTTCTGTAGTGTTTCTGCAGTAGTTTCTAGTATAGTTTTTCTGTAAGTGTTTCTGTGTAATACTATAGTGTTTCTGCAGTGTTTCTGTAGTAATACTGTAGTGTTTACAGTAGTAATAGTACTATAGTGTTCTGCAGTGTTTACTGTGTGTGTGTTTCTGTAGTGTTACTGCTGTAGTGTTTCTAGTGTTACTGTAGTGTTTCTGTAGTTACTATAGTGTACTGTAGTGTTACTGCAGTGTTTCTGTAGTAATACTGCATACAGTGTTTGTAGTAATACTGTAGTGTTTCTGCAGTGTTTCTGTAGTAATACTAGTGCTCTAGTGTTACTGTAGTGTTTACTGCAGTGTTTCTGTAGTAATACTGTAGTAATATAGTGTTTCTGCAGTGTTTGCACACTGTAGTGTAGTGTTCTACAGTGTTTCTGTATACTGTAGTGTTTCTGTAGTGTTTCTGTAGTGTTTCTGTAGTGTTTCTGTAGTAATAGTGTTTCTAGTAATATAGTGTTTTAGTGCCGTAGTGTTAGTGTTTCTGCAGTGTTTCTGTAGTGTTTCTGTAGTAATACATAGTATTAGTGTTTCAGTGTTTGTGTAATACTATAGTGTTTCTGTAGTAATACTGTAGTGTTTCTGTAGTAATATAGTGTTTCTGTTACTATTAGTGTGTTTCTGTGTAATACTGTAGTGTTTCTGCATACTGTAGTGTTAGTGTTTCTGTAGTGCTGTAGTGTTTCTGTAGTGTTTCTTAGTGTTTCTGTAGTGTTTCTGTAGTGTTTCTGTAATAGTGTTTCTGTAGTGTTTCTGTAGTGTTTCTGTAGTGTTTCTGTAGTGTTTCTTAGTGTTTCTGTAAGTACTGTAGTGTTATAGTGTAGTTCTGTAGTGTTTCTGTAGTGTTTCTGTAGTGTTTCTGTAGTGTTTCTGTGTAATACTGTAGTGTTTCTGCAGTGTTTCTAGTGTTACTGTAGTAATACTGCAGTGTTTCTGCAGTGTTTCTGTAGTAATTTAGTGTTTCTGTAGTGTTTCTATAGTGTTAGTGTTTCTATAGTGTTTCTGCAGTGTTTCTGTAGTGTGTACGTAGTGTTTCTGTAGTGTTACTGCATAGTAGTGTAGTAATACTGTAGTATACTGTTTCTACTGTATAGTGTTGCAGTGTTTCTGTAGTAATAGTGTTTCTGTAGTAAGTGTTACTGTAGTGTTTCTGTAGTGTTTCTGTGTTACTGTAGTGTAGTGCTGTAGTAATACTGTAGTGTTTCTGCAGTGTTTCTGTAGTACTGTAGTGTTACTGTAGTGTTCTGTAGTGTTTCTGTAATACAGTAAAGTGTTACTAGTGTTTCTGCAGTGTTTCTGCAGTGTTACTGTAGTGTTTCTGCTGTAGTATCTGTAGTGTTTCTGCAGTGTTAGTTTCTGCTGTAGTGTTTCTGTGGTAATACTGTAGTGTTACTGTAGTGTTACTGTGGTACCTTGGTCAGAGATGTGTTTCCACTTGGAGGGGACCATGGTGAATTCACCGCGAATTATCTGCTCAGTTATTGACTGACAACCAAAACTGTCATGAAATGGAGGATAACCACCCAGACTGACAGACAGACAGACAGACAGACAGAAAGACAGACAGACAGAAAGACAGACTGTTATTGTTGCTTCATATTTACACATTAACACCTTCCCTCCGTTATGGTTGGAGTGTTGATTTGTGTGTGTTTGAGCATACAGAGAGACAGACAGAGAGACAGACAGAGAGAGAGACAGAACAAGCCTACCAGACAAAGAGCAGGACTCCGAGGCTCCATGCGTCATCCACAGCCAGGCCGTATCCTGTGGTGGAGGCGTGAGTGAACACCTCAGGGGCCAGGTAAGACGGAGTCCCACACAGAGTCCTCATCAACATGGACTCCTCCAGGATCCTGGACTGGTTAAAGTCTGTCACCTGAGACACACACACACGCAGTTGGACACACTGGTGTTGCTGTATCAGTGAGGATGATGAAGGTGAAGGTGTGTGTACCTTGATGAGACAGACGTCATCCTGTGAGGACAGCAGCACATTCTCTGGTTTCAGGTCTCTGTGTATGATCCCGTTACTGTGGAGGTACTGCACACACACAAACACACACACACGGTGTCATATACAGTGGACTCGTGTGTGTACTGGTTACCATGGCGACAGTGTCTCAGCCTCACCTGGACCGCTCGCAGCATCTGATAGAAATAAAGTTTGGCGATCGACTCGTTGAGCTGCTTCTGAGACTTCACTCTGTTGAACAACTCTCCTCCTTCCATCCTGACAGACAGACAGACAGACAGACAGACAGGCAGGCAGGCAGGCAGGCAGACAGATGAATAAATCACCTCATTTGGTGTGTTGGAGTTTTTGTTATTCTAAATTTGAACATTTGAGCAGCTCACAGCTCCAACACGATGTAGAAACTGTCATCTGTCTGGTAGAAATCCTCCGTCTTTATGAGACAAGGCTGCAGGAGACAAGGAGAGGAGGAGATGAGGATCAAAGTAGGTGTGTTTTATTAATTTATCATGAAGTCAGATTTATTTCTTCTTCTGCGGTTTCAGACTCACGTGGTCAACCCGCTGCAGAATCTCAATCTCTGTCTGTGCGTTTCGCATCGCTGTCTGTGATTGTACAAATCAAACAGATCACGTGATGTAGTTTTCTGTGTTTTTTACCTTCTAACCTCTGCAGCATCGTGAGGAAAGAAGGAAACGAGGGAAGGAGAAAAGGATGAGGCAGAAGAGCTCTCAGCCAATCAGAGAGCAGATGAGATGACTCACCCCTTCAGACTGAAAATTCTTCTTGTTTATTATTTTCACAGCAAATTTCCTGCAGGTGGATCTTTCAAAGGCCAGTTTGACTTCACCACACACTCCTCTGAAACACACACACACACAGTATTAGAAGAAGTGTTGCAGGGAACAGGAAGTGACATCATGGCAGGATGAACAGACTTACGTGCCGATCCGTCGTGTCAGCAGATATTTCTCCTGAAGCTCCTTTGGTAAACTGGACTGATCATCCGACATCAGATCAATGAAGACAAAGACTGAGGACAGACAGTCAGACTGTGAGGTGAGACATGCAGACTGTGAGGTGAGACAGGTGTTTGCTGCTCTGCCCTCTGACCTTTGTTGCGCGGCTCTGACAGAGACAGCACCGCGTTGTTGACCACAGGAAGCTTCTTATTCTGACCAATCAGGTTCCCGTCAATAAACGTCCCGTTGTTACTGTAGTCCTCCACAAAGACCTCGCTGCCCTCCTGACAGACAGACAGGCAGTCAGACAGACAGACAGGTCTGAGCTCACAGACAGACAGACAGACAGACAGGTGTTGGTAAACAGGAAGTGGTCTCACTCTGTAGATCCTGAAATGTTTCTTGCTGTAGATTCTGAACTTTTTGGATCCGCGGTCATCTGGATCATCCAGAACGTAGTTACACTTCGATCCCCGTCCAAACAGGTACTGATCCTCCACACAGTCTGAAACCAAACCACATCAAACATTTACAACCAGACCTGATTCCGGACCTGGGCCTGGGAGCAGGAACAGCAGTGTGACTTCTTACAGTCCGGTGTTTGGATTCAGACCTCTTTGAGAGTTCGAGTTGGTGCTGGTTTACCTGCAGGGCCACATAAAGAGTCAGAAGTGTAACACCAGGATCATGTGATCAGCTTATGGCCTCACCCTGGCTCCTGAAGCCGCGGGCCATGGGCAGCAGGCGGCCCCATGGTTGTGGTTCGGGCTCCTCAGGGACAGACGGCAATGTGACGGGGATGGTGTCCACGCTACTCAGAGTCCCAGAGCCGCTGGAAGACTGGCTGGCTGAGGTGGGCCCACTGGAAGAACTGGAACCAGGCTGGGATTGGGACTTAGACTGGGAGGGGGACTGGGTGGACTGGGCCTGGGAGGGGGACTGGGTGGACTGCGTGGACTGGGCCTGGGAGGGGGACTGGGTGGACTGGGCCTGGGAGGGGGACTGGGTGGACTGGGTGGACCGAGGCTGCTCTGTCTCATGTGGTTTCTCTTCAGACATCCTGCAGCTCTGCAGAGTAAACACATTAGATCAGACTGGACCAACTCCCAGCTGATATTATACCCCCCCCCCAAACTCACACACACACAAACACACAGTTAACAGCTTCGCGCCAAACTACTTTTACTCTCGGTCATATTAAAATAACTCTGCCGCTCCACTCACTAAACCAACACGCAGACTCGGCTCAAACTGGTTCTGGGTTTGTTTTGGTTCTGCTCTTCAGTTCGGCTTAAACTCAACATAGAATAATCAATAATTCCTTCATCAATCAGAACGATCAGTCTGCAGTCACAGCAACACTCCGCCCCTCTGCAGGCGGACGAGACGGCACTAAATTAGAGCTTTATTCAACGGAGTTCGTTATTGGTTGAGACGTTTCCTAAATGAATGAACCGGACCGGAACGGTGCTGGATCACTAACCACGCCCCCTGTCCATCACAGGTGAAGAGACCTGAACAGGAACCAGGACCAGGTGACCCGGTCTGTCCCGGTCTGTTCCGGTCCCAGCCCGCCAGGCTCTGCAGTAACATCAGAGACTCACCGGAGCGTCCCAACTCTCCAGGTAAACAAACCGGAGCTGCACCGGGACACGTGTGAGGAAGTTTTACCGGGACCGAGCAGGAAACGCTCGAGCCGTTTTTTCTTTTTGTGTCATGTGACGGTCTCAGCCAATGACAGGCCAGCACGTCGGTCACGTGAGCCCGGAGCCGTCGGGTGTGTTTCCGGGTTTGATTGGATCCTGCAGGAGAGACTGCGGGACAGCGCGAGGGCACGGTGATCGATGATGATCAGCAGTGATCGATGATGATCAGCAGTGATCGATGATGATCAGCAGTGATCGGTGACTGAAGCGTCTCTGTCGTCATGTCCAAACAGTGCAGCTCCGCTAAAACTCTGATCATCACAGACGGTGAGTAACAAACAAACAAACAAACAAACAAACAAACTCATCAGCTGACACAAACAGTAAACAAACTGCACGTGAGGGTATATCAATATTTCTGTGCTGTAAACAAAAAGACAAACTATTTCCTGGTCAGGTGAGTGTGGTCTGATCCGGATCCGGTGTGTTGGGGGTCCAGAGACGAACAGAGTTCAGTTTGGCTCCGCAGGTCAGGTCGTTGGTGTTTATTGATCACAGTGAAGCAAACACAGGAGAGAATCTAAAGTTTCTGTTTCTCCTCTCAGCAGTTTGTTCTCACTTTTCCTGCAGTCAGAGATCAGACAGACCTGCAGCTCATTTTCACTTCACTCACCAAATGTTCAAATAAACCCGATTCAAGAGCTGATTTGATGCTGGATGATGACACACTACGAAACCGCTGGCCCTGCTGGTCGTGTATGTTTTTTCTGTTGAAGCTGTGGTGTTGCCCCCTGCTGGTCTGGACTAATGACACAATGAACTGTCTCCTTCGGCAGATGAGGAGGTGCAGACTGAGGAGCTGAACCCATTCTCCTTCAGAGAGTTTCTACGCTGCAAGAACCAAGACCAGGACCAGGACCAGACGCATAGCAAAGTACTATAACTGCACACTCTGCAGCAAAAGACAAAGAACATGACATTTATTATAACTGTCTGCCTGTCTCTCTGCCTGTCTCTCTGTCCCTCTGTAGTCCAGCAGTTCTCAGAGGGTGTTTGATGTTGGGAATGTGACCTTTGACCCCGAGGTCAGGAGCTGTTTCTTCTCTGAACCCTCTCTGGCTCCACAGGTAGAGTGACATCATTTCTGACATCATCTTGTTCCATTGTCCTCTCCTCTGTAACTGTCTGTCTGACCGTCTGTCTGTCTGTCCAATCAGGAAGAGGAGTGGGGGAGGAGCCTCCAGTCAGGTATGGACAGCACTTCCTCCCTCTACACAGACGAGGAGGAGGAAGAAGAAGAAGACGAAGAGGAGACCAGGTGAGTCAGTCTGATCAGGAAACACCTTTAACAAGAGTTAAGATACATCAGAAACTCTGTTCTGATTGGTTGTTTATTCAGGCGTCAGATACTCTGATTGGTCACTGTCAGGACAGAGAGACAAGTTGAGCTGCTATCTGTGTGTGCAGATGATCTGATGTTTACAGAAGATTTTCACAAATAAAACACCAAATCATGTTTTTAAAGATTAAATCACAGTTTCTGCATGAAGGTTTTCCTCCAAACCTGAAGTCCCACGAGGAGGAGAGAACTACGAAGGAGATGATGAGACCTCCATCGCTGAACCTGTCACCTGCAGGAGGAGGAGCGGGAGGAGCAGCCAAATACAACAGGTAACACACACACATCAAAGTGTGTAAACGTCAGTGTGTTGGTCAGAGCTGTACGATCCAAATGATTTTCTCCATATTGATCATTGTGGATATTTATCAGGATGATCTGATGTCCCGTCAGTTTGAAAATAACCTGATACTGATTTTAACTTGAAAGAAGCAACAAGGTCATCAGCTAAACTTAATAAAATACCTGTAAAATACTAACCCCTAACCCTGTGAGTCAAACTAAAGCAGCAAACATGTTAGACAGACACAACAAACAAACAAACCAGTTTTAAAGGAAAAATGATGAATACACTAAATAAATTAAAAGGAACAACAGAGGACTTCGACCTCTCAGTGATCAGATGATTGTTTGAGGTAGTAAAGAAACGAGTAAACTAAAAACCTGCTGACTGATGTTTGATGTTCAAACGTTGTCTTGTGTTGCAGCTGAAGGAGGAGAACATGGTGCTGAGGAGAACCATCAGGGAGCTTCAGAAGAGGTCTGAGGCTAATGACTGCAGGTGAGAACCAGCCAATCACACGCCAGCACCAACACCACCTGTCAGAGTGTTTACCCATCATGCCTCTGTGCCTGCCCCCCCATCAGGGTGCTGGAGCTGTCGGAGGAGCTCCTCCAGAGGAGGCGTCAGGAGGAGAAGGAGGCTCAGGATCTGGAGAGCATGGTTCACTCTGTAGAGCAGAACCTCCACCTGATGACGGTACATCTACTGAGCAACTCCGACCACAAACAGCTCTAGATCGGCTCAACTCAGAGTCTACACCACTCTGCTACACACTCTGTTCCCTCAGGAGCACCCGGACCTGAACAGTCTGTGGGTGCACTGAGCTGGACTGTAGAGGACTGAAAAAAAAGTTCTATCTGTTTTTAAATCAGTTGAACAAAGAACAATCAAACACGTCGCTGATTTTTCAACAAACTGCAGGATAAAAACTACAATACTTAATCATTTACTGCAACCTGTGCCTGTCTCTCTCTCAGAAGCGGGCAGTCAAAGCAGAGACCTGTGTTTCCAAACTGAAGGTGGAGCTGCAGCAGTTGCAGGTGAGAGAGTTTTGAATAAACTTTATTGAATCAGGTCTCGCTGACATCAGAGTCTTATTAATGATCCTGATAATAACTATTGATCATCTGTCAGTCATCATATATCTGTGTGTGTGTTTCAGAAGGAGGTGGACTCTCTGCGGGCGGAGAACGTCAGTCTGAAGGCAGCAGAGTCTGAGGTCGTCATGACAATGAGACACAACGCTCAGATGGCGTCTGAGTATCTGAACAAGACAGCGGCTCAGGCCCAGACCTCCATTCGGTCAGACAGCACAACTGACTCAGCTAACTAACTCGATACAGTTAACTGACTCAGCTAACTGACACAACTAACTAACTCAGCTAACTAACTCTATACAGTTGACTAACTCTGTACAACTAACTCTGTACAACTAACTCTACAGCTAACTAACTCTGCTAACTAACTCTATACAGTTGACTAACTCTGTACAACTAACTCTGTACAACTAACTCTACAGCTAACTAACTCTGCTAACTAACTCTATACAGCTAACTAACTCAGTTAACTAACTCTATCTAGCTAAATATACAGCTAACTCTATAGAGCTAACTGACTCAGCTAACTAAGCTAACTAAATCTATACAGCTAACTAGCTCTATACAGCTAACTCTGCTAACTGACTCAGCTAACTAACTAAGCTAACTGACTCTATACAGCTAACTGACTCAGCTAACTAACTCTATACAGCTAACTGACTCAGCTTACTGACCCAATAAATCTAACTCTGTATAACTAACTCTGTAAAGGTGTCATGTCAGGGTTTCATGTGTTACACTCAGAGGCTTTAAATTTAGGTTGACCTGACAAATTTTTTCTGATATTCATGAAGAAAAAAAAAGACAACTGTCTGCCTGTCTCTCTCTCTGCCTGTCTCTCTCTCTCTGCAGTCAGCTGTTGGGGGAAGCAGAGACTCTCCATTTGGTCTCTCAGCTGTTGCAGTCCATCGATAAGTTGTCCGCCCTCGGCTCAGAGTCCTGAACGGCTTTCAGACCAGCGGATCTGTTTTGGACCGACAAACACTCAGGAGCACGTGGTTGTCATGGAAACAGCCCTGTATGGACAGTCTGAGGTGAGGATGTCACAGTCATGTGTCTTCACAGGACTTTTATTTTGAAAAAAGTGTAGTTTGTTTTTTGGAGTGTGGTTTATTTACAGGCTCATTAAATAAAATGTTGAACTTTTGGAGGAAACAGCTGCAGCTTGTTGACATTTAAATCATTTTGAATTATTGTCATAATTCCTCATCAATTCTGCGGCTGAACGGAGGACTGGAAACACTGCGTTCATTCTGATGGAGGAGTGAGAAGCTCAGATTGATTTCATCTCGTGTTAGCTGGAGGACTCTGTTAGCATAAAGACTGTTAGCTGAGCTCCGTTTGCTGCTTCTGCTTTTATTTCTGCTCCAATCACACGAGTCATCTTAAAGCTGAAGTTCATCTGCAGATCACTGATGAACACGGAAGAAAAGAAGATTTCACTAAATAAATGAAGGTAAAAGAAAAGTGAGAGTACATTTAAGTATTGTTGTATTTGTACAGTACACAAATTAAAGAAATCTTTTATATCGACAGGAAATAATAAACATCTGATGGATGTTAATTCTCAAGATTAAACTTCACAAAAACATTTTGTACTTCTGTTGTTTTCTGTTTCATGTCTGCATTGTGGGAGAATATCGCCTGTTTTTTCATTTAGTTTTATTCAGAGTTATTTTAATGATCCCATTTTAAAGATGCTAAACATCAGTGTGTTAGTCACACCACTTTTATTTCAAGGAGAAACAGACATTAACATGTTTCCCAACCTAAGCTTTAGTGTATTATTTGCTGAGATTCATATTATTACAGCTAAATGTAAATTTAATCTAAATCTTTATTCTAAATTTAATCAACAGATCAGAGTGAACAAAATCCAAACTTCACATGCAGCTTGACCTGCGGTAAACTTCAGAGTTCATCGTCCCTCACAGATTTCACAAGTTTTCATCGTATAAACAAACAGTTTGTTGAAGTTGGACTCAGAAACACTTTAAATCTCCACTGTTCATCTGCTGAAGGATTTCCACACAAAGCTGGCAGCAGAGACAAAATAAATCACTTATTTTCAGCAACAGGTTAAACTAAGATGGTGAACGTGTTATCTTAAATAGTTTCTAACTCTGAGAGTACTCTGGGTTCAGACCTTTTTTACGTCAGGCTGCTTTATATTCAGATGTCTGTCCCTCGTATTTGTTTTGATATTTTCATGTGTGTTTCATATAAATTCTGTACATACATAATTCACTTTGTGATTTGTCTTTCAATTCTCTGTTAAACTTTCTCAGTCAAGAAGATTTATAAAACAATTAAGGTTAATGTTGGCTGTTTTAATTGATGATAAATGACTGTGCTCTGTAATATGCTAACGTCCTCTGGTCCAAAGTGTTGTGTTCGTGCTTTTAAAAGACGAATCTTGGTTTTCTTTTGCTATCTTCTTTATTTTACTGAACAGCCTCCAACTCCAATAGTCACACTCGTGGGAACATTGTTACACACTCTTCTTCTAGTGTTTGTATCAACCACTAATGACAGGTAATTAGTGCATACTAGTGGCGAACATTTATTATTGCAACTGATCATCACATCCCCCTTTCTTAGAAGATGAATACTGTGTAACTAATAAACATTAAACACACCAACGTTGTGGCTTAATAGCTCATGTGCAAATCTCATAGCAATAAACAATCCAGTGACATAACTGACCAGACCATACTCATAAGAAACATATTAGTAACAAACATTTTACACTAAACAAAACACTTTCCTTTATCTCATGTCTTTCTGGGTGTATTTTCTTCTATAGATTCAATCTGACTGGTTTCTTAATTTCTCGTGTAGACCTCCTCAGTTCAGGTTTGTCTGATGTAGTATCTGTATTACAGTCCGTGGAAGTTGTGGTGGTGGGTGTTTCTTCGTGAGCTCCATCAGCGGCATCACTTGTTTGTGGAGTCTTTAACAGACTGCGCCGGTTACGCCTGAAAACTTGCCCATCTTCCGTCCTCACTGTGAACGACCGCGGTGCCACTTCCTGTAACACAGTTCCCTTTGTATTCCAACCATCAGCATCCTCAATCCGCACTGGGTCATTGCTTGCCAGTGGAGAGAGCAGTTTGGCTGAAGTATCATAAAATGTCTTTTGTCTCATTTTCTGCTGGTGTCGTCGGTTTCCCAGTTTCACATGTTTCTTTTGTTTTACACTGCCGTTTGAGTAGCTTGGTAATGTAGTGCGGAGCTTCCTATTCATTAGCAGTTCAGCAGGTGATAATCCGCACTGAAGAGGAGATGCTCTGTAGCTGAGAAGAGCCAGGTAAGGATCTGAGTTGCTCTCTGATGCTTTCTTCAGAAGTTGCTTCAGAATGTGAACTCCCTTTTCTGCTTGTCCGTTTGACTGTGGATAGTGTGGACTTGATGTGACATGCTAAAAATCATATTTCTCTGCAAATCTTTGCCATTCCTTGCTACTGAAACATGGGCCATTGTCACTCACTACAGTGTGTGGGATGCCAAATATAGATTTGGTGTGAGTTATGACGCATGCTGATGATGTGTTTGCCAGCAGCGCCATTTCTGGAAAGTTAGAGTAGTAATCAATTACCACCAGTCTTTGCCTTTAAAATGAAACAAGTCCATTCCTACTTTGTGCCAGGGTGAAGTGGGCAGCTCCATTACGACCACTGGCTCTTTGCTTTGTCTGCTTCTGTGTTTTTGGCATGTGTCACATCTGCTTACTAGTGTCTCAATGTCTTTATTGAGTCCGGGCCAGTAGACTGACTCTCTTGCTCTCCTCTTGCACTTTTCAATTCCGAGATGCCCCTCATGTATCCTGTTCAGAATGTCCTGTCTTAACGGCTTGCGGGATGACTATCCTCCCCTTCTGGAGTAAGAGTCCATCCACAAAGCTGAGGTCACCACGGATGTGGTAAAACTGACCCAACAGGCCACCCCTCGTCCATGTTCTGGATGACACGTTGCAATTCTGTGTCCTGTGTTGTTGCTTCCGCTATTTGTCTGGACTTTGTGTCAGACACAGGCAGTGCATGAGACACCATATTGACATGGTGTTCAACATCTTCATCAGTCGTGCTTTCACAGCTGCCTGCAGGTGCTCTGGAGAGGGCATCAGCGAGGAACAAGTGTTTTCCTGGTGTGTAAACAAGCTCAAAATCATACCTCTGCATTTTCATCATGAGGCGCTGAATCCGTGGGGACATTTCATACAGATTCTTCTTGATGATGGAGACAAGTGGTCGATGATCAGTCTCTACGATGAAAGATGGCAGTCCATATATGTATCTGTGAAATCGCTCTAAACCATAGGCCACGCCCAAACACTCCTTCTCGATCTGGGCATACTTGCATTCAGATCTGGTCATGGCCCTTGATGCATAGGCCACTGGTTTCCAGTGCTTGCCCTCAGCCTGGAGGACTACTGCTCCAATACCATCTTTTGATGCATCCGTTGACACCTTAATCTTCTTGTTGTGGTCATAAAAAGCTAAGACAGGCACCGTGGTGAGTGTCTTTTTCAGCTGTTGCCACTCATTCTCATGCTTATCCATCCAGCCGAAATCACAGTCATTGTGCAAGAGTTCACGGATGCATGATGTCTTCGCTGTGAGGTTGGGTATAAATTTTCCCATGAAGTTGACCATCCCCATGATGCGCAATACACCTGTCTTATCTGTTGGCTTAGGCATATTTAATATTGCTTTTATCTTCTCCTGGTCTGGTTGGACACCTTGAGCAGTTAGCTTGTCCCCAAGGAAGAGGATTTCCTGAACTCTGAACTCACACTTGTTCTTGTTGAGCTTTAATCCATACTTTTGTATGCGCTCCATCACTCTGTAGAGTCTCAGGTTATGTTCTTGGAGAGTGGAGCCCCAGGAAATAATGTCATCGATGTAAACTCTAACTCCTTCCAAGCCCTCAATGATTTGTTCCATAGCTCTATGGAATATTTCTGGTGCTGATTTTATTCCAAAGGGCAGTCTGAGATAACAATACCTGCCAAAGGGTGTATTAAAAGTGCAATGCTTGGTACTGCTTTCATCCAGTCTCAACTGCCAGAAGCCTTGTGATGCATCAAACTTTGTGAAGTACTTAGCTCCTGCCATTCCGCTGATGATTTCTTCACGTGTGGGTATTTGATAGTGTTCACGCTTTATATTCTCATTTATATCTTTTGGATCCATGCATGTCCTCAGCTCTCCATTCCTTTTCTTTGTGACCACCATTGAATTGACCCAGTCTGTCGGCTCTTCAACTTTTCTAATCACCCCCAGGTCAGTCATTCTATCAAGCTCCTTCTTGAGAGCATCACACAGTGGTGCTGGAACTCTGCGTGGAGCATGTACAATTGGTTGTGCACCTTCTTTCAGCAGGATTTTGTATGTAAAAGGCAGTGTACCAAACCCTTTGAAAACATCTGCAAATTGCTGCACTATTGAGTCCGTAGAGTCAGCTGCAGTGGCTGCGTCTGTGCTAATACAATACACTCTTCTCACCAGCCCCAGTTCTTTCGCAGGACTTGTCACCCAATAGCGATTCACATCCTCGATTCACAACAGAGAAGAGTAGGTGGTGCACTTTTCCCTTTAACGGTAACTTTTAGCCTGCATGTGCCTAAACACTCGATGGGCTGTCCATTGTAATCTTTTAGTTCAGAGCCTTTTCTCCATATTTGTGGCTTTATTTTCATTTCCCCTATATCAGCCATGCTTATGAGATTTGCTTTTGCACCTGTGTACATTCTCATACAGACTGTAGTGCCTTTAATCAGCAGAGGAGCCATCCATTTGTCCTCTCTGTTTATGCTGTTTACTTTTCCTGGCTCATCTTCGCAGTTCACGAGGCCAACAAAAAAGTGTCACTTAGATCTGTTACTTTCCACAACATTCACCGACTTGCCTTTCTTTCCTTCTGTCTTTTTCGAGAAGCACTGTTTGGCAAAATGGTTCTGCCCATGGCATTTCGAGCATAGCTTACCAAAGGCTGGGCACTGTCTGGGTTTGTGCTGTGTCCCGCAGCGCTTGCAGCTGAACGGTGCTCCCTCGGCCCGCTGTGCAGGCCGGGTGTGGGTGCGATGTCTCCCTTGAAATGACACCGCTCCAACTGCTGCAGCTGCTCCGTCGCTTGCGTGCGCTGTACCAGATGCCACATCGCTGAATGTCTTCATGTGCTTATGTGACAATTCACTCGCTTGGCATATCGTAATGGCTGCCTCCAGTGTCAGGTCCGACTCGTGTAGCAGTCTTTCTCTTAACTTTTTGTCATCCACACCGCACACTATTTGGTCTCTTATCATTGAGTCTTTCAGTGTCCCATAGTTGCAGGATTGTGCCTTTAAACGTAGCGCAGTCACAAAACTATCAAACGGCTCATGTTGCTGCTGCACACGAGATCTAAACATGTATCTTTCATACGTCTCGTTCTTCTTCGGAGTACAGTGTGCGTCAAATTTACAAAGCACGACATCCAGCTTTTCTTTATCATCCGGCGTGTCAAACACAAATGTGTTAAATACTTCTATGGCCTGTGGCCCTGCTACGGTTAGCAAAAGTGCTACCTTTCTTGTGTCCAGCTTTGTATCCAGTCCCATCGCCGTGAAATACAGGTTAAACTGCTGCTTAAAGGTACGCAAGTTTTCATCGACATTTCCCGTCAACTTCAAACTTTCAGGAGGCTTCAGTTCCATGATGACACACTCCGCGTACTTAGTTTACTCCTGGTACCATGTTGTGTTCGTGCTTTTAAAAGACGAATTTTTGAATTATTGATTTTCATTAGTTTGGCTGGTGTTTAAATATGTAAATGTTTAAATACATGTAGAGATTACAGAGTTTTAGCAGACCCACCAGAACAGTTCCTCTCTGCAAAACGTCTTTCGCTTTTTAACAAAGTCCTGATCTTGTTATCTGATCTCTGGAAAGTCCAGACCCAAAAACGTTTTAGAGACTGAGTCCTGGTTAATTCAGCTTTTAATGTAAAATATGTGGACGGTCTGATCTGCATATTATACATCTGGATCTCTGCAGGTTCCACCTGTTAAACAAGATGGTGTCTGAATCACATGTCCATCAGAGAGCTGCTCCACGAAGCTGGATTAAGGGAAAGCCTGGCTTATTTCGATAAGTCTGGCTCATTTAAGAGAGAGTCCCGCTGAGTAACCATGGTAACTAATGCCGCAGAGTTAGCCTGCTCCGGGAAGCTAAGCTAAGCTAACTGTCGAGCTTAGTTTAGCTGTGTGTCAAAGAATGTGTGACAGGCTGAAACAGACTCCAGAAACAAAGTTCCGCCTGGTGGATTTCCACGCTCGCGCCGCTTATGTCTTGTAAAACAGAAACTGAAAAACAGAAAATCACGTCTCCACTTTCACTGTTTCCACAATCAATCAGTCAATGAAACCTCAGTTATATGGCACAATTCACACATCAATTGCAACTAGGTACTGAAAATTGAATTAAATAAAAAAAGAATGTGGTTGATTAAAAAAAATAAATCAGATATATTTAATTTATAATAAATAATGAATTGAAAACGTTCGTCATCCCACTGTGTGAATATAAATGTGTGCTAACATAGGCTGACCTCAGTGTACAGAGGTAGATGTGTTAGGAAATTTCAACACAATATTTAAGTTTTTGTAATGTTGTCTCCTCCATAATGAAAGAAAAAAAGGAAAACTAATAAAACTTTGTTCATAAAAACAACTTTTACATATTTTAATGAACACGTCTGATTAAGTTGTGTTGAATTAGTTTTATTAATGAATTCACTCATGTAGTTCAGCTGTGGACAGAAAACAAAGAACATTAAATACACTTCATGACCTTCTGCTTACATCCTTCTCCAGTTTCATTATCTCCAGCTTCACCTTTTTTATTTGCAGCCTCTTGTATTTCATTTCAGCCTCTGACACTCCATGTTCAGCTTTTCACTTTCAGTAGATGAAGTTTACGTTTGTGTGCAGCACAGGATGTCCTGTGACAGAGGAAATGTGTCAGAGAGTAACTGAGTATGTAGGTGTAACAGTAATATGAATACTGTGCAGTATAATTTGCAGCAGGCTGTTTGGGTGATAATTAGGTAGGTAGATGTAAATAGGTAGACTGCAGACACATCCAAACCATTTCACATGTGAGCTGACCTCTTTACCTTTACCTGACCTCTGGTGTTTCTGTGTCTGCAGACTCAGTTTCTTCATCGAAGGCTCGAGATGTTTGGACTGTAAACAGAGGAACACTGCAGTTGTTGAAGTAGGAGAACACAGAATAGCATGAAATTCACAATATTTTATTTAAATAGGAAAAATCAAAATAACTCCTCACACATGTGTTAGGCATGTCCTCAGTATCTGGTGTCTCCATCACTGACAGATACAGGCTCATCATTAGTTATTACAGCTGACAGACTGACTCAGGAGGAGCAGAGGACAAACCTCCTACATACTGATTCATTCTGAGGAGGTCCGCCCGTCTGTCCCTCCTCCTTTGTCCGTCCCTGCCTGCTGCTCACAGCTCCTCTGCTGTGGGAGATTTTCAGGTGGAGGTTCCCCTCCAGTGTCAGAGGCCTCCGTCTGTTTTTTGGTGGCTTCAGTACAACATATTTACAGCTCAGCACCTTTTTGGACACATTTCACATTTCTTTACAGTCTGCTGACCACTCTGACAGATGTTCTTGTGTTTAATTTGAAGCTGCTGCCAGGTTGACAAAATCGACCTAACCACCATGTGGTTAGGTCGATTTTCCTAAGTTGTTCTATACCATTATTTTAAATATAAATCTAATAATACTAGCCTAATACTACTGATAATATAGTCGCACTGTGTGGTGATTTGAATGCTTATTTATTAATAAATTGACAAAACAAGGCCAGTTTATTTGTGCAGCACATTTCACACTGAGACAATTCAACATGCTTTAAATAAAACTAATGAAAGGAAAAGAGCAAAGAGAAATAAAGATGAAAAGTGAAATAAACATGTAACATGAAACAATGGGATTAGGCTTGTACAACTTGCGCATTTAGTCTGTCGGCTATTATATTTTTTTTTCTTTTCTTTATTTCTCATGTGATCTCCCTCCCTTTGTTAATTGCAGCAGTGTTTCTGCTGATGAGAAGAAGCTCTCGCTCTACTGGACTTGTGGTGTTTTTACAGCTGATGAAGGAGATCACGCCTCCTGCTGGCGGACAAACAGCACGACACCAAAACACCAACAACAAGCTGAGACTCTTCTTCTGTGGTTTATTAACAAACATCAACACAGCTGATGACATCACAGGCTACAAGGCCAACAGCCAATCAGCTGCTGGAGTGTGTGTGTGTCAGAGTGTGTATCTGCTGTCTCCAGTGTGTGTTCCAGCGCTGCAGTTTACGCAGTTGTCTTCGTTTGTCGTCACCTGAGCGCGATATCTCCGACCTGAACAGCTGCTCAAACCTCTGACACACACATACACAAATTAATCTGATTTTTTTTGTGTCTTTTGTGTCTTTAATGTGTGTGTATGTGTGTGTGTACCTTCACAGCAGCATCTCTTTGCTCTATAACATCCAGATGTCCCAGGGTGCACCTGGTCGTGGTGATGGATGCTGTTGTAGCTATGGCAACACTGGCTGGCTGATCAGCTTTGTTGTTGGTGGGGAGGGGCAGGTAGGGAATACCAGACCAGGTCCTGACACACACACACACACTAAAGTAAACCCTGGACCCTACAGTGGGGGGGCATTTATCTGCATGTTTTGGTGAAAATGATGTGAATCAGATGCTGTGTCCTTCACAGTCAGCACATCTGAACCCAGCTGAACAGCTGTGGTGAGGTTTTGGAGCGACGTGTTAGACAGCGCTCTGCACCTCCATCATCAAACACCACATGAGGGAATATCTTTGGAAGAATGTGTTCATCATTATCACTAACACACTTTATCAGCTGCTTGTTATTATTATTATTATTATTATTATTATTATTGTGTGTGTGTGTGTGTGTGTGTGTGTGTGTGTTTTAAATGTTCAGAGTGACAGAAAACAGCCACAGAAGGAGTTTTATTGTGAGGCATGTGTCATTGTGTGTTTTCACATCAGCGTTACCTGCTTCCTGTCTCAGCTCTGGTCTCCATGGTAACAGTCCCATCTTCACAGTGCTGCTGTGACGATGCTGCCTCGGTTTCTATGGAAACACAAACAGGTCAAAGGTAGTGTTGTGTTCAGGTGCCGCTGTGACCTCTGATCCACCAGGTGTGCTGTGAATGCAGACCGTGACCTCTCACCTGCAAGAGTGAGCAGGTCATCCAGCTGACGGAGCAGCTTCTCTGTCAGTGAGGCCAGTGATGTCACAAACTCCTCCCCCCTGACTCGCACACACTCCTGAACACACACACACACACACACACACACACACACGTCACAGTGATGCTCCTGGCAGGTGCTTATGGTCAGACTGACCCCTCCCCCTCCTACCTGTATTTCCAGGTGTGCTCTACAGACGGCGGCGTGCAGCTGCTGCTGTCTGAGCTCCTCTCTGCTGTTCACCGTCTGAAGCTCGTCACCTCTGAGAGACGCTCGCAGCTGACGGACATTCACACACTGAAACAGAGCGAGGAAACACTGACCTCTGATGACCTCTGTCCTTTCATGACCTCTGACCTCTCATGACCTCTGACGTCGTTACCTTTTCCTTCTCTGCAGCTGCGACTGTCTCTTTCAGCTTCAGCCTGACTCCGCCCACTGCCTCTCTTAGCTCCTCCCCCTGCTGTCGCTCATGGTTACCGATCAAAACTGCAGGTAACGAACGCAGCAGCTCCTCCAACACACACAGCTGGACCAGTAGCTCTGACAGACAGACAGGCAGACAGGCAGACAGACAGTCAGACAGTATCTTGGTCTTCTTTGTTTTGTGTGTGTGTGTTTCTTCTGGTCTTTCTGTCTTTCTGAGGTCCATGTGTTTGTGTGTTCAGAGGGTCCTCATAAGTGTAGAAGTACCCACCCTCTCTGCTCGCGCTCAGAAACCTGCGGGCCTGTTCCTGGTGTCCCAGCAGCCTTTGCTGCATGCTCTCAGCCCATTGGTCCAAACTGTCAGGAAGCAGGAGGAACCTGCCACAGCGCTCACCGCGGTAAAAGTCCTGACAGACAGAGAGTGTCAGTAAAGTTTGAATAAAAACCTTCAACATGAAAACAACACGCTCCTCAAACGGTTGACTGTTACCTCGGCAACCAGCAGGAGGACGTCATTGGTCGTCCACAAGACGGAGTTCAGTCTGGAGCTGAAGGAGCTGAAACACAAACGGCTGATCAACATGTCAGTCTGAAGGCAGCAGCCAATCGCAGCAGGCGCACAGACGACTCACCTCTGAACCACGACACACCACGGACCAAAGACCTGAAACCTCCGGTCACACCTGATGGACCTGAGAGCCCTGCGCACACTGAAACACACACAGGGGGACACACAGTACAACACACATAGTATAACACACACACACACACAGTATTATACATATGCACACACACACACACACACAGGGACACACACAATATAACACACACACAGTCAGTGTGCATGTCAGTGTCAGTGTGTTAGTGTCAGTATGCGTGTGAGTGCCAGTGTGTGTGTGTGTGTGTGTCAGTGTGTCAGTGTCAGTGTGTGTCAGTGTGTGTGTGTACCTCGATGTGCTGACAGACTCGGTGCTCCTCTGTTGGAGATGCTGGACAGGACTTTGACCTGCAGAGACACAAACGGCCGTCAGTCTGATCACAGACATCGATCAGAAGCAGGAAGCTCGGGCTTATCTGCAGCTCGGGCTTATCTGCAGCTCGGGCTTAGCTCGGGCTTTCTGCAGCTCGGGCTTAGCTCGGGTTTCTGCAGCTCGGGCTTATCTGCAGCTCGGGCTTTTCTGCAGCTCGGGCTTTTCTGCAGCTCGGGCTTTTCTGCAGCTCGGGCTTTACCTGCAGCTCAGGCTTACCTGCAGCTTGGGTTTACCTGCAGCTGTTCCTCCTCGCTCCTCCTGTTCTGTTGCGGCTTCAACATCCTGGATCGTGCAGAACCTGATAGGTGGACAGAAAACAAAACATTGGTCCTCAGCAGCTTTTCCTCCAGCATCACTCAGTGGGAGGGGTTAGAATTTGTACCTGTTCAGGGACTGGATGACGTCAACAACGGGGTCATCGAGGAGGTCCACACCTGTCCTGCTGGGCTGCAGGAAACCAGGAGGCGGAGCTAACCGCACCTGCTTCTTGGACTGAGGAGGTGCTGAAAGACTTTCCTGAGGGGCGGAGTCCTGAAAACACAAATGATTTATTCCCAAACACAACACACACACACACACACACACACAGATAAACACACACACACAGCAAACAATCACACAGACAAGAGGAAACAGAAACAGGAAGTGGTCACAGAGGGCAAACCAATCACAAGCAGACAAGAGGAAACAGATGACAGACAGAGGTCAGGTAGACACAAGGGAACCTACCAAAGAAAAGTCAAGATACTGACAGCGCTTTCTGAGTTCCTCGTTGACTGATGACAAGAAAGAACACACCTGATCAGGCGACACCTGCAGACAGACAGAATAAGAAGCACCTTAAAAGAAAAAAATAAACTTGGACCTTTTGTTCTTTCTAGAACCTTTTTGGTATTTTCACAGAACTACAGTAACTTACAGTAATACTGCTGTGGTGATGGACTCTAGCAGTACTGCCACAGTACTTTGGTTCAGAGTACTCCAGCAGTAATACTGTGTGTACCAGTGTGTACCTGTACTTGTGTGTATCTGTGTGTATTTGTACCTGTGTGTACCTGCGTGTACCTGTGTGTATTTGTACCTGTGTGTACTTGTGTGTACCTGTGTGTCTGTTGTCATCGTCCTCAGCTCGTCCAGCTTGCTGCTGATGGCGGCCTGCTGCTGGTTACTGCTCGCTGCCTGACGGGTTCAAACAGGTTCATCATAGAGAAAATAAACCTTCATTGATCTCCAGCATGGAAACGTGAAGTAGAACAATAAATAATGAAAGAAAAGAATAAAATATTGAAACTATACAGGAACATTTGGAGACAACAATGAAAGCAGCAGAATCAACATGATTAAACATCAAAACATTAGACTGATACATGAAATGACAAAGTGCACTCTACACTAATAATTAGAGATGCAATAGAAGCATATAGAATATATATATATATAACATACTAATATACTACAGGATATGACTAATAGTATGAGAGGAAATTAAGTTATACACTCTGCACGGTGTACAGCAATATAACATAGTATGAATATATATATATATATATATATATATATATATATATATATATATATATATATATATATATATATATATATATATATATATATATATATATAGTATATATGTATATGAATAATAACATGGTTTATAATAGACATTTATATAAGGTATTATAATATAAAACAGAATAAACTATGAAATATGGCTCAATTATAGTACAGTGTAATAACAAATCAAGTCAATAAGTTCATAAGGAGCTCAGACAGACGGGTACAGACAGACAGATGGATACCTCAGCCTTGATGTGAACTTGTGTGCTGCTGATCATTTTCTGGATCTTCTCCATGAACGTGACCTCAGACTTCAGAAAGGAAAGTTTCTCTTCAAACCGACCGGACGCCTCCTTTAGCTGGAAGGGGATCAGCAGGTGTCAGAGTGGATGTGATCTTTGTTCCTGCTGTCTGTCCGTGAAGCTCTCACATGCACAGGTAACACAAACTGATCCAGTTTAACTGTGAACGGAATTAAAACGTCCTGTTTAAACATCAGTTATTATATTCGAGAGGTGAAAGGTCACACCTGCTGTAAACTTTTGGACTCAAATGCCTCCAGATCAGCGTAGATCGCCTCTTCCATCACACTGATCTGTTTGTTTTCTTCCCTCAGCCTCCTTTGAAACAACTTCACCTCCTGAGGAGCAAAATCACCTCCTTCACTAAACAACCTGCAGGAGGAGAAAACAGATGTCTAAAGACAAAAGTTTTTTGTTTTCAGTGATCTTCCAGGTGTTCCAGTGTTACCTGAAGGAGTTGAGGAATTGAGTGTTTCTGTTTCGGGCCTCCTCCAGTCTGATGTGGACGGTCTGTCTGAATGTGGTCTGACAGTGCTGGGAGTCTTTGATATGTTGATCCAGGCAGTCCTGCAGGGTGGTGCTCACAGCCTTTAGACTGCAGACAGATAGACAGACAGACAGACAGACAGACAGACAGGCTTCAGTGATGAGCTGAACACTGACTACAGGTCAAGTGTTACCGTTGTTACCGTTGGCTGCTGTCAGCTGTCAGGACTTCGTCCTCCATGTTGGACACGGTGCCGATGAACTCCTGGTTCCTCCTGCTGATGGAAGTCTGCAGCTTCTGCAGCTCCGCCCTTGCAGGAGGTCAACATGTCCAGCACCTCCTCACAGTGAACATCCATACACCGTCTGTGGAGCTGCAGCTCAGCTAAAACAAATACAGACAGTCAGCCCTCTGGTATGAAGGTGAGCGGGTGGTCTCACCGCCAGCTGCACCCACAAACATCCAAAGCAGGTCCTTCAGGTGTGAGTGTGTGTTACCCAGGCGTGGTTGGTACACGTGGGTCTGGATGTGTTCTGGGTTCAGCTGCTGCAGTTGGAGCTTCTGCTCCGAACGCACCGCCTCCTTCCTGTCTGTCACCATGACGATGGCTGAGTTGAGGACGTCGTGAAAATGCCGCTCCAGGTGATCCAAGAACAGAGTCCGAGTCCTGGACACCAAACACAGTTGGCTGTTGCCATGGAGCTGCAACAGGAGTTTGTGTGTGTGTAGTGTGTGTATATACCTGCTCAATGTGTGTGTGAGCAGATCAACAGGAAACACACTCAGGTGTTGCTGCAGGTCATCCAGCAGGTCGGGGGTGTGGCACCTGAAAGTGGGGCCACTGTAGACCACGCCCCTCGTGGATGTAAATGTGATGTAGATGTTGATGTCACACAGGTCCAACAGAGAGGACTCCGCCTACACACACACACACACATGTTTTTTTTGCTGGACCAAGAAGTTTGTTTGTAAATTATTGATCAGAGCTTCACCTCAGTCAGCCAATCCTGAGAGGGCTGGGCGGGGCCATTGTCTTTCTGACAGCTGATTGGGCGGTTCGTCTTCTCTGGTTTCTGTACTTCAGCCCCCCCACTGGTTTCTACACAAACAAACAAACAATCAAAGCAGTTCAGACTGAAGCAAACCAGTAAACAACATATTTACACTGTGAGGACACACTGACCGGGGGCCGCGGGGCCAGGGGGGGCGGAGAGGAGGTCCTGCAGCTCTTCTGGACTCTGCGGAGGAAGATCACATGTTTTTGTTCTGATGGAGTCACATGATCCTGATTGTACACACTGAACTGATCCTTTACTGATCGGCTGCTGATCAGGTTATTGATCATCAGCTCAGAGTCTGATCATGTGCTTGTGGGTTAGGTGTTGCCATGGTCACCAGCAGGAGAAGGTGTGTCTGATGTGCGGTTGCCGTGGTTACCGGTCTGTAGGTGTGGTCGAGGTGGAAGAAGGAGCTGAGGCTGCTGCTGTAGGAGAGAAGCTCCTCCAGGAAGACAGACGGGAGACGATTCAACAACTGACACTGTTCAGATACACACTGTCTGTAGCTGCACACACAGAGAAAAAAAACAGAAAAAAACAGCCGCCGTATAGCATAATTCACTTCATTTTACACACACATATACATTAGGACACCCTACCCCCTAATAACTAGTGTTACCCCCTTTGGCTGAAATAACTTCAGTGAGACGCTTCTTGTAGCCATCTACCAGTCTCTGACATCGATCTGAGGAAAGTTTGCCCCACTCCTCAATGCAGAATTTCTTTCAGCTGTGAGATGTTTGAGGGGTTTCTTGCATGCACAGCCCGTTTCAAGTCACCACACAGCATCTCAATGGGATTAAGATCCAGGCTTTGACTGGGCCATTCCAGGACTCTCCACTTCTTAGTTTTCAGCCAGTCCTTGGTGGATTTACTTGTATGTTTTGGGTTGTCATTGTCATGTTGCAGTGTCCAGTTCCGCTTCAGCTTTAATTTTTTTTTACAGATGGTTTCACATGTTCTTCAAGCACCCTCTGATACACAGTAGAATTCATGGTGGATTCAATGATGGTGAGCTGGCCAGGTCCTGCTGCAGCAAAGCATCCCCAAACCATGACACTTCCACCTCCATGCTTCACAGTTGGTATGAGCTTCTTTCCCTGGATTCTGTATTTGGTTTACACCAAACATGTCTTCTGTTCTGGTGTCCAAATAATTCAACTTTAGACTCATCTGTCCAAAGAACATTATTCCAGAAGACCTGGTCTTTGTCTATGTTCTCTCTGGCAAACTTCAGTCTGGCCTTAATGTTCTTTTTAGAGAGCAAAGGTTTCCTCCTTGCACACCTCCCATGAAAGTCAAACTTGTGTAGTCTCTTTCTGATAGTACAGTCATGCACTTTCACATCAACAGTAGCGAGAGCCTGCTGATGATATTTTAGGACTTTTGATGACTTCTTTTAGCATCTTGCGGTCTGCTCTGGGGGTGAACTTGCTTGGACGGGCAGACCCTCTGCCCGTCCAAGTTGGTTTTGAATGTCCTCCACTTGTAAACAATTTTCCGGATGGTGGAGTGGCTGATGTCAAATTCTTTTGATATCTTTTTAAATCCCTTACCAGACTCATAAGCAGCCACAATCTTTTTTCTGAGGGCCTTCAGACAGCTCTTTGGATCTCACCATGGTGCTCACTCTCACTCAACAGACAGGGGCACACCAAAGTTAAATGTCTGAGGTTTAAATAGGGCAAGCCTCCTTCAAAATGCTGGGTAACGATGTTCTGATCATGTGCACCTGATCTGATACACCTGTGTATGTGATTATAGCCATTTTAAGTGGGAAAATATGTGGGGGTGTCCTAATTTTTTCCTCCATTAAAATATGCATTGTTGTTCATATATTTTGTTTGATGAGTAAAAATATGTTAATTTATGTTGTTTAATTACAATTAAATCACTTTCTTTTCCAGAAATAAATAAAAACAAGATTGGACATTGTTATGTGAACATTTTTTAATAAAGCGTTGACTATTTAATGGGGTGTCCTAATTTTTTCACATGACTGTATATATATATATGTTTGTGGATATAACATCAAACTCTCTGAAGCTCACTGATTGACTCTGCATTAGCATTACCTTTAGCATGTGTCCTACATGTACCTGTGTTTGACGTCCTGCAGGTAGCGCACAGTTTTGTTCAGAGAAGTCTTCAGAGCGCTCTCACTGCTCTCCTGACGGAGTCCACCCAGCAGGTCATCCAGGTGCACCTTCTTCCTCTGACAACACAACAGCAAAGGATCATGGGAGAATCCCGTACCTGCTGACCAATGCAACCCATGAACTCTGTATAGTTTATTCAGTACAGTTTATTACGACCCATGTTTAACTCCATATATGACTGATGATGATGTTCTCTGTACATGTGGCATCTATTGCACGTCTGTCCGTCCCAGGGAGAGGGATCCCTCATCTGTGGCTCTTCCTCAGGTTTCTTCTTTTTCCCATAAAGGCTTTTTTGAAGTTTTTCCTGACCCTGGTTTGAGGGTCTAAGGACAGAGGGTGTCACAACTGTACAGATTGTAAAGCCCTCCTGAGGCAAACGATGTTTGTGATTTTTGGCTTTAAATGAATACTTTCTTTTTTTTGATGCTCACAAGCCTCCCACCCCACCCCTCAGGTGAAGACGTGTCCCTCAGGTTACTCAATATAAGAAAAACCTGTGGTGTTGAGACTCACCTGTATATGTTGCTGCTGTAAGACTCACCTGTATGTGTTGCTGCTGTGAGACTCTCAGGTCGTCCACATGTTGCTGCAGTTCCTCTTCTCTCCTCTCTAAGCTGCGGCTGTGCGTTTCCCATAGCAACACTGCTCCTCGCATCACAACAAACACACACCTGCTGAGAGTGAGAGCATGACGGGCCACAGTGTCACAGCGCAGCTGTGGACAGACAGGTAGAGAGAGTCAGGCAGGTATCTGGGTAAAGGTGAACATTCAGAGTCTGTCTCAGTGAGGTTTGTGTGACTGACATCTAAAGCAGCCAATCGCTCTTCATCCTGACTCTGGCTTCGTCCAATCAGAGAGAGCAGCTCAGAGTTGATGATGTCGTTCACCTCCTCCTCTGACAGCTGCAGAGCTGTGAGCGCGTCCTGCAGGAGACAGACACAGTCAATAATCAATACTCACAGGACAGGATCAGAGGCCTGTCCAGTAAAGTCACTTCATTATTTATTAGTTATCTTCTTCACCAAGTCAAACAACCTTCGTCACACTGATTCCAGTTGATCCGACATGAGAAACCTCCTTGTGTGAAAGATGAAAACACTCGCTGGTTTACATGATTTATTTTGTTACTTTTATAAAGTTTAAACTATAACGTCATTAAAGTTTAAAGTGTAATGTGATTTATGTCACATTAAAATTACTAAAAAAAACAGCTGATGACGTCACAACTAACAGCTATCGGTTGTCATAGAAACACAATACCCTGTCCTTGGAGGTTAACAACAGGTCCATGTCCATCACAGGGTTTCTAAGCAACATCGTACATGTGTGACATCATCACTGCTTTACATGAAAACAGGAAACTGTCTGTGAAGTTGGTCTCCACATCGACAGCAGCTTCACATTAAAATACCTGAAACCTTTGGTTTTGATTCACCTGAAATATGAGCTCACTTTAACTTAGCAGAAACATATTGGAATATTTAACTGTATTTATTGTTTGTAATATATTTATGTGTAAATGTGTGTTTTTTACCTCACAACGCTGCACCTCATCCAGTTGATCCTGCCATATCTGTTCATAACAACAACGCAGCTGATGGAGGAAGTCAGCATGAAGACTTTCTGAACACACAACAAACTCAGTCAGACTTCGAGACACAGTTTCCAAAACGTCATGAAAATGAAACTGAGCTGCAGTTTGTTTCATCCTGTTGTTGAATGTGAGTTCACTGTTTGTTGGAGACAAACAGCTGATTCATTAAAGCACCGCTGAAGAAGAAACACTGTGAGACGACATCATTAAAGAGCTAAAAGTTCAGAAGATGGAAAAACACGAATATTTCTGATAGTCTGATAATGTCTGGAAGCTTATAGCCTGTCACACAGGAAACAGTGAGATGAAAACAAAAATTGGAGGTTGAAACTTTGTGATGCGTTGTGTCAAATGCAAACAGTTACCAATCTGTTGATTGACACCTGTCATCTGGCTGAACCAATCAGAAACTAGAGCAGTGGAGCAGGTGGGCGGGACCAGAGAGCTGAAAAACAGAGACAAAATGTGATTGGAAAACATGTGAGGGGTGGTCATTGATCCTTCAGCCAATGAAAAGACAGCTAATGTGACACTGAGATGAGGTGAACCAATCAATTACCAGATCTTATAGATGATGTCATCACGCTGTTCTGTCAGATTTCTTTCAGTTTGTTTCATCTTCTGAAGCGTCTGCTGAACTGAGACCAGCTGCTGCTGCTCGTCACTGCTGCAGAGACTCCTACAACACAGATACTGATCGTCAACCAATCAACAATTAATCTATAACCAGTGTATAACCTGTCAATCACTCTATAACCAATGTATAACCCCCTATAACTTGTCAATAACCTGTTACAAGTCTATAACCTGTCTATAAAGAGTCAATAACAAGTAAATTAACCTCTGTATGACAAATATATAATCTGTCTATAACCTGTCCATAAGTCTATGACCTGTCTATAATCAGTCTATAATCAGTCTGTCATATATCATCTATCATAAGATGGTGGCAGCCTGTAGCCGCTCCCGACGTGTTTTTTAACTTTTGTTATTTGTTGGTTTTTTCCTTTTGGTTATTTTTTCCGATCAATCACAGCCTGTTTATAAAAGTTGTGACAATGGCTGGACTAAGTTTTTTTAGCCTTCTCCTCCCTTCTGTGACTGTTTTCACTCTTTGTAAGGAGAAGTTTGCATTGTTTACACGCTGAGTGAGCCTGAGCTGCTGCCCGGAGACAGACCTGCGCTCCCGCAGGAGTTACGGAGGAGACGCCGGGGTGCAGGTCTGGAGCCAAACGGAGGGAGAAAAGGAGAAGACACAAGCCAGCGGTCCCGGAGATTATAACGGGGACCGTGAGGTGCAGCGCTGGTGCAGACCCAGAGGGAAACCCGCAGCATCTTTTGCTTCAGTGAAACTTGGCTGCACTCGCACATCCCGGACAGCAGCGGTGAGATTCAGGTTAGTTTGGTTCGGGGAGACAGAGACTGCTCCAAACAGTCGGAAGAAGAAGGGTGGCGGGCTTGCACTTTTGTGAGTGAGAGGTGGTGCAGTCCCAGTCCTGTCAATGTGAAGGAACAGCTCTGTACCCCGGACATTAAACTGCTGGCTGTGGGAATGCGCCTGTATTATTTACAGAGGGAGTTCATGTCTGCCATTGTTATCGCTGTTTACATTCCCCCGTCAGCTGATGCAGCAGTGGCCTGTGAAGTCATCAGCTCCACCACTGCTAAACTACAAACTGACCACCCGGATGCATTCATTCATGGTTATTACAGGCGATTTTAATTCATGGCTCACTGGACAAAACTTTAAATAACTTTCATCAATATGTTGACTGCCCCACCAGAGACAATAAAACGTTGGATCTCCTGTATGCCCCCCCCCCCATGGGGAGGATACTGACAACATGACTGACTGCATCACGGAGTACATCAGATTCTGTGAGGACACCACCGTACCAGCCCGGACTGTGCACTGCTTCTCCAACAACAAGCCCTGGATTTACCAGGGACCTGAAGGCACTTCTGAACAAGAAGAAGAGGGCTTTCAGGGCTGGAGACAGAGAGGAGCAGAGGAGAGTGCAGCACGAACTCAGAGACATGCTGAGGACATGCAAGGACAACTACAGGAGGAAGCTGGAGGCTAAACTCCAACAGAACAATGTGAGAGACGTGTGGACAGGAATGAAGCACATCACGGGGATGAAGGGGAAAGACAGGCAGACGTCAGGGAGCCTGGATAGAGCAAACCAGTTTAACCAGTTTTTTAACAGGTTTAGCTCACCCCTGCCAGCCCCCCTACGACACCTCCTGGCCCCCACACACATCCACATTGTCCCAAATGGCTCGACCCACCCCCCAGCAGTCTCCTGTACAGCACCTCTCCACCTGCCCTCCCTCCTTCTCCCCAAACCCCTCCCCCTCCTCCACTGAAGACATCCGCCCCTGCATCCATCAACCCCTGCCCAACGGTGACTACAGGCCAGGTAAAGAGGCAGCTGCTGGAAAGACTACACCAGCGAAAGGCTGCAGGCCCTGATGGCATCACACCCAGGATCCTGAAGACCTGTGCCAGCCAGCTGTCTCCTGTACTGGGACATCTGTACAACCTGAGTCTGAGAGTCAGGAGAAAGTCCCTATGCTGTGGAAGACGTCCTGCTTGGTTCCAGTCCCCAAGAAGTCGAGGCCATCAGATCAGACCCGGCAGACTACAGACCAGTCGCCCTCACATCTCATGTGATGAAGGTCCTGGAGAGACTGGTCTTAGCCCAGCTGAGGCCACAGGTGAGGAAGTTTCTGGATCCTTTGTCAATTTGCCTATCAGCCCCATTTAGGAGTCGATGATGCTGCTGTCATCTACCTGCTGCAACGAGCCCACATGCATTTGGATGGTGGAGGAGGCACTGTGAGGATCACATTCTTTGATTTCTCCAGTGCTTTCAACACCATTCAGCTGTTCAGCCGCTGCTACTGGGTGAGAAGCTGCAGGTGATGGGTGTTGACGACTCAATGATCTCCTGGATTACTGACTACTTGACAGGCAGGCAGGCCACAGTTTGTCCGTCTGGGCAGTGTGTCCTGTCTGATGTGGTGGTCAGTGATACAGGAGCTCTCCGCAGGGAACTGTGCTTCTCTCCCTTCCTCTTCACCTTATACACCACTGACTTTCAGCACAACTCTGAGTCATGTCATCTACAGAACGTTTTCTGATGACTCAGCTGTTGTCGGGTGTATAAGAGAGGGAGAGGAGGGTGAGTACAGGACACTGGTAGACACAATTTTGTAGAGTGGTCCGAACAGAATCACCTGAGGCTGGATGTCAACAAAACCAGAGAGATGGTGATCGACTTCAGGAGGAAGAAGATGCCTTCACAGCCACTACGGATCAGGAAGGGGGGAGGTGGTGGAATGAGGGTGGTGAGGTGGAGGACTACAAATACCTGGGAGTGGTGATCGACAACAGACTGGACTGGAAATCTAACACGGAGGCTGTGTACAAGAAGGGGATGAGCAGACTCTATTTCCTGAGGAAGCTGAGATCCTTCAATCAACGTGGGCAGCAGGATGTTGGAGATTTTTTACCAGTCTGTTGTTGCCAGTGCCATTTTCTTTGCTGCTGCTGTGTGTTGGGGCAGCAGCATCAGAGCCAGCGACACTAACAGACCTGATAAAATCATCAAGAAGGCTGGCTCTGTGCTTGGTCTCAGGCTGGAGTCTTTTGAGACCGTGGATGGAGAGGAGAATGCTGAATAGACTATTATCCATCATGGACAATGATCATAATCACCCTCTCCATCACACAGTAGACAGACAGCGGAGTACCTTCTCTCACAGGCTGCTCCAGCTCCGCTGTCGAAAGGACAGATACAGGAAATCTTTCCTGCCACATGCCATCTCACTGTACAATAACAGCTAATACTTTGGTCATAACACAGTCTATAAGCACCTTATGGGTTTTTATACACACTGTTCACTGTACTTATCTGTTCACTGCACCTTATATTTATATATATATATATATATATCTATAACATGTATATATTCAGTCTATAACCTGTCTATAACCTGGGCCTCCACCCACCTGAAGCGGTCTGTAACCTCGCTGATTCTGCTTCTCCTCCAGCGGCTCAGACACTCCTCCCAGTGCAGACGGAGGAGTGACTCCTGCTGCAGGTTCTCCTTCTGGAGGCGCAGCAGCAAACGAGCCGCACTGCGACGGTTTGCCAGAAGAGACTGATTCAACATCTGAGAGGGTTAGGAGAACAGAGGATAACTGTAACAGCAGTGTGGAGGTCAGAGGTCAAAGGTCGAAGGTTAGAGGTCGAAGATCAGAGGTCAGAGTTACCGTGGCCTCGGTATGGATCAGTCTGCAGATGTCAGGTGGAGGCAGGAAGCTGATCTTCTCCAGCAGGTGGCAGAACATCCTGAGCACAACTCTGATCTACAACACAACAGACATGACAACAGACATGAGGTCACATACATGCACATATCATTATACAGGTGTTTGCGCATGTATATATGTACATGTAAACATGCTCTTGTGTTCAGCACTTTATTCGTACCTCTGGCTAAATTTATTGTTCTCTCTTGTTCTTGTTCTTTCCTGCTGTCTGCTGGTGCTGCATGTACAAGGACCAGCAGACAGCAATATGTGGGTGTCTGTGGTTCAGTGCCTTGTTCAGAGGAACCTCGGTGCTGCGTTAATTCACGTTTGTGGATTCAAACTGAATCACGTTGATCTCCACTGACCTTTTCAGACCGTCGAGTCTCACATTCAGTAAGTTTGTGGTTCAGCTCCATGACGCTAGTCTTCTTCAGCTTCACCTCCTGCTCCACCTCCTCCCAGAGAGCACACATTTCCTGAAAACACACACACACACACACTGGATCTGAGAGTCACTGACAAACCAACAGAAAAACTCTTTGTTTTCTAAAGATTTAAAACTCAAAAAAACACATTTTTGGGGGAGAAAACAATGTATTACAATATTATACAATACAATATTTAGTCAACAATCAGTCTGACTTCCGGGTTCATTAAAGGGCTGTTAAAATGTTCTTTACGTGTTTGGGCTACTGTTGCACCTTTACTAAGCGACCAAAACCACCTGTTCCAATTAGCATTAGCTTAGCATCACATTCCAGTCATCTCAACCCCCGGGGATGATTTACCTGCAGACTGATGTGTTCCAGGTGCTCCATTCTGTCCTTCAGGGTGTTCAATCTGAGGTCCACATCCTGCAGAAAGGACAACAGCTCCTGACTGATGGTCCTCACCTGAGTCTCACACACCTGAAGACACAAAGAGGAAATGAGGTCAGGGAAGAAGCTTTGTAGTACCTCAGTGTATATTTCAGCTCAGGTGTTTATTATCATAGTACCTCAGTGTGTTTTACCTGAGCGAGCTCTGTGAGGTCTGTTTGTAGCTGTTTCAGAGCTTCTTCATGTTTCCTTCTTTTTCTCTCAGTCATGCGCTTGATGATGTCAGAGCTCGGTCGGTCGACCACTGAAGGAGAAAGAGGCGGAGCTACAGCTGTGATTGGTTGATCGAACATGAAATGCACCAATCAGAGTGCCTGCGCCACCAGGTGCTGTGTTTGAATCCAGACCTCCAGACTGTGATGTGTTCAATCATCATCACTTCAGTCTGTGAGGGAGCCGACCAGCAGGAGTTAAAACGAGATGTATTATTTATGTTTAAATTTTATTTTATTTGTTATTTTATTTTCTAAATTATCTTTTTGCTTTTCTTGCTTCTTGTTTCTTTAGCATTGTTAGGAGAGCCTGGGACTTAAGAATTTCATTACCAATGACTGCTGATGATGTAATTGTTGTGTAATGACAATAAATTCTTGAATCTTGAATCTTGAAACCTGTGACGTCTGCAGGTGTGACGTTTGGGATTCAGACTTTAAACATGTCTGTCTGTTAAAGTGATCCAGGTGAGGTCAGAGAGTGATGATACAAACCTACAGAGTCAGGAAGTCTGCTGACATCCTCAACGTTATTGTCATCATCGTCCACCTGCTGCCCCCTGCTGGAGAGAGGACGCAACAACCTGACAGGCAGAGAGAGAGACAGACATGTATATAATTATGTACATAAGTCAACTGCATATGTGACATGTGTGCCTGTCTGTCTGTCTACCTGCTGGTCATACTGCAGTGTGTGTTACTGTCTTCAGCAGACAGACAGTCTGTTCTTGTTTCTTTCCGTCCAGCCAGCAAAGATCTGGAGAGCTGAACCTGCAAACAGAAACACACAGAGGTCATCATGTCAGACAGACAGAGAGGCAGGAAGACAGGCAGACAGACAGATAGACAGGTGTAACACTGTTAGTTTCTTGTTAGCAGCAGGCTAACGTCACACTCAACTTCATTAATTAAATTATTGATTATTGATCACTGATAGAGCGTCTTTCATACTGACATGCAGCCCAATGTGCTTCACAGATTAAACAAACAAAGACGAAAAACAAACACCACTCTAAATGTTAAATAATAAATAAATGTTGAAAATCGCTAAATAAAAGTTGATCAGATTAAATAAACATCCAAATCTGTGATCAGTGATTAAAACTACGAAGAAGAACAGTTCAGACAAAAACATGCACCTGCGCGTCAAACAGCTGCCGGTACACCTTCACGCTGCGGACCGCTCTGCTCTCACACATGCTGGCCCGGGTCCGTCCCGGTCCGTCCGGGTCTCTGGTCTCGGCTCTGGTCTCGGCTCTGGTCTGGCTCTCTTCTGGTCGGGTTCTGGTCTTGGCTCTCTTCTGGTTTCTGGTCTCTGGTCTCGGCTCTCTTCTGGTTTCGGGTCTCTGGTCTTGGCTCTCTTCTGGTTTCTGGTCTCTGGTCTTGGCTCTCTTCTGGTTTCGGGTCTCTGGTCTCTGGTCTCGGCTCTCTTCTGGTTTCGGGTCTCTGGTCTTGGCTCTCTTCTGGTTTCGGGTCTCTGGTCTCGGCTCTCTTCTGGTTTCGCCCTGGTTCTGGTTTGGTCTCTGGTCTCTCTCTCTTCTGGTTTCTGGTCTCTGGTCTGGCTCTCTTCTGGTTTCGGGTCTCTGGTCTTGGCTCTCTTCTGGTTTCGGGTCTCGTTCCTGCTGTGGCTGGCCGGTCTCAGCGTCCCTCCATCACCATGGCAACGAGGAAGCTGGGCGGTCTGAGACGTTCATCGTCCGTGGAAAAAATCGTACATCCTGGACTCCCACTAACGTCCCTCCAAGCAACTTGGAGATATAAAAGACGTGTTTGGTGACCAGAAACTCTCCTGATAAACGTTATTTTATTTTATATTTGACATCCTTTAAGCTCTTCAGGCCTCTGAAAGTCACACTGATAGCTGGTCCTGAATCAGCTGTTTGATTCGCTGCTCTGCTGCTGTTTTAATAAAGTTTCATAAGAAAACACCTGCTGCGACCTCTGCTACTCTCACAGGTAAACACAGAAGATACTGCTGATACACTCATGAATGTGTGCGTGTGTGTGTGTGTGTTCAGGTCATGTTTTTAAGTCAGAATCAGGATTATGAGACACTGAGATGAAATTTAAAAGAGATTTCTCCAAACAAGCCAAAATACTGTTTAACCAGAGAAAACACACACACACACATACACTAAAGTTCATAGACAGTGAGTCAAATTTAGATCTTTTGAATGATCTTTATTTTATTTATTATGATGAGAAGCTTGGTCCATATTTTTACATTAAATCAATGATACAAACTGAACTTTCTAAAACTGAGCGCTGATTAATGAAGGAGATTTTTCTTTTTCTTCTCTTGGTGGAAACAGACATGAGCACAAAGTTTCTCCACAAATATAAAGTACACACAGCTGATCAACACACACACACTGATGAACTGGTCACATGATCGATGATTAAAGTAAAGTGGAACTGAACAATAATCAAAGATCAATCAGAAACAAACATGTTGAGTTTTTTCGACTCTTCGTGTGTTCATTCAGAGTCAGTGATGTCACTGCCGCTGCTGTCGTCATGGTTACCTGGGGTGTAATCCTTACAGCACATCTTGGACCTGACAGCCCGCTTCCTGTCGTCATGGAAACAACAAGTTCAGATGGTCACTCTGACAAAACTATAAATATCTGATTTATTTATATTTATTACTCAAAGAGTGCTTGCCGACCTGAAGTTTGGTCGACGTCTGGAGGTCACACTGTCTGTCTCCTCCTGCAGACAGACAGGGAGAGACAGAGAGAGAGAGAGAGACAGGTGGAGTTGAGCTGCTGAACATGTGACTCAGACAGAATCTGGACCTTCAGTCCGGTTCACTTTTAATGAGGAAGTTTCTGGTTTCAGCAGTAAATTACCCATGATGCAGTAGTGCTAGGGTTCTGTTCAGACTCTGTGGCTCCCCCCAGAGGAGAGTCGTGTTGTTGCAGCACTGCCACCTCCTCATTCTCACCCGACGTGCCACTGCGGACCTCCTCACTGCTCCCTGTTCACAGCAGATCACATGATGCACTTTAATATGACAGCAGGTCACATGACATACCAATACAACTGTCGGTCACATGACTCTCACCTTTGGCAGTGTTCTCTCTGGGCTCCTCCTCTTCGTCACTGCTCCTCTCACACTGAGGGAGAAAATTACTTCATCATCACCTTGATCATTATCATCACTTTCATCACCATCATCACCTTCGTCATCTCCTCCTCTTCCTCACCTGGTGATTGTTGCAGGTGAGTTTGCGCAGGCGTGTCTTCAGCTGTAGCTCCTCCCCTTGTGACCTCAGCAGGAGGAGCTCCAGCCTGTCAGATTGCTCGGTGAGTTGTCGGACCTGCTCCCTGTACTGATCCTTCTCCTGCAGGAGCTGCCGTGCCTCCTCCTGCTGCTCCGCCCGTGATGACAGCGCCTGAAACACCAATCAGAGGGCTCACATTTATGACATCATCATCCTGCTGCTCCACCCACAATGAGAGTCACACAGAAAGAAGGCTCTTTGGAGCACCTGGACCTCACCTGGGGCCTTATTTATAAAACTGTGCATAGGATTCATGTCAAAAGGTGGCGTACAGACAAAACACTGTGTGTACGCACGTCCTACGCCAGTTTCCCTTTATAAATCACAACCAACTCAAAATGTGCCGCACCTTTTGCGGGTGTCATGTCACGCCCATAATTGCCTATAAATAGTCAATGAAACGCCCCTAATTAATATTCATTCTACCTGACTGCAGGTAGAATCCGACAGAAAGGATAAAATAAGAAAATTCAAGTAGTGTGAAATAGAAGATCTTATTTGGGAGGTCGACACCAGAAAAATACTTTGTTGACGGACATAAAGTGACATTTCAAAAATGGAGTGGTGACAGAGATGGAGGGGACACAGACGCACAGCTGACTCTGGTAGCTTTTGTAATTTGTTTAAAATGAGGATATCAAACGCATTCAAGTTCTTAACACGTATATTAAAAAAAGAGGGGGACTTCATTGATAAATAAAAACAGTTTTAGTCGCTGAGTGTTCAGTGGGGTTTTTGGATGCTGCAGCAGCTGAGCTGAGCGTCCTCACTGATGCAAAGGAGACACAACCGACTCCATCAACGAAGTTATCACGGAATTTAAGGAAAATTAAAAATGCATTGATGACATGAGCTGTACGATGAAACAACAGCTCATTTTTATTTTTATTTTAAGTGACATATAACATTTAGCACTGGCTCACGGCAGCAGTGTTTGGGTCAGATGGGACAGGGAGTCGGCTCAGAGCCCGACACGACCACCAGCTTCAGGGGAAAGTCACATTATGGAGCACAACAGGCCTGTATGATAACAATATATGAAACTACACACTTAGATCTGCCCGAACTGAAGCATCAAAAACGGCGTCTGTGTGAACATAATCGGTCCCACTGTTCTCCTGATTTATTAGAATAAAATTCAGAACATACAAGTCTTTAATAATAACAGAACATATCTGAGGGATCTTTTGTAGTAACAGATATCGCTGTTTGTATTTATTATTCTAAATCCTGTGTTTTTGGTGGTTTATTCATTGTAAAAATGGCTTTTATCGTTTAATAAATGAACTCTTCATAAACGATACGTGAACCGTCATATTTTGATTTCCTCTGCATAACAGGATCTGTTTCACATCGTTTCTGTGTTTCATCCTTCTGCCGACGGAGTCTCAGTTTCCTCATTTCTCCACATTATGTGCGTACACAGGGTCAGAGAACCGCACATTCTCCGCCAAGTTTGTTTTTCTAGTAAATCACAAAGTTTGGGTAGAAATTGGCGTACGCCTTCTTTTGTGCATACGCCACGTTTATAAATGAGGCCCCTGGACCTTACCAGGACCTGAACCTCACCTGGACCTCACCTTTGGAAAGGTTCTCTGTCGCTCCACTTCTTTCTGATCATCTTTATTGATTATGATCCTCCACACTGTTTGTTATCACATGAAAGCTTCATTACACACCTTTCTGTTAAATATCACAACTACACAGAAAATCAGGATTTTCTTCCAAACGTGGTGTTTGAGGTCAAACTAAGAGCCAATCAGCTCTTCGATCAGGTGACAGTCAGGTGTTTCCCATCATGCCCTGGGTCTTTCTGCCTCGATCTCGTGAGGTTTTCGTTGGTGACATCTGACTGACATCAGAGCCCATCGGGATCAAGTCGGACATAAATCTAACCAGCATGCATTGTGTGTGACCAACAATGACTCATGACTAAGACTCATCTCCTGGATTTACTTGAAACAGACCCCTCCTCCTCACCTTGTCTCTCTCTCTGATCACCTCCTCCAGCTGTCTCACGGTTTGTTTGTTGCGTTGGCGGTACATCCTCACATCTCCCTTCAGCTTAGCGCACCTCAGCTCCAGCTCCTCCTTCTCCTCCAGAGTCTAAAAACAAACACACCATTAAACATGAACCCCAGATCCTCACTTTCATGGGAGGCTTTTATGGTGAAACATTTGCAGGAAATTTTGAGTTTAAATAGAAAGATGCAAAGTGGGTAGATTTTTTTCCATGTCTAATAAAACTGATGACGAACAATTTAAAATCTTTCACTGTAATTTTATTTTAATGTAAAGTCTGTGGAGACTTCAGTACTTTCTGTGACCAGCAAAAAGAAACTAGTTCTTTGTGGTTTTGTAAAGCACAGCGACATGTTGATGGGTCCATGCTTGGCCCACTTTTCAGCTTCTACAAATTCTGGTAAACAACACATCCGACCATAATTATGTTCATGAAGGTTCATGTTTCTCTGGGAGATGCTGCTTAGGGAAGCAGGCTTACTCCCCAACACCCCCAGGAACCCCTCGAACCTGAGTGATGGCATAGTGACCCTCAAACAGGTGTGGTACAACCAACAGGAGACAGTTGAAGTGATTTTGGTGACACTACGCTGTGAAGTTACTGAATCATTTTATAGCATCTCTTTGATGTGTGGCTGCACATAAAGACCAGTGATTAGTCAGCTCATTGTGATGAGGCTGTAGCTTCGTCTGCCTTCGTACGGGTGGAAAGAGGTGTTTGTGTCTTAATTATGTTTAACTCAGCAGTTATTTATCCAGGAAGTTCAGAGCTGTTAATATATTTGTAATTTAACCAAACTAGTGCGGTCACATCCTGCTGCTAGCATATTGCTTTCTTCTGGAGAGACTTAATGTTGTATCAGCACACTTAATGATCAGCTCAGAGTTAAATGAAATTAGCTGATCCATGTTTGAGAGCTGCATCAGGAGCAGCTGAACAGAAAAAGACAGAAGTGATGGAAGAAGACAGTATAAAGAGAGAGAAAAACCACTGAAAGGGAACAGAAAAGTAAAAATAATCTCACTGTGACCCTTTTTTCTTTTACTTCAGATTAAAATGTCAGGTTTCGTAGTTATTTACTGTCCTGTGTCGACTTGTTGTCTTTGTGTACTGTTGTTAGTGTCTCGTCCTCACCCTGGCTCTCTGCTCCTCGGCTCTGTGGAGGTCCTTCCTCAGTCTGAACACTGTAGTGAGGAGATTCATCTGAGGAGGAACTGGACTCTCCTTCTGCTGTTGCTTCTCCTCTTTTTTCTCCTCCTGCTTCTCCTCTTTTTTCTCCTCCTGCTTCTCCTCTTTCAGCTCCTCCAGTCTGTTGGGGTGGAAGAAGGTCTCTGAGGGCAGAGCCAGGCTTCTGCTCTGAAAACAAAATTTCAACATGTTGACCCACCGTCGTTGTCAGACTTCAGTAATGAGGCAGATTCATCATGATGTCACAGTCGTGTGTCATGTGGAGTCTGCATACATTTAGCAAAGTTTAAAAACCTTTTGTTCATTTTTCTTATTTGATCTCCAGACTGATGATGTAACCACTGAAAATTGAATTTTGGTTGAAATTGAAGCTTCAGAGGTAGCTGAAGTGAGTTCTTCGTAAATAGTTTACGTGAGTTTAGGTGTTTGTGTTTGTGTCAGATGAAAAGTAAAACTTAGTTCAGGCTTCAGTTTATTTTTAGGTTGAAAGCAGTTGAAGTATGTCAGATATCTCTTTACCTCCTGCAGCGGCCTCATCGTTCGTCTTTTCAGCAGTCGGGTCTGACTTTCAACTCGCAGCACCGTGTGTTTCAGACGCTCCACCTGCACACAGGTCAAAGGTTAGAGGTCATACAGCCAAACGTCACAGCTTCAATGGGCTTTACTGTCTCTATAGCATGCGACGTCTCTGTTCTTTGGCCTTCAATTGGATCAGGAAAACCTCCCCAAAAACCCTTTAAGTGTTAGAAGGCTCATGAAGAGCAGCGGAGGAGGAAACCTTCATCAGGATGGACACACAAGAAGTAGGGGTCAAGCGTACAGTAAGAGAGAAATCAGATTAATTCAAGTTGTGGGGTCAGCTGACCTCTATCTGCAGGTCTCTGTTGGCCAGCAGGGCATTGCTCTTCTCCTGACTCAGAGCGTTGATGTCGGCCATCAGACTGTAGTTGTGATCTCTGAGCTGCTTCACCTCCTCGCTCAGTCGGTCCCGCTCCTCCCGAACCTTGTGGATGCGCTCAGTCAGCTTCTTCAGCTCGCGATCCCTCAGCTGCTGCTGCCGAGACCACACCTCCTGGAGGCCAGAACACCAAAACACCAGACTTTAAGCAGCAGTCCTGTCTGTCCTCTGAGAGCTACATCACTGACGTTTTCTTTAACCTGCTGACCTGCTCTTTGGCCGCGGAGCACGCCTGCTGCCGACGCCTCCTCTCATCCTGCAGTGCCCTCTGCAGGCGGCTGAGCTCCGACATTAAGAACTGAGTCAAACCTGACTCACCTGCTGTGTCTGAACACAGAGACAGGTAAACAGTCAGACAGGTTAACAGACAGGCAGGTGGAGAGACCAGTAAACAGACAGACAGGTTGTACAGACAGACAGGTGGAGAGACAGGTAAACAGACAGACCGGTAAACAGACAGACAGGTTTTACAGACAGACAGGTTTTACAGACAGACAGGTGGAGAGACAGGTAAACAGACAGACAGGTGGAGAGACAGGTAAACAAACAGACAGGTTAACAGACCAATGAGGATGCTGAAGGTCTTGTTGGGTTCCTTCCCGGTGATGCGGCTGTACAGTTGAGGATAATCCAGCTCCAGACTCTCTAGGAAGGCCGTGTAACCTTTGACCCCCGTCCTCTGCAGGATGTCCAGCAGGGCTCCTGTAAAGGTCAAAGGTCAGAGTAAAGGTCAAGACTCAGTCAAGGCAGTCAGTTAAGATGGCTGTCAAACACAAACACAGTGATGGAAACAACATGTTCAGAGAGACGACCTCCACAATGACCTATTGACTAGAACACGACCTTTGTGACTGTGACCTCACCTTGGTGATCCACATGACGTGGAAGACTAGAATATAACGCCGGTGACTCGAAGGTGACCAGAACTGGCATCATTTTAATGACTTGGTGTGATCTGTGTGATTGGTCATGACTTCAGAATCTTGGGCAAAAACTCAGACATGGTTCCAGTGACTCGAATAATTTCAGTGACTCGATGATCTCGGTGACTCGATGATCTCAGTAATCTCGGTGACTCGATGATTTCGGTGACTCGATGATCTTAGTGATGTGATGATCTTAGTGACGTGACGATCTTGGTGACTCGATGGTCTCGGTGACCCGATGATTTTAGTGACTTGATTTCAGTGACTTGATGATCTTGGTGACTCGATTTCAGTGACTTGATGATCTCTGTGACTTGATGATTTCAGTGACACGATGATTTCGGTGACTTGATGACTTCGGTCACTCGATGATTTTGGTGATTCAATTTCAGTGACTCGATCTCAGTGACTCGATGATCTCTGTGACTCGATGATTTTGGTGACTCAATGATTTTGGTGACTCGATTATTTCGGTGTCTCAATGATCGTGATGATCTCTGTGACTCGATGATTTCAGTGACCTCTGGAACCTCAAAGATGTGTTTGAGGTGATCTCGACTTGTGTGACTCAACGTGATCCTGCTGATATTTCTTGTTTCAGCGACTCGCTTGTGATCTAGACGACGATACGACCTGAAATGACCTGTGACATCACCTCGCTTACTTTCATAGGAACCATTTGATTGAACCTCCTGGAGATTTCAAGAATAAACTTTCACACAGATGACGTGTTTCTTACCAACTTTTCTTCTCCTGATGACAAGGGTGGGGTCGTTGAAGAGCTGCTCCTCATCCTCAGCACTAAGCACCTGATAGCATGCACCACAAAAGACTCAGTCAACACCTGAAATATACGACAAACCAGGAGAAGGAGGAGCAGGATGGTATGGAGGAGCAACAGGAGCCTTAGGAGTGGAGCAAAGAGCAAGGTGAAGGAGCAGCAGCAGGAGAAGCTGAGGTAACATGATGTGTCGAGAAGAAAGAGGATAACTCGAAACAACATCAGGAGCAGAAGTAGTAATAGAAGGAGGTGCAGGAGGAGCACCAGGAATTGATGGAGCTGAAGGTGTTGCGGTAGCAGAGTACTTGGCACTGGCAGGAGTAGGGAGCTTAGTGGAGGAGGAAATGGTGTATAAGGAGGAACATGAGCAGCAGGAGTTGCAGCAGGAGGAGCAGGATGGAGGAGCAGCAGCAGGAGGAGGAACAGGAGGAGCAGTATGGAGGAGGAGCAGCAGGAGGAGCAGGCAGGATGGAGGAGGAGCAGCAGGAGTACCTGACACTGGCGGAGGTATGGAGTGATTCTTGAAGGGTCAATGTTTTTGATGAGCAGCATCCTGAAATCATCCAGCTGCAGCCAGCAGAGGTCGTCTTCACACACTCCCTCCATCACACACCGCGATTACACACACCCAAGTACACACACTGAATACACACACTGCAAGTACACACACCCGAGTACACACACTGAATACACACACCAACTATTATTACATACTCAGTGCATACTGACTACCTACACACACACACACACACAGTCTGTACACACCTGTCTGTCTTTAAGTCTCTCTCTGTCTGTCTGTCTCTCTCTGTGTCTGTCTCTCTTTCTGTCTGTGTCTTTCTGTCGTTTTTTCTGCTTCTGTGTTTTCTGAGGAACAAGTAGTGTCTCACTTCCTGTTTTTGTCTCCGCCCCCTCTGACTGGCACCTTCACGGTTTATATAGATTAATCTGGATGCACCAATCGCAGCATTTTCAGATTCATACAAAGTGACACCTGTAAAAAATTATGTCAGATCCTGTATCACTTTGAACAGAACATCTCAAAGAGTCAAACTTTTTTTTTTCCATCTACAGAAACAACATAAAGGTCCAGATGTTGTTGACTGTAATTATATAAAGTAATTATGAGGAACTTTCAGGTGAACAACAGAAATAGGCGAGTAGTTCACATACACACAATAATAATAAAAAAAGTTGTTTGTTTTTAATGTTTCTGTTATAATCTCATCACATGTTTATTATTCATCCGTTTTCTCGTCAGAGGAGTTCATTTTGACAGAAAGAGGAAGAACTGATGGATTAGGGAAGTCCGAGGAGAATGACTCCATGTGAGCAGGAAAGATCATCTGACTGAAACAGGAAGTGATGTCACAGCAGCGCTCCTGTGGTCAGATTCCTGAAAGTCTAATTGAGCTGAAAAGAAATGAACAAAGAAGAGAAGAAAGTGTGACAGTCAAAAAGTCAGAGAGCAGAATTCATAGAAACAAACAGGAAATAACAGATGTTATAACTTTTACTAAAACAAGTCCTCACAGTCCACAGTGTCCTCACAGTGTCAGTTTAAGACAAACTGGTCCTCACAAACACTCACTCATAGCTTAATTTCTCATAAACTCTTTATTAGAATAAATCAGCTCATCATGACTGAATTTTTTCTTTACAAAAGCTGAATAAAAAGAAAACAAGACAACAAAAACAATGTATTTTAGTGCAATTTCATTACTTTAAGTCTCTTTTGAGGTTCCTGAACGCACCACAGAGCTGTAAACAATACTGTTAAACCTTCAATCTCACCAATCTGACTTTTCAATATTTATTTAGTTTAGAGGTTGATTTCCCTCCTTTAAGCTTAAGCATAGTTTCACCTTGTTTCTATGAAAATCAATCTACAGACTGAAACATTCAAGTTAAATCTTCTGTCATTTCATTAAAGGACACAGAGATATTTGAGAATCAGCTTTTGATTTATGAGCTCTGTTATCAGATTATCAAACTCTGACTCAAAAATACACATACAGCTCTCAAACGTCAGATTTCAGAAAGTCTTTGAATCCTCACAAGTCAAAATCAGACCTGAACTCTGAAGAACATCAAGTTTGTGATTTTAAATGTTTGTAAAGTGACTTCTTTCATTAGATGTTTTTACTCATTTAAGACACTTAACATGGAGGATTTTGAAGATTTCTAAGTGATCAGCAGTGTTTAGATCAGTGGTTTTCATTGGACTGTGACAGGCTGCTTCTCCTGGTTCAGTCCCGTCCGGGCGGTGGTGGGTGTGTTGATGATTCCTGAGAAGTGATTTGCTGGAGCTCCTGACTCATCGCACAGCAGCAAAGATCTCTGCAGACAAACAGAAATAAAAACTGATGAGTGACTTTTGTGTGTAGTCTGTCCTATTTTCAGGTCTTCAAGCTGCACAGCAGATAAGCTGAAATGTCAAACTCTGCTGACAGAGTTACTTAGAGGAGCAGCTGAGGAGGTCACATTTTTCAACATGGAATCATTAAATATGTGATTAACTTCATTAATTCTTTAGAAAAGAAACTGGTAACAGAGACAGATTCAGGATTAGATTCAGGGTGGAGGGATGACGTTTCAAGAGGAAGCAATAAATCTTGTTCTCTTCCCTGCTCGAGCCTCTTTGACCAAACTTAAAGCACAAACTGAGGCCACAGAGGGTTCAACATCCTCAAATTATTTAAAAAGACGCAGCAGAAATACTGATGAATAAAAAGGCAAGAAGAGAGAGACTTCCGGTGGATATGGAGTGGTAGGGTGCGTAGCATCAGAGCTCTCGATAGTCGAGGAGTTGCTATATTAATTTCCAACTCTACCAGTTTTGAAGTTATTAAAGAAATAAATGACAAAGAAGGGAGGTATGTAATAGTAAAAGGGAAACTGTATAATAATAATTTACTTACTTTGGTGGCCAATGTCTATGTGCCACCTAATTCTGATACAGCATTTTTTAAATTACTTTTTGAGATTATAGCCTTGTAAAATGAAGGAATTCTAATATGTGCAGGGGATTTCAACATGATTTTAAATGCGAAACTGGACACAACTAACAACAACAGAAGGAAGACTCATCTGTCGAAACTTGTCAGCACCTCTCTAACTGAACTGGGGATGTTTGATGTTTGGAGAGAAGTCCATCCATTAGAGAGAGACTACACACATTATTCTGCTCCACACTCAGTGAACTCCAGAATAGACTATTTCTTTATGAACACAACAGACAAATGTAAAATAGGAATATCTGATTTGTCTGATCTCCCTGTTATTTACCTCAATATCCGTCTAAATAGGAGAAATAGAAATACACTATGGAGATTAAATGTGGGTATGTTGAATAACTGGAAAGGGCAGCTTATCAAAAAAAGACTAGAGAGGAAGGTTATAAGAAGCTGGTAAAACAGTTAACAACACTGGAACAGCATCATAAAAATAATAAAGATGATACAGCTTTACAACAAATAATCAGTGTCAGAAGACAGATATGCCCCTTTTCCACTAGTACTACCACTCACTCGACTCGACTTCTCGCCTTTGTACGTGCAGTTTCCATCACGTGTTAGTACCTGGTACCAGGTACTTGGTACCAGGTACCTTTAGTAATACCTACTTGGCCGGGGTTCCAAGCGAGCTGAGTCGAGCCGAAAATGTGACGTCGGCAGACGGCAGGCCACTGATTGGCCAGGGCGTGATGTCACTACATGCATCGGGAGAGCGACTCGTTCATAAGAGTCAACCGCGCCATTTTTAAAACGCAATAACAACAACGAACACACGATCAGAGATGCTGCACAGAAATCAACCCCAGCGGAGCAAGCGACGATTTAGGTGCAGACATTTCTTTTTGTCTGGTGGCCTCCATTGCTCCGTAGAAGTCGTTTCGTGTTTGTGTCGCATAACAAATGACGTCGCTGGAGTTTCGGCCACGCGTTGCCACGGCGACCCCACCTGCACGCTGAGGTGATACTCTATTGTAATGGAAAAGCGACCGAAACGGAGTCGAGTCGAGTCGAGTCGAGCCGAGTGCAGGTACTAGTGGAAAAGGGCCAATAGATGACATCCTGATGCAAGAGGCTGAGAAAAAACTAAGATTTATTAAACAGACCTACTATGAATCAGGCTCTAAAGCAACTAAATACTTGGCAAGAAGACTTAAGGCCCAACAAGCCTCTCACACAATACATAAGATTAGAAACCCCCTAACAAAACAACTACTATTTGAACCTGAAGAAATAGAGAGGGTTTTTAAAGATTACTATGAAAATCTTTATACCCAACCCACAGCAAAAGGAGAATGTGAGATGAAAGAATTCCTTGACTCATTGGACTTACCAGCTATTGGAAAGGAACAAAACAGAAAAATAATTTCCAACATTACTAAAAAGGAACTACATACCGCAATTAGCAGATTAAAATCAAACAAAACACCAAGGCTAGTGACGGATTCCCCAGCGAGTGGTATAAAACATTTAGGGAGGAACTAACTCTGTTACTCCTAAATGCTTTCAATCTAACTCTGACAAAGGGCAAACGTCCCTCCTCATGGAAAGAGGCTATAATTTCAGTTATACCAAAGGAAGGGAAAAATAAGGAACTTTGTGAATCCTATAGACCCATTTCAATTCTAAACGTAGACTATAAGATCTTTACTTCAATAATCTCCAAGAAGACTTGAAAATTTTATGTCTGACTTGATAGATGAAGATCAGTCAGGCTTTATAACAGGTAGGCAGACACAAGATAACATCAGACGCATCCTTCACATAATAGATCAGATTCAAAGACAAGGCCTGAGAGCAATGTTAGTGAGCCTTGATGCAGAAAAGGCCTTTGACTGTGTTAATTGGAGATTTCTGTATCAGGTTTTGGGGAAACTAGGGATTCAAGAACAGTTAATACAGTGTATTCCAAGGCCTTTATCAAGAACCTACGGCGAGGATAAAAATTAACGGACATTTAACTAATAGATTCAATCTACAGCGAGGAACTCGCCAAGGATGTTGTCTTAGTCCTACGTTGTTTGCTATATTTACTGAACCGCTGGCGCAAATGATCAGACAAAGTAACAACTTAAAAGGAATTCAAATAGGAAAGCAGGAGCACCTCATAGGGCTCTTTGCTGATGATGTTATTGTGGCTCTCCAAGACCCGGACAGGACCTTTCCTAATTTGATCTCGATATTAGAAAACTATGGTAAATACTCAGGCTATAAATTAAACATAGCAAAAACACAAATTCTTACACTGAACTATTCCCCAGGCCGAGAAATTAGAGAAAAATATAAAATCAAATGGAATTCCAAGTTAATTAAATATCTGGGTGTGGTACTGGCAAAATACCTCAGTAAAACATTTGAAATCAATTACAGTAATATTAACAATAATATTTAGACGGATTTTAGGCGCTGGTCAGCCTTTAACATGGACTTTGAGACACGAATTGAGGTAATAAAAACAAATGTATTACCGAGATTGTTATACCTCTTCCAATCCATCCCACAGATGATTCCAGAAACACAGTTCAGACACTGGGACAAACTTATATCTAGATTTATTTGGGCCGGAAAGAGACCAAGGATCAGGTTTAAGACACTACAACTACAAAAAGAAGAAGGAGGGTTGTCCTTGCCTAATCTGAAACAATACTTTTATGCAGCTCAAGTAAAGCTCCTGGTGTGTACATGCTGCCCGCAGTATCAGGCAAGATGGAAAGACATACAGGCCAGGACGGAAAATTTCCAGATCCAGGCAACACTAGAGGATATAAGAAGTAACTCAGCTCAACACAGCAATAATGAAATTATTAAACAAACATTGGTTATCTGGAGCAAGATGGTAAAAGAATACAATATGGAGGGAGACATCAAATTGATTAACTTGGCCTGCTCTAGACCCCAGATTTGAACCAGGAATCAGTGATGCTGGATTCAGACGATGGTGGGACAGGGGCATTACAGCAGTCTGCACACTAACCCACAAGGGGGTCTTAAAAAGCTTCAGAGAGTTACAAAAGGAATTTGGACTAGAAAACAAAGATTTCTTTCGATACCTGCAAATAAGAGATTACTACGATAAAAGAATCAAACCAACACTGTCTGCAGAGGGCAATACAGTGACAGATATTCTGACTGAAGCCTATAAAAAAGATGAACATAAAAATAATTTCTAAAATTTATCAGGGCCTTCAGAAACAGAATAGGAACAACACAGGATACATTAAAGCAAAATGGGAGAAAGAACTAAACATAGAAATATCAGAGGAGGACTGGCGCTCCATGTGGAGTGCATAGCATTCATCTAGTTCAAAGAGCGTTCAGCTCAGTGTTCATCGAGTTCAAAGAGGTGGAGAATATTTGGCTGGAAAAATTTGATCCGCTTTTTCACTACACCTCTTATAAAAAGCAAATTCTCTCAGGTACAAGAACAATGCTGGAGGCAGTGCGGAAACATGAACGCTGATCACTCCCATGTATTTTGGTTATGCCCCAAAATTCAAACTTTTTGGAGTAATGTCTGTACAACTGTTGGAAAGATTCTGGGATACACAATTCCTAACAATGTGATGGTCCTCTATTTTTGTGTCTTAAAGGATAATGTTGTTATTAAAAACGACAGGTATCTGTGTAAAATACTGTTGATGGCTTGTAAAAAAGCTATAACAAAAGTGCTGGTTTAAAACTGAGTCTCCAAGTCTTAACCAATGGATGGACAGAGTGAAGGAAATATATTTAATGGAAAAAATGACTTTCTCTCTCAGATCTGAAGGAGTGACTTTTTCCAGGAGGTGGGAGAAATGGACTGCTTTTGTTAAGGGCAATGGAGGACGCTATGCATTAACACTTGAAGACAACGGACATTAATATAGTAGTAATATTGAGGAGCCCCTTGTTTTTGTATGTTTGTTTTTGTATGTTTCCTTCTGTTTCTTGTTTGTTTATTTTTATTTTATTTTTTTTTTTTGTGTGTGTGTTTTCTCTGAAAGCTTTCAAATTTGAAAATACTAAATAAAAAGTACCAAAAAAAAGAAAAGGCAAGAAGAAAAACAATCTGAAACAATCAGAACAATAAAGACAAACAAACCTGCTGCTGAGTAACACATTTTTTAAGGTGACGCCTGGAGGTTATATGTGGTACTGCAGCTGTCAACATCACAGATATGAAAAAATAAAATACTTTAATAATCCATCAACAGCTGAACTCACCTTGGCTCTCCTCTGTCTTCCTCTTTCTTTGATTTTCAACAGCTCCTTCTCCTGTTCCTCTGCCTCCTTCTCCTCTTCCTCATTGGCTGGGTGGGCCACAGTCTTCACTGTGATTGGCTGCACAGTGGCCAGGAGGGCAGGGACGGTGAAACAGGACAGGAAGCGGGCTTTCAACAGCTGGTAGGCGGGGTTATCTGAGAAACGTTCTGCCACCAGCTGACGAACCGCCACCACCAGCTCCGCTTCCTCCTCCTCCTGCAGGAGCTCGGGGCTGACAGAGGGAGCTGCAGGAGGACGAAACAAACACCTGAAACACACCTGAGGACAGAACAGCTTCACCACATCGCTGTTCAGTGTTTCCTTCCTCCGACTCACTTTGGGATCATTTGTTACAGAGGTGGTTTGATCTGGGAGTGTATTTTCAGCAGCATAGACGCTACTGAATGATCATAGAAAAATTTAAGTGATATTAAGACAGCACAGTCTCTCTATGATCCTCTCACTTCCTCCACACAATGTGACTTTGATTATGGAGGTGATACTACTCTTTATAGTATACAGATTACAACATCATACGGAATCAAGCATTTATAATAAATAGTTTAGAGAATATTATCAATCCAAGATGAAAATGACAGAATTACAGATCTGTCTGCTTCTTCAGCACCACAGTCAACGTGGTGGATTTATCAATACTCAGTCAGTCGTTTCAGAGTACTAAAGGGAAACGAGATCTGATTCCAAATTGTCAGATTAATCAGAATTGTAATTCTCCAAGCTTATCAATAAATTTTACTCATGCTGATACATGTTTTTCTGACAGTTAAACATTGCAAAACAATGATGTCAAAGTCACGGCGGATAAGAGGAGTGCGGCTTCATTTCACAAAGAAAGATAACAACAGTTCTGGATGTAAGTTCTGTAAAATGATCACATAAATTCAGGATTTTTAAGTTAACTGTCCTGCTTCAGTGTCCAGATGTAGACAGGAAGCACATGGAGACATGTCTGGAACAAACTCAAGACAGAAATACATGAACACCCTTCTCTAATTGTCAGGTGTGTCAGGTGACTTACCTGTTTTGTCTGGTCTGAGGTCGGAGGTGGAGTCTGGCAGGTCTGAGGGCTGACTGGATGTGTTTGTGACACTGCTCTGAGGTTTGGATTTGTTTCGGGGGTGTTGCGGTTCGGACCCCTGACACAGCAGCTGCAGAGACGACTTGGTGAGAGACTTCTTGGCGTGCAGCAGTGCACTGAGCGTGCTCAGATTGCTCACAAAGGGTGGCAGGTAGGGGAGAGCCACGCCCAGTCCAGGTACCACCACCCCGCCCCGACCGCTCAGCCAATCACGTACTGCCGCCCGGCACTCCCGAAACATCAAGGAGGGGTCAAACTGCAGTTCCTCCTTCCTGAGGGGAGGGGGCGCCGCCGGGTCGACTCTGATGGTGCCTTTATATGGCAGTGGGAGTTTGGGGGTAGGCCGGAGGGGACAAGGGGCCTGGGGGGAGGAGCTGGGGTTTGTGACTGTTTGCATGATGAAGCCTGGAAGGTGGGTTTTGGAGGGATATGTGGGCGGGGCAGGAAGAGGACATTGCTGATTCAGAGGGCGCAGGTTGACAGGTGTGGACACAGCGGGGGGTCGAAGTTCAACTGACTGACTGGCAGCGAGTCGCACAGGAGATGTGGCTGACGAACAGGTTAAAATATTCCCGGGTGGACCTGGGAGGGGGGCACTTGGTACTAACGCCAGCTGCAGTCTTGGGGGAGGGGCTTCTGCCAGCTGGACCATCTCACCAGGAGTCATGACCCACACTGACTGACTAGGAAGTAAATGCACCCCGGAAAGCTGAGTGACTGGCTGATTCTGGACAACAACTTCCTCTTTATGGCAGAGCGTCCGAGACTGCTTCTTGCGAGGAGACGACGATGTTCTCTTTGTCTTCAATCCAGCCTGGAAACAAAGACACAGTGTCAGACTCAGAATCAGACTGAGAAGGGAGGAGTCAAACTGAGAGGGGAGGGGTCACACTGAGAAGGGAGGAGTCAGACTGCTGCAACTTCATCAACAGTAAACTCAATTCTGTCCACATCTAAGACCAGAGGAATGGAGACAGATCTTACCTTGACCTGACTGGCCTCCTGAAGAGCTTTGGCTCTTTGGCTCGGCCTTCGAATCCTCTTCCCTTCCTGGATCACACCTGTACCTGCACCGGTCCCACCCTCTGTGTCACCTGTCTGACCCACACACTGGTCAGCTTGTCTGCTCGTCACACTCTGCTGCTCCTCTCCCCTCCCTCGTTTCCTCCCTCTGGGCGCAGCTTTGGGAGGCTTGTTGGAGGCGGGGCCAGATTTACAGCACTTGGGGTGTGGCGGTTTCGGGGCGGAGCTTGGTTGGCTGAGGGTGTATTCATGGTCACTGTGGAAAGGAACATGTAGGCTTGAAATGGAAGAAGCAGTGTGCTGACTGGTGGATATGGAGTGGGGTGGGGCTACAGGGAGGTTTTGAGTTGAAGACACAGTCCTGTCAGAGCAGGCAGGTGTGGGAGGAGGAGGTTTAGTTTCGTGTGCTGAAGGAGGTGGAAGTGAGAAAGTTTCAGTTTTATTCAGTGGAGAAGAGACGATCCCGACAGGAGGAAGTCTTTGAAGAGCTGTAGGTGGAGTGGCCACTGGGGAGGGAGGAGTCTGAGGTAGCTTGATGGCAGTCTGATGAGGAGAGTCTGTCTTCAGGGTCTGTGCTCTCTTTTGTGAAGATGAAGCAGCTTTCTTCTTGGATTTAGCCTGAAGGGAGAGAAAACCAAAGACAAGTGAGATTGGTCAGATCAGAGTATGAACAGACAACCACCACAGGCCCATGAAGAGCTTTTAGTCATACTTTTCCTACAACTGTCACTATGTACTGATAATAGCACAGGACACATATAACCCCTTCATCCCCCACACGCTGGAGCACAGCTGAGAGAGAGAGGGAGAGTCCTGGAAGTTGTAGTTTGACTTATTTAATATGTGCCTGCCTTAAGTACAATCAGAAACTGAACTGGGCCCAAAGGCAGACTTCAGAGGACTTTAAACAGTTTCTGTTACACAGATCACCTCATGACAATAATTCCTAAACAGGCAGTTACCTTGGCTTCACTGGCTTCCTGCAGAGCTTTGGCCTTCAGACTCAGCTTCCGAATTCTTCTACCTTTCTTGATCGGACCGTCATGTGACCCGTCCACACTTGTACATGCTCCACCCACATCCACCCCCCCATTCTGACTGGTGCAAAGAGCCTCTTGATCCTCCGCCACCTTTTGCCTACTTTTGAGTGGATTCTGGATGGAGCCACTTGGACTGAGGTTAGGACAAGGCTGGTTGGGGCAAGTGATGAGGCAGCTGGGAAGCAGAGGGGCAGCTTTCTGACCAGGCAGGGCAGCTTGTGGGGCAGAGCAGGTAGAAGTGGAGTTCAAAGGCAGTGGGACCTTAGAGACAAGAGGGACATTGAGTCTGTGAGGAGTAAGAGGAGCAGGTGACAGAGAGGTAACAACCCCCACTGGAGGTGGTTTGGATGGAGCTGGAGAGGGTGCTGTCAGGAGAGAGGAAGGCATAAGCTGGATGGCAGCAGCACAAGGCTGCTTGACAGGATGAGGAATGAAGACAGCTCGAGGTAACGACATAGAAGACATCTGAGAACACATGTTAGGAGGCATCTCAAGGAGAATGCCGGGGCGATTCTGAGAAGGCACTAACTGGAGGCGAGGAGTGGGAGGTTGCCGCAGCAGCAAGAGTTGCTGTGGTTGTGATTGCTGTTTGAGGTGCAGTCGTTGCAGTTTCTGCTTCTCTTGTTGCCTCAGAGCTTCAAGCTGATTCAGGATCAGCTTGTGCTGCATGTCTAACTCCTCTCTGACCTCACTCTGCTGCAGGGTTTTTGCAATGCTCTTTGGGGTCCTTGCCTGGACAGAAGGAGGGTGCAGAGGTGGTGTCAGTGATGGCAACCTGTTCCTCCTCTGCTCTATCATCTCCTTACAGCCCACAGAGTCCACATTCATGGTCTGGAGGAGGAGCAGAAAGATGTGAGTCGAGGAGAGCTGCATCTTCTCTCCTTGCTCCCTCAGTGCGTCGGCTGCTGTCACTCTGGTTTTTGCCGGGATTAGCAGATTTCCAATCCACGGAGTGACCGCGGCCTGCAGCTCATAGCCCAGTCCCATGTCTGTCACTCGACGCAGGTGGGGTCGTTTGCTGATCTGGACCTTCCCCTGCGCGCCAGAGCGCCGGTTGTTGAACTTGTTTGCCTGGCGGTACAGGTGGGCTCGGAGCTGGTCAGGTGACACCATCATCATGGTGCTGCTGCTGTGACGCTTGTCCCTCTGCATCTCTCTGGGCTGTGGTCCGATGATCACAGAGCGCCCACACTGGCCCAGGATGGTTGACCGAACAGGTTTCCCACTGTGGGAATCGCAGGAGGAAGGCAACTCAACCGGTCGAAAGTTCAGGGAGGTGAAACATCGTGCTGCTTCTGTTGGGACCCACTCCTGAATAGGGGGGATGATGTATTCCTGTTCTTCCTCCTCCTTCTCCACCTCCTCAATCCTCTTTACTTCAACTACCTCCTTCTTTTTCTTCTTCTCTTCTTCATCACTGTCCATGTACTGCACCACCAGCTCTTCCTCCTCCTCTTCCTCCAGCTCCTCCTCTTCTTTAAGCTTCATCAGTCGTCTCCTGATCCTCTTCTGCGCCTGGCCAACCTTCTTCTCTCCTCCATCAGTCTTTGGTGGTCTCTTAGCTTTGTTTTGTTTCTGTCGACAGAGAGAGTTGAGTCACACAGTCTGTTTACATTTCAGCAGTTTGTTTACTGATTTTCTGTCTGATGGTTTGGACCGGGCACTGCAAACGTGACCCAAAAAGTTCTATATCATTATATTAGCATACACTATATACATACACGATACAGATTTCACATTATGCTGATGGTGTCCTGTTTTCTTCCTTTCTTTTCCTTCACCTACTTAAACATACATGATACATATATACACCCCCCCCCAACCCCCAACCCCCCACAGAGTGTACCCGAGCACCGGCTGCAGCTGGTTTACTTAGTTTCCTCCACTCTCTGAGACACTGAGCATCATAACGATGAGGTATCTCTGCAGCGATCTTGGCCCAGCGACCTAACACACACACACACAAAAATAACGAAGTTGTAGATTTAACAGTTGCAACATCTGAAATCTCATTATAACAAGCTCATTGATATGAAAGCAATCGTGCAAGTGTAAGCCCTGCGTGCTGTATGTCTCCAGTAATTGATGACTGATAATTGATTAAATGTGTCTGAATCATTGAAATCACGACTGTAGATACTAAATCTGACACAAGCTCCACAACATGATTTTAAAACTTTAATCCTGATCAGCTTACATTACTGATGTGTGTGCGTGACCTACCCACTCCATGTTTCTCCACCAGCTGCAGCAGCAGGTCTCTCTCCTGTTGGTCAAACGGTCCTCTCTTTGTATCTGCCTTCAGACAATCATAATACCACCTGCACACACACACACACACACATTATTAAGTACATTTATGGCCCTTTTCCACTAGTACCTACTCGGCTCAAGGCTCGACTGGCTCGGCTCGACTCGACTCGACTCGGTTTGTACGCTGTTTCCATCCCGTGTTAGTACCTGGTACCAGGTACTTTCAGTAAAGTACCTTTACTCGGCCGGTTCCAAGCGAGCTGAGTCGAGCCGAAAATGTGACGTCGGCAGAAGGCAGGCCACTGATTGGCCAGGGCGTGACGTCACTAGATGCCTCGGGAGAGTGACTCGTTCATAAGAGTCAACCGCGCCATTTTTAAAACGCATAATAACAACAACGAACACGATCAGAGATGCTGCACAGAAATCAACCCCGCGGAGCAACGACGAGGTGCAGACATTTCTTTGTCTGGTGGCCTCCATTGCTCCGTAGTCGTTTCGTGTTTGTGTCGCATAACAAATGACGTCGCTGGAGTTTTTTCATACATGGCGCGTTGCCACGGACGGCTAATTCCCCACCCACGCTGAGGTGGTACTCTGTTGTAATGGAAAACGACCGAAACTGAGTCGAGTCGAGTCGAGTCGAGCCGAGTAGGTACTAGTGGAAAAGGGCCATTACTGAATTACTGTAGTCTGACACTCCAGACTCAGAAACAAAAATAAACTCAACAAATAAATAACATTAATAATCAATAACTATAACCCAGTCATATTGTTCTGCATCATGAGTACTCTGACGTCCAATCAGCTCTCACCTGTCTCTGCAGGCGCTGTCAGAGCGACCAGGAACCTCCAGACGGATCTTCCACCAGTTCTTCTCCCCGAAACGAGACACCGCCTGCAGCAGCAGCTGAGAGACAGACAGACAGGCAGGCAGGCAGGGAGACAGGCAGGGAGACAGACAGGCAGAGAGAGGGAGACGGGCAGGGAGACAGGGACACAGGCAGGGAGGGAGGCAGACAGAGAGACAGGCAGGGAGATCAGCAGGCAGGGAGGCAGGCAGGGAGAGGGAGACAGGCAGGCAGGGAGACAGGGAGAGACAGACATCATAAAAGGTGCTCGATTATATTTGATATTTGAGCAGGTTAAACTATAAACACTGATTTAAAGTTATTGATCAGCTCAACTATCACATCTATTATATTCTTAAATTTTTTTTTTGGGGGGGGGGGGGTTACACCCTTTTAATGTTTTTTGTGGATAGGACAGTGAGAAAGGGGGAATACACGCAGCAAAGGGACCCCGGCCGTGATCGAACCGGGGTCCGCTGCACTGAGACATCGAGGCCCCCGGACATGTGTGCGTGCACTCTACCACTGAAAAAACCACTGTCAGTAGTAGTACCAGAAGTAGTCACAGTATCAGTAATAGTATCAGTAGCAGTAGTACTGTTAATAGCAGTGGTGGTATCTGTATTAATATCTATTGGAGTGGTATCAGCAGTACTCTGCCGGTGGTGGGTGTGTCTTCTGTAAGCCACCACCCCCGGCCCACCTGGTCTTCCTGTTTGGTCCAGGGCCCTTTCTTTAGGCTCGGGTCCAAAACCTGGTTCCACCTGTAGATTAGCTGAGCCGGGTCACGACCCTCCATGAAGTAACTCACTGAGAGAGAGAGACAGGGAGAGAGAGACAGACAGGTTAGATCGTGACACATCTGACGGTGTGACGTAACAGCGACGTCACAGCGATGTCACAGTGGCGTCACAGCGATGTCACAGTGATGGCCCAGTGATGTCAATACTCTGTGTGTAGGGGATGAAGTTTCCGATCCTCATCTTGTCCACCAACTCTCTAAGCAGAGCGTCCTCAGCGGGAGTCCAGCTGCCTCGACGCAACGAGCCCGACACGAAGCGCTGGAACGTCTGAAGGCAGAGGAAGGCCGTCCTCCGCGTCTGAGGTGAGACAGGTGAGACAGGTGAGAAAGATCGACAGATGACAGATGAGAACAAGAGACCCTCCCCACCCCCTTCTCCTCCTCACCCCCAGCTCTGCAGCGATGGCCTCCCAGTGTCGCTCTCTGTGCCTCCTGCTGATCTCCTTCAGCTGCTGCAGCTCCTCTTGACTCCACCGAGTTTTACTGACGGATGGGTGGAGAAAGTTCTGCCAGAAACTACGAATGTCCTCTGCATGCCCTCGTTCCTTCAAACTGAGGAGGAGGAGAGAGAGGAGGAGGAGGAGGAGAGGAGAGGGAGGAGAGAGGAGGAGGAAATCTCTTCACTGTCAGTCTGATGTTTCTTCAGTCGTCATGTGATTGGTTGATTTTTTCACTTACATCAATATTAGAGATTTTCTGCCAATCATGTTCGTCATATCGATCACCAATTAGCTCGTCCTCCTTCTTCCCTCTGACCAATCAGAGATAGAGAATCATGAAACACCTCACACACACATTTGAATTTTCTATACTTGATGTGAAGCATTCACACTGTGACCCCTGTGACACACACACACACAGGTTTACCTGAGCAGGTCGATCTCTCTCTCCAAACTGTCTATTTGCTCTCTGAGCTGCTGCCTGTCTGCCTCTCCTGCTGAGGAAAGCTTCTGACTCAGGTAGTCCACTCTGAAAGAGACAGACAAGTAGAGACAGACAGATACACACAGACAGGTTCAGACAGACAGGTGCAGGCAGGTGCAGCAGACAGACAGGTACAGTTGGTCTCAAACAGGTGCACATTTAAACTCTACTTACACCATGGCGGAGCGTAAACACGCAGCGGCTTGGTGCTCCCGCCTTTGTTTCTTTTTATTTATAGTTAGTCCTTTCTAATCTTTTTAGTTATTTTACAGTCTCCTGCAGCAGCAGCTGAGTACAGTAGGGCCAAGTTGTTAGATATTGGGGAGAGTGCGCACCTGCAGGCGTTTCCAAGGCTGGATTTTATACCACCAGAGATTCAGCGGACCTGCTGGAGGCTTTCACGATCCCTCTGTTGCCAAGGAGACAGGCAGGAGGCATCGTAAACAAAAGCGTAAACTTCATAAACTTTCCCAACGAGGAGACAATAATACCTTGGATCAAGTTTACTGTAACATCCCTGGAGCATACAAGGCTGTTGCAGCTCCACACCTGGGTATGTCAGACCACATCTCTGTGAATCTGATCCCTGCCTTACAAACCTCTGATCTGCAGGACAAGACCAACCACCAGAACTGTACAGGTTTGGACTGAGGAGGCATCTTCAGCATTACAGGACTGCTTTGAGTGCACTGACTGGGAAGTGTTCAAGGAGGGCACAGATCTGGATGGATGGATAAACGTCATCGGTTCTGTCCTACCTAAAAGTTCTGTACTGATGCTGTTCTACCCACAAAGACCATCAAGGTTTTCCCAAATCAAAAAGCATGGCTGGACAGCACAGTGAAGCCCCTACTCAAAGCCTGTGACACTGCCTACAGGTCAAGCTACATAGGACAACAAGCTGGCCTATAGCATTGCCCAAAAAAGAACTGAAAAAAGGCATTAAGCTAGCAAAAAGCAGGTATAAACGGCGCATTGAGGAGCATTTTGAAAACAACAACCCACATAGTATGTGGAGAGGCATCGGGACAATAACGGACTATAAGCGCAGCTTATCAGCTGATCAGCTGGTTAGCCACGATTCCACTCTCCCCGACACCCTGAACACTTTCTATGCCCGCTTTGACACACCTGGCAGCAGAGAGTGTGTTTAGCCTTCCCCGGCTGGAAGAACTGCATCAGCCTCTAGTCCTGCAGCTGCACCAAGTGAGCTCTTCCATGAAAAGAATCAACATCAGGAAAGCTGAAGGACCAGATAAGGTGTCTGGTCATACTCTGAAATTGTGTGCAGACCAACTGGCAGGAGTTTTTCTGGACATTTTCAACCTGTCCCTGCAGCCTTGCTACAGTTCCTGTCAGCCTCAAAACCTCCACCATTGTGCCTGTGCCTAAAAAATCTGCTGTCACCTGCCTAAATGACTACCGCCACCCTGTCGCTCTAACTCCGGTCATCATGAAGTGCTTTGAGAGGATCGTCCTAAAGCACATCAAAGACATCATCCCTGCTGGTCTGGATCAATATCAGTTCGCATACAGGGAGAACAGGATCGACAGAGGATGCAGTCTCCATTGCACTTCACACAGCCCTGACCCATCTGCAGCTTCCTAACACCTACGTGAGGATGTTATTTGTGGACTTCAGTTCAAGCCTTCAACACAGTGATCCTGGACAAGCTGATACTGAAGCTCCACAACCTGGGACTGCCCTCATTGCTGTGCCATTGGATCAGGGACTTCCTCACCAACAGGCCTCAGGTGGTGAGAATCGGGGACAACACATCCTCTACACTGGTCCTGAGCACAGGCACACCACAGGGCTGCGTGCTCAGCCCAGCCCTCTTCACTCTCTTCACCAGTGACTGTTCTGCCATCCACTCCACAAACACCATCGTAAAGTTTGCAGACGACACCACCATAGTGGGCCTCATATTGGACAATGATGAGACCCACTACAGAGAGGAGATCCAGCACCTTACTCAGTGGTGCTCAAACAACAACCTTGTTCTGAACACCAGCAAGACCAAGGAGGTCATAGTGGACTACAGGAGGTCCAGGAGGACAGAGCACGCTCCTCTCCTCATCCACGGGGAAGCAGTTGAGCGTGTCAACAATATCAAGTTCCTGGGCATCCACATCACATCTGACCTGACCTGGTCCAAGAACACAGCTCACCTGATAAAGAAGGCTCAACAAAGACTCTTCTTCCTCAGGAAGCTGAAACGTGCTGGACTCTCCCCTCAGCTCCTGACAAACTTCTACAGGGCCACAATAGAGAGCATCCTCTGCCTCAGTGCAGCAGTGTGGTATGGCAGCTGCACTGCACAAGACCGAAAGGACTTAGCCCGGGTGGTGAAAACAGCACAGGGGATTGTGGGAAGTCCTCTTCCAGACCTGGACTCAATATACGCTGGCCGGATGCAGAAGAAGGCCCGACATACTTGTTGTCATGGCAACAGGCTGCTCAGTGTCAAGTTTGGATTTGTTGTTTGGGTTTTTCCAGCTGCTCAAATACTCTCATATAATATTACTACGAGTAATACTACTAATAATATTGAGAATAATAAAAAAAATGTTACTTGGAGAGTTTGGGTTGGATGAGTCTCCTCAGACTGTCTCTGGAAACTGAATGAATCAACAGAGTCTTCTGCCAGCTCTCCCCTGAAGACAGAAAGAGACAGAGCGGCGTTATTATCAATTGTTAATCAATATTCAGGTCTGTGTGTGTGAACAGTGAGTCATCATCTGTATATGTGCGTGTTTGTGTTTGTTTTTAATATTTTTTTATTTGGCACATTTTGTAGTCTTGTCTGATCTAAAATCAATAAAATAACAAATAAATAAACTAATAAAATAAATAAAAATATTTAAAAAAAGGGTTTCATATGTGTGGTTGTGAAGTTCCCTGAGTTCTTCTGTGATCAATAACATCTTACAGCGTTTTATCTTCAGTTTTTTGTTGTTCAGACAACCAGTCATCCTGCTAGCCTTCTCCTTTGTCTCCTGATTGGCTGGAGGACCCTGAACACAAACAAACACAGGACGTCATTGGTCAGCTGTAAGCAATGAGACAGTCTGTCTGTCTGGCTTACCAGTCCTGTCAGTTTGTCCTTGAAGTACGGTTTGAGGAAGCGTCCCAGGAACATGCTGCTGGGCTGCTGGCAGGAGGAGGCGGGCTGCTGCTCCCTGGAGGACTCTTTGATTGGTCCAGACAGCTGTGACATCACATCCTTCTGCAGGGACACAGCAAACCATCAGAGCTGAAAAAGGATGGCTCAAATACGACCGGCGACAAATGGACTGAAGCACGACGCCGCCAACTGACATCTGATGTCACACGACATCACTGCAGCAGCCATCATGAGCTCGTGTCACAAATGTGTCTCTTCTGTCTGTTTATCAGAGTGTGTAGTTCCTCTCTGTACTGACCTGCTGTCTGTGGTTTTGTGTCAGTAGTATCTCCAGCTGGTCCAGTGTCTCCTGAACAACCTGCTGGTAAACGAGGTTCACCTGTAGACACGAGTCCACTGACGGAGAAAGATCCAGCTCACTCTGAACAAACAGACAGGCAGACAGACAGTAAGACAGAAAAAAACAGACAGGCAGACAGATCGTCTGTAGTTGATGATGAGGATGATGAAGATGTTGGAGAGCTGATTCCACTGACCTCCTCACTACTGCTGCTGCCGTCATCTGAACACAAACAGACAAAATGAGATCATCAGTACAGACAGACAGACAGGCACCGGTGAGACAGACAGGCAGACAGACAGGAAGAGAAACAGACAGGAAGACAGACAGACAGGCACAGGTGAGACAGAGACAGGTAGACAGACAGGAAGAGAAACAGACAGGCAGACAGACAGGTACCTGACACACAGATGGGACTGTGTGGTCCCAGAACGTTCTCCAGGTTCTGGATCTCTTTCTGGATCTTCTCTCTCTGAGCCAACAGACCTGCTGCAGACTGAACACACACACAAACAGAAACGGTCAGACTGATCAATAACTGATAATTTACTCATAACTATGTCACAGTGATCAGAGCTCCATTGATGGACAGACACGATGTTCATGTTAATGAGACATGTGTTTTCCATCCGAGCATAAAACTCTTTATTCACACACGTTGCGGTGGTTACTGATTTTGTGTGTGTGTGTGTGTGTTACCTGTCCCGCCTCCTCCGCGTCATCATCTGATTCATCATCTAATCAAAGAGACATGAGACCACTGTTAGAGAGAGAGAGACAAGTGGACTGTTGGACAGACAGACAGACAGACAGCTACCTGTCTCACTGCTCAGCAGCTCCAGTTCAGAGTGCGTTGCAGACAGACTCTTTTCCAGCTCCTCCACCTGTCGCTGGATCCTGTCTCTCTCTGCTGACAGAGAGACAGACATGTCTGTGCACACAGACAGACACAGAGACACAGAGACACAGACACACACATACACACACACAGACAGACAGACAGACAGACAGACACGTGTGAATAATGAGTGTTTGTTAAAACCTCCTGAGAGCAGCTGTTTGTGCAGCACAGAATAAAAACGGAATAAATTAAAGATTAACCTGGTTTAAATAAATTACTCAAGTCCAGCTTTAATAAAACTCATTAGTACTCTGATACGGCAGTAACGTTACGACAGTACAGTATTAGTACTCTGATGCTAATGTTAGCATCCATCTTTCTGACCTTCCGTCTCTTCTTCTTCGTGTTTTTCTTCAATAGATACGCCGTTTGTTTTTCTTCTTTGTTTTTATCGTGGTTTAATCGTTATCGTTACTTCCTGCCTCCACGCGCCGCGGAGCTCCAATCAGCGTAGCTCTGTCGTTAACATATTACCCAGCAGGCTGTGCGGCGGCACAATTTCTCCCGCGATGTTTCCGGTTCATCCCCATTTCCGGTTCAGACATTTCAGAAAAATTCAGAACCTCGTTTCACTTTTCAGTGTGAGACTGAAACGGATGCCTTTTAGTGGAATATATAAAATGACTGTTTATATTTAGCTCTGAAACTGTCCGCTCTCTATTTGCTTCCCCATACTTTCACTTCTGGTCGGCCCGCTGTACGTTCCGGAAGTTTTTTTTATTTTATTTAAACAAACAAAAATGATTGCTGTGGTGTACATCACATTTCAAAAGCAAACCTACAACAGATATAAAGATGAAAGAAAGAATGAGAGGAACATAAAATAAATAATAAATAAAACAAAAGTAAAATCATATAAACAAGTAAATCCATATTAATTAAATACAAGGGGTTTAAGATAGGTTAAATTTTGCTATAAATGTGTACAGTTTATTTGCATGGGGATTATTTATTTGTTTCAGACGTTTTTGTAACAAGGAGAGTTCATTCTTAAGAGCAAGCCATGAGGGGGGATTTGGCATACCGACACTTGTGTATGTAATATTTTGTAATAAAACTAAAACTTTTGTAAAAAAAAAAAAAAAAAAAATGAAACTCAGTTTTTTTATCTTTGAGGATTACTCCTATTTGAATATTTTGAAAGGACCAAAAGTCAATGTTTCTGGAGCCGGATGATATTAAGTCGTGGAGAGATTTCCACAAATTTTGGACAGTCTCACATTCATAAAACAGGTGCTCTGTCGTTTCCAGATTCGTTTTACAAATATAACAGTTTTCTACCACAAATGTAAATCTTCTTTTCATAAATTCATTTGAGGGATAAATGTTGTTTATAGTTTTAAAATGAACTTCGAAAGTAGTATAGTAGTATATAGAATAGTTGATATTTCAGATTTGTTATAATCTTTAAGAGTGAGTGAACTTTTTGTTATACCTAGGTATAAGGTGTTTACTAAGTACAGCCATAAAAACTTATTGTTACATTTTTCGTTTACGAGGTCCAAACCATCTGTCTTCACTTTGTGTAAATTTGGGGTTGGTATGTTCAAAATATTATTATTATTCTTTATCGATTGGATAAAGACTTTTGGTATATTGTGTGAGACTTTCTTATAGATCTCATTGGAGCAACTCATGCTATATTTAGCATTAAAATCCTTCAGTTCAAGTTTGTCTCCATTTCCATCCATTATATGTACAACAGACCAAATCAGTTTTGTCATCCAGTCTTCCATAAACAGACCTCCCCCAACTCAATATCACCCTATTATTCCACAATGGGACATTATGGGGACTGAAATTATGCTTGAACATCATTTTCCAATTTAACAGAAACTGCTGGTGAAATTTGGAAAGTTGTATGGGCAGTTTGGATATTTCAAAATCACATACTTTCAAAATCACAACTTTGTTGAAAACAAGAGAAGGTAGCGAGAACCAAATCTCATCATCATTCCTTAAGAAGGATCGGAGCCATTTGATCTTTAATATTCCATTCATGATTTCAAAGTCAATCATTTTTATACCACCATCCTCATAGTCGTTTATCAAGTCTCCATTTCTGATGTAGTGATGTTTATTTTTCCATATGAAATTGAAATGTGTTCTGTTAATTTCTTTTATAATTCTTGGTGGGATGGCTAGGGAGTATGCTGGATAGATTAATCTGGATAATGATTCAACCTTGGTTAACATTGTCCTACCGAACAGCGTTAAATCCCTTTGCAGCCAATTATTTAAAGTTTCTCTGCATTTGTCAATAGTATTTTGAATATTCTTTTTTTTCACTATCGTCTACACATTTAGTTATCCAAATTCCTAGATATTTGATCTAATTTTTGACAGGCATATCATACAGTGAAGAATCAGAACAACTATGGATATGAATTTATAACAGTTATAGCTAGTAATTCAGTAGCTACAATGAATAAAAGAGGTGAAATGCTGCGACCCTGCCTATGCCTCTTTCAACCCTGAACCTGGAACATGTGCCTTCTGAGAGGGAAACACAACTATTAATATCAGTGTGTAACATAGCAATCATGTCAAGAAATGTGTTACCAAACCCAAAGTGTTTAAATGTGTTAGTAATAAAAGCATGTTCGATAGAGTCGAATGCTTTGTGGAAGTCCAGAAACAACATAAAACCATCGTCCTTAATTAGGTGATTATAGTCAATAAGATCCAGAACCAAGCGGATATTATTATGGATCAACCTTCCTTTAAGACAGTGGTTCTCAATTATTTTCTGTCATGCCCCCCCTAGGGGACAGAATTTTTTTCACGCCCCCCCCTGAATTGAAATACTATTGAGAACCTGATAATATTTATTTATCTGTACAAACTACTGTATGATTGCATACAATCACCTGATTATCAAAATAGATTAATAAAATGATCTGAGATAACATCTGTAACAACTTAAAACAATTTCCAAGTTCAGTTTATTAACTCAATTTGTAACATTTAAACAAGACTGCTCTGTCTTTGTGATTCTCAAAACAGAGAGGAAAAAGTGCAAATGATTCACTGGGATGTGCATTTTTATAGACTTAACACAGTAACACTCAAAACTTTTTGTAAACATTGGTCACTTGCCAGCTTCATCAGCTTATTCCTTTTCAAAAAGGTACAGTGGTATACCTTGACTTAAGAATGTCCCAACTAACGAGTTTTTCGAGATACATCGAGCCGTCTCTCTCGGCCGATTTTTTGCTTTGAGTTGAGAGCTAAAACTCGAGTTAGGATCAAGCTTCAGATGTACCACCGTTAGTTGGTGCAGTGAACGCCACAGTGAGCAGCTCGCAGTGAAGCAGCAGGGTTGTGTTGCATTTGTGCTTTCAAGTTATTTTGCAAAACTTCATTTTTCCACCCAAGGACTGTGCTGAGAAGAAGAAGCGGATGATGTGTATTGAATTAAAGAAAGAAATTATCAATATATCGAGATCGAAAATAATTTTATACAATATTCTTTATTTATAAGTACATTTTTCTTATTAAACTCGTAAGTCAAGGCACCACTGTATATGACTTTTTAACATTTGTTTTTATATATATATATTTTAGCTTATCAGAAGGGATGAAAAGTGTGCATAACATTTGCATTTACTTTGTACTTCTGTACTTTTTACTGTGTACTTCTTCTACTGAGCTGAGCGGGCGGTGAGTGGCCCCGCTTCTCGCGCGCCCCCTGGCGCCTCGCCACAATTTTCTTATCTTTTCCAGGTTTTGGAATCAATTTTATTACCCCTTGTTTCACTGTTTCCATGAGCTCTTTTTGATTTATACATTCAATAAAAGCTTGGAACAATAGGAGTTTTATCTTCATCTTCTTCTTCTTCTTCATCCGCTTGGCTCCGGGACCGGGTCGCGGAGGCAGCAGTCTGAGCAGAGATGCCCAGACTTCCCTCACCCCAGACACTTCCTCCAGCTCTTCCGGGGGGACCCCGAGGCGTTCCCAGGCCAGCCGAGAGACATAGTTTCTCCAGCGTGTCCTGGGTCTTCTTCCCCGAGGCCTCCTCCCGGTGGGACATGCCTGGAACACCTCCCTAGGGAGGCGTCCAGGGGGCATCCGAAACAGATGCCCAAGCCACCTCAGCTTGACCGAAGCTTCTCACCCTATCTCTAAGGGAGCGCCCAGCCACCCTGCATGGAGGAAACTCATTTCGGCCGCTTGTATCCGTCCATGGCGATCTTGTCCTTTCGGTCATTACCCAAAGTTCATGACCATAGGTGAGGGTGGGAACGTAGATTGACCGGTAAATCGAGAGCTTCGCCTTTCGACTCAGCTCCTTCTTCACCACGACGGTCCAGGTACACCGACCGCATAACTGCTGCGGACGCTGCACCAATCCGCCTGTCAATCTCACGCTCGATCTTTCCCTCACTCGTGAACAAGACCCCGAGATACTTGAACTCCTCCACTTGAGGCAGGACCTCTCCACCCACCTGGAGAGGGCATGCCACCCTTTTCCGGTCGAGAACCATGGCCTCGGATTTGGAGGTGCTGATTCTCATCCCAGCCGCTTCACACTCGGCTGCAAACCGCTCCAGTACATGCTGAAGGTCCTGGCCTGATGAAGCCATCAGGACAACATCATCCGCAAAAAAGCAGAGATGAAATCCTGTGGTTCCCAAACCGGACTCCCTCCGGCCCCTGGCTACGCCTAGAAATCCTGTCCATAAAGATTATGAACAGGACCGGTGACAAAGGGCAACCCTGCCGGAGTCCAACATGCACTGGGAACAGGTCTGACTTACTGCCGGCAATGCGAACCAAGCTCCTGCTCCGGTCGTACAGAGACCGAACAGCCCTTAGCAAAGGCCCCGGACCCCATACTCGCGGAGCACTCCCTCACAGAATACCACGAGGGACACGGTCGAATGCCTTCTCCAGATCCACAAAGCACATGTGGACTGGTTGGGCAAACTCCCATAAACCCTCAAGCACCCTGTGGAGGGTATAGAGCTGGTCCAGTGTTCCACGACCAGGACGAAAACCGCATTGTTCCTCCTGAATCCGAGGGTCGACTATCGTGGCCGAATTCTCCTCTCCAGTACCCTGGCGTGAGACCTTCCTGGGGAGGCTGAGAAGTGTGATCCCCCTGTAGTTGGAACACACTCTCCGGTCCCCCTTTTTAAAAAGAGGGACCACCACCCCAGTTTGCCACACCAGAGGCACTGTCCCCAACCTCCATGCAATGTTGCAAAGGCGTGTCAGCCAAGACAGCCCCACAACATCCAGAGATTTGAGGTACTCAGGGCGGATCTCATCCACCCCCGGCGCCTTGCCACATGCAAGGAGCTTACGAACTACCTCAGTGACTTCGGCTTGGGTGATGGACGAGTCCACCTCAGAGACCCCAGCCTCCGCTTCCTCATTGGAAGGCAAGTCGGTGGGATTGAGGAGATCCTCGAAGTATTTCTTCCACCGTCCGACAATAATGTCCCCAGTCGAGGTCAACAGCTCCCCACCTGCACTGTAAACAGTGTTGGCAGAGTACTGCTTCCCCCTTCTGAGGCGCCGGACGGTTTGCCAGAATCTCTTCGAGGCCGACCGATAGTCCTCCTCCATGGCCTCACCGAACTCCTCCCAGACCCGAGTTTTTGCCTCCAGGACCGTCCGGGCTGCGGCTTGCTTGGCCTGCCGGTACCTGTCAACTGCGTCAGGAGTCCCACAGGCCAACATGGTCTGGCCCGATAGGGACTCCTTCTTCAGCCTGACGGCATCCCTTTACTTCCGGTGTCCACCACCGGGTTCGGGGTTGCCGCCACGACAGGCACCAGAGACCTTGCGTCCACAACTTCGAACCGCCATGCGCGTCGACAATGGAGGCAGAGAACATGGTCCACTCGGACTCAATGTCCCCAGCCTCCCTCGGAATCTGTGAGAAGCTCTTCCGGAGGTGGGAGTTGAAGACCTCCCTGACAGAGGGCTCGGCCAGACGTTCCCAACAGACCCTCACAATACACGTTTGGGTCTGCCAGGTCTGTCCAACTTCCTCCTCTGCCAGCGGATCCAACTCACCACCAGGTGGTGGTGATCGGTTGACAACTCAGCCCCTCTCTTTACCCGAAAGTGTCCAAGACATACGGCCGGAGATCAGATGAAACGACAACAAAGTCGATCATCGACCTCCGGCCTAGGGTGTCCTGGTGCCACGTGCACTGATGGACACCCTTATGCTCGAACATGGTGTTCAAGTTATGGACAAACCTGTGACTAGCACAGAAGTCCAATAACAGAACACCGCTCGGGTTCAGATCGGGGAGGCCGTTCCTCCCGATCACGCCCCTCCAGGTATCACTGTTGTTGCCCACGTGAGCGTTGAAGTCCCCCAGTAGAACAATGGAGTCCCCAGTCGGAGCACTATCAAGTACCCCTCCCAGGGACTCCAAGAAGGCCGGGTACTCTGTACTGCTGTTCGGCCCGTAGAGGCACAAACAACAGCAAGAGACCTATCCCCAACCCGAAGGCGCGCAGGGAAGCGACCCTCTCGTTCACCGGGGTGAACTCCAACACATGGCGGCTGAGCTGGGGAGCTATAAGCAAGCCCACACCAGCTCGCCGCCGCTCACCCTGGGCAACTCCAGAGTAGTGGAGGGTCCAGCCCCTCTCAAGGAGCTGGGTTCCAGAGCCCAAGCTATGCGTGGAGGTGAGCCCGACTATCTCTAGCCGGTACCTACCTCTCAACCTCCCTGCACGAGCTCAGGCTCCTTCCCCCCAGCGAGGTGAGGTGACATTCCATGTTCCTATTGCCAGAGTTTTGGTCCAGGGATTGGGTCGTCGAGGCCCCCCTGCCACGACTGCTACCCAAACCACATTGCACCGGCCCCTCATGGACCTTCCTGCGGGTGGTGAGCCTACTGGAAGGCGGGCCCACGTCGCCATTTCGGGCTGAGCCCGGCCGGGTCCCGTGGGCAAAGACCCGGCCACCAGGCGCTCGCCTGCGAGCCCCAAACCGCAGAGGCCTGGCTCCAGGGTGGGGCCCTGGTAACGCCAATCCGGGCGACGTAACGCGGTCCTTGATGTTCTTCTGTTCATGATGGGCTTGTGAACCGCTCTTAGTCTGGCCCAGTCACCTAGGACCTGTTTGCCATGGGAGACCCTACCAGGGGCGTAATGCCCCCGACAACATAGCTCCTAGGATCATTCGGGCACACAAACCCCTCCACCACAGTAAGGTGGCGGTTCAAGGAGGGGAGGAGTTTTATATCTTCCCAAAAATGTTTATAGAAATTTGTTGTTATTCCATCAGGCCCTGGTGAGCGGTCAGATGCCATGTTTTTAATAGCACAATCAAATTCATCTATAGTTAAGTCTTCGTCACAAATTTCTTTAAAGTTATCATCAATTACTGGAATTAGGTTATTAATTTTGTCAAAGAAGGAAGTTACATTTTGTCTGAGTATGAGGATTTGTAAAGGTTACTGTAAAAATTAAAGACTTCATTTGAAATGCGTATAGGATCTGTGCATTCCTCTCCATTGATTATTAGACTACAAACTGAGTTATATTCTTGTCTGCGTTTTTCTAAATTGCAAAAATAGGCTGTATTTTTTTCTCCCTCTTCTGTCCACCTGGCTCTGGACCTCACATAAGCACCTTTGGCTTTATACAAATACATCACATCCAGTTTGGATTGCAGGTTATTAATTCTTTCTTTATCTTTCTCAGTCCAATTCAACTTGCTGTAAAGATTCATAAGTTCTTTACCCACATTTGTTTCTTATTCTCTCATTTGCTTGTTTAGTTTTTTACTAAATGCAATTGAGGATTTTCTAATGCTAAATTGTAGATATTCCCATTTGGATATCGGTGTGCTAATGGCGTCATCATTTTTGATATCCAGAATTAGTAATTTAATAGAGTTGCAGTACTCCATATTCCTTAGCAACTGGGAATTAAATTTCCAATAATGTATTATTTTGGTCTCTGTTTTTTAGTCTCAGATTAATAGTACAATGATCACTTAAAGGACAATTAGAGATCGTTGTCTCTGTAACATATTGTGAAATTGAATGTGATACCAACCAGTAATCAATATGTGATTTAATTTGACCATTACGTTTGTGCCAGAAAAAAAATAGTTTGATATCTTTGTTCAAGGTTCTCCAGATATCCATTACTTTGTTGTTGTTAGAGAAATTTTCCATGATTGGGTTTCTATATTCCCTTGAAAGTTTTGAAGGCCATCTATCCATCCACTCATCAGGGGTTACGTTGAAATCGCCTCCAACTATCATATGATCAGTGGGGAATTTTGCATTAAGTTCCCTTATAACTGTTGATATTTGATGCAACAAGTTCTTATTTTTTTTAAATAAGAATGTTATCAATATTCAAAACACAGGCCACCCAATGTCCATCTTTATCTGCCTTGTTACACAAAATCTTACCAGGACATTTGTCGAAACAAATGGCAACTCCAGCCGAACGGTTTGTACCATGACTGAAGAGGATTTTATCTCCCCATTGTTGTGACCTGGAGAAGGATGCAATTTGCTTGTTGCCCCTCTTGTATTAAAAGAAAAAAAAAGAAATGTCAGTTTTCTACTGGAAGACAGAACACATGAACAAAGCTTATGAAAAGGTTTAGGGAGGTGGAGTAGAAAAGCCTTGAGGTAAAAGTCCCATTTTTCAAAATGTTCCACTGAGTATCCATTTCATATTCAAATATCAGCCCAGTGTCAGCCATAATGCGCTTGCCTTCTATGAAACCAAACGGGCCCCTGAACGCCCGCAGCCTTGCCTTCCTTCCTAGCCTGGTCAATTAAAGCCACATTGCCTGTCTGGACCTCCAGTCCTCCTGGGTCAGGTCTTCAGTAAAGCGGATCCCTTCTTCTTTACACACAGTAGAAGCCCTCATTCGTCTCCAGATGTCATCTCTCACTGTACGTCTCGCAAACAGAAAGATGATTTGTCTGTGCTTGTTCTCCGTCGCTCACCCCACCCTGTGGACAACATCAACCGCTTCGTCCACCTTCGTCTTCAGGTCCGGAGCAATTCTACCCAGAAGCTCCACCACTTCTGCTCTGATATTTTCATTCGTTTTCCCCTTTTTTCCTTTTGTATCTTTCTTGATTCAATAAACGACCTTTAATGTCATCATTATCTTTTGTGAGTGATTCAATCTGTTTTTTGAGGTATTTTATTTTCATTTTACACTCTTCCAGCTCCTCTGAGTTAAGCTGCACTGCTTTAGCGACAGCAGCCAGCATGGTGCTGTGTTGTTGCATCTGTGTGCCAACGTCCACCATGCAGTCGTCAACACGTTTTCCACGCGTTTCCAAGAGTGTCGATAGCTTTCAGTATGGTGTCAGCAGATGTGTTGGAGTCGGTCTCCTGAGGCGTACCTTTCGCTTTGTTCTCCGTGTGTGATTTTTCTGGACTGTTTGCAGTTGTTGTCGACATTCTGTCCCGTTTGTTGGTGCTAGCGTTAGCTGTCTCCATCGGCGTTGAATAGTCGTGCTCGCTATTCATATGGATTGTAAACGGGAGGTTTTTCGCTGCCGAAGGTTTCGTGCTGTTGTTTTTTTTCATGTTCAGGCTGAATTTTTCTTTTTAACTGTTCAGGAAAGTAGATTATATGACTTCAGAAACTATTACATCGGACTTTATAATGGAGCGCAGACAGATGCGACGGCTTAGTACGCCATCTTGTTGGAACTCCTCCGGAACATTTAATTAAACAGTGAAATATTTTTCTGTTTTTTTTAATAATATATCTATCTTAATAACTATCTTCCCTGCTGGGTCTCCATCATACATTTGTTTAATGGTGAAACAAGAGTTCAATTATAGTCTAGGTTATTTTAAAAAGTTTAACTTCAGAAACCAAACTACTAACAATAACAAACAATTAAAAAAAAATCAAATTCATAAAAGCTGCTGAGTTTCCTTCTTAAGAAACAGATTTTTAAGTAATCTTTTTAAGTCTTCATGAGACACATTTTATGAGCTGATCACTGAAGTGAATGAGACCCCGAGACAGATGTGTGTGTGTAAATGTGTAATGTGTGTGTGTACATGTATACGTGTAGAATGTGTGTATGTCCAAGTTTATAGTGTCAAAATAAAAGCATTTACTGTACATGTTTTTGTTTTATTTTGTAGTTTATAACTTCAGAATAAAAGTCTTCACACTTTCCTTAAAATTACATTTAGTGACACAGTTCAGTGATACTAACAGGAAGTGCAATTTAAAGTTTTCTGAGCTTATTTTCTGGAGCTGTTTGACCCTCCACCATGTTCTCTGTGTTTGTTTTCACTCAACTTTATTGAGTCAGACTGAACATGCTGAGAGTCTGTATGGAGTCAAAGGATGAAGCTCGTCCTCCAACATGACGTCAACTCTGACCTCACAGCGGCACACCTGATGTGTCAGGTGTTTCTTGTAAAGACCTCCATGAGTCCTCTCTGTCCCATAGACAGACCACCTGTCTCTCTCTCACGTCTGTCTCAGTCTCTCTACCGGCGGCGGTACAGGATGTCCCAGGAGGCTTTCCACTTCAGTCCTTGCAGCTGATTGGCTGACAGCTCAGGGCTGCCGTAGGTCAAAGGGCAGAAGGTTTGATACGCCAGGAAGACCGACACCAACACGGCCAACACACACACACATAGTGCACGCCGGTGTGTCGCACTGCTGCAGAGACACACACCAATTTTATAATGTTTTTTAATCAACTGTGAAAAACACATAGAATACAATAATGTGTACCTGAGCAGGCGAGTGTGTGTACCTGAGCAGGTGAGTGTGTGTGTGCTCCAGCAGGGCAGGGCTCAGCAGGTACAGGTAGCAGAGGGCAGGCAGGTAGTGATACAGGAAGAGAGTTTTGTCCATCAGGAAGAACGGAACAAAGTTCACCAACCAACCACCTACACACACACATCCCAGACAGACAAACTGACACCACACATCTGGACACACACACGCACACACAGATCAGGAGTGAGGAAACAACATTGAGTTAGATTATTGTTTGTTTTTGTTTTTATATTGAACATGTTGGTTTACAGACAAACTAAACTTCAGCTGGGAAAAACACATCAGAGTGTGTGTGTGTGTGTGTGTGTGTGTGTGTGTGTGTGTACTGCCTCAGGGAGATCTTTGAAGCCCCGCCTTCTCCTCAGCAGGTAGATGGCTGCCAGGAGCTGATAAGCCAGCAGGCTAAGGGTGGCCACGCCCCACGACACCGGGTTACCAATCAGATGGATCTGAGCCTGCAAGGACAGCCAATCACAGGACAGAACAGGCCCCCAAAACAGAGAGCAGCTTCAACAAACTCTGAATCAAACACTGAAGAGCCAATCAAACAAACAAAACAAAGAGCTGATCAGCTCTGAGAAGGAGCAGCTGATCTGAGTTTGTTCACTCTGAGTGAAATGTATTCGTGTGCCGACTGTAAAAATCATCAATGAGCTCTGATACTACGAGTCACCATGACCATGTTTAACTCCATATATGACTGATGATGATGTTCTCTGTACATGTGGCATCTATTGCACGTCTGTCCGTCCCAGGGAGAGGGATCCCTCATCTGTGGCTCTTCCTCAGGTTTCTTCTTTTTCCCATAAAGGCTTTTTTGAAGTTTTTCCTGACCTCGGTTCGAGGGTCTAAGGACAGAGGGTGTCACAACTGTACAGATTGTAAAGCCCTCTGAGGCAAACAATGTTTGTGATTTTGGGCTTTAAATAAATAAATTTGATTTGACTTTTTTATTTGATTTGACAACAGTGTGATAACAGGTCGAAACCATCAAGAGACAAACACCTGCAACATGTGGATTCATCCTTTAAGGTCCTCAGAGGTTTAAGCTCTACAGCAGCAGTTTAACTGGAGGAGACACTTTACTCTCTACAAACTTTTCATTATATGATCTGTGTCTCCACGTGAAGAAACTCAAAGCATAATGCACAGAATGACCACTGATCTGAGAACATTAGCATCAGGGAGTGATAGCTCATCTGATCAGAGTGTAAAACCTTCTCCTGATGTGAAGCTGTGAATGAATTCAGCTTCAACATCGACGTGTCCGACAGCAGGAGAAAACAGAGTTTGTTCAAGAAAACCAGCAGAGAGCATCTTAGTTCACAGTCTGTTACCATGGAGACAGCTTAGTTCACAGTCTGTTACCATGGTTACTGCCACCGAGTTTCAATCTCAGGATTAATAAACTCAGAGTTTTCACTAAACCTGCTTTCTTGAATAGACCATGCAGTAGAGTAAGTTTTTGTGTTGTGTGTGTGTGTGTTTATGTTACATTGGTGGAGGAGTGCAGCCAGTATGCGATGTTGGTTTCCATGGTGACCCACTCCAGGGGGGAGGAGCTGTATTTGTGCTCAGAGTCTTCCTGTTTCACTGTCAGCATCTTCCACTGTAATGACAACACAACGTGACATCATGATGAGAAATGTGGCTGGACCTTACCTGGACCTGAACCTCACCTGGACCTCACCTTTGGAAAGGTTCTCTGTCGCTCCACTTCTTTCTGATCATCTTTATTGATTATGATCCTCCACACTGTTTGTTATCACATGAAAGCTTCATTACACAACTTTCTGTTAAATATCAGAACTACACAGAAAATCAGGATTTTCTTCCAAACGTGGTGTTTGAGGTCAAACTAAGAGTCAATCAGCTCTTTGATCAGGTGACAGCCAGGTGTTTCCCATCATGCCCTGGGTCTTTCTGCCTCGATCTCGTGAGGTTTTCGTTGATGTCTGACTGACATCAGAGCCCATCGGGATCAAGTCGGACACAAATCTAACCAGCATGCATTGTGCGGCTGGCGGTGATCGATTCTACAGGTAGATGCTACCTGTGTAGCACACAGGCACACAGAGGTGTGATCTGACTGGACAACATGATGATGCGTTCACTGACGTACCTGAACCTCTAAAAACTTTGCCCAGAAGGAAATTTTTCTGTCTACGTCGATGTGAGTCGGAGAATGAAGCTCCGCCTCCCTCTCCTTCTGCTCCTGACCTACACACACATAAACACACACACAGCCTGTGTCAAAATCTGAAAATATTTTTTTTCTCTCTTTGTGATACTTTCAAGTGTGCGTCATGTGTATCAGGTGTGCGTCAGGAGTGGATCGTACTGGTTCCGTATCGATGCTCCTCCACTGTCCAGCTCAAACTGCTGCTGTGAGCTTTGAACAGTTTCTCTGCGACGACCTCCAGCTGGCATGGCGGAAACCCCAGTCTGGAAGAGACACGCCGCTCAGCCACACACACACACACACACACACACACACACAGCCTTATATGGTCATTGACCTCAGGTCACAGGAAGCCGCTTTCTGTTATATGTGGTCACTTCCTGTCAGTACCCGGAGGATGGCCGACGTGTTGGCATGAACCAATCGAACCTCAGACAAAATAGTCTTCCACGAGTCTGACTCCGCCTCCCTGTTAGATATGTCCTGAACACACACACACACACACTTTGTATTCGTTGTGTGTTTATTCAGACCAAGACATTGAAAACTGTCATAATGATGTCATCAGCATCACATCTTGTCGATGGCTGAGCTCACCACTCTCCATAGATTCTGTGCCGGCATGGAAACGTTGAAGTCGATGTAACCCGACACTTCCTGAGCGTGAGGGCTCATGGGAGCTGCAACATCATGGCTATAACACACACACACACACACACACACACACACACACACAGTATATATTCAGTTGAAATGTAAGCATGATTGTTTGTGAACAACATGAAACTAAAAATTAGCTGATGGAGAAAATTTCCTCTTCTCTGATCAAAGGTGGAAGCTTCAAGAAGTCTGTGGACACAAAAACTGAAGGAGAGACAACTATGACTCCCAGAGTGCATTTCACTGACAGACAGCCAATCACAGAGCTCGGCAGTGCTCAAATGTGATCAGACATTCACAGCTCTGACTCTCCTCCATGTCCTCAGCAGCTGAGGCTCCTGGGTACTGTAGTGTTTAGAGGGGTCCATCCAGATGAGCTCTTTACCTGTTGAGGAAGCGTGAGGTCATCCCATGAACCAGCTGGATGACATCACCGTGACGGACAGGTCGAGGAGGACTGCTGACCACCAGCTCCTGTCTGACAGATAGACAGGTTATAGAGGTACTACATCTCCCAGCATGCCCTAGGACAGACAGGTGACCTACCTGCTGGGGTCTTTGATGATCCACCAGTTGTTGACATCTTTGAAGGGATAACAGGTGACCTGCTGCTGGTGAGAGCTGCCCCGCCCATTTTCATATCTGAACACACAAACAGGAGAAACACACAAACGAGAGGTGATTAAAGTTAACAGCCAGTGTTCTGATTGGCTGCTGGGTCAGTGCGAGCTGGCAGCACCTGATTGGGTAGTTGGCTTTGTGCGAATGGAGCCAGCAGGGAAGGGGCTGGGAGGCGGAGCTTCTTAAAGTCACCTGACTGCCATAAACAACCTCCAGCGGCTGACCCTGAGTGATTCTGGAGAGACCGCCCTAAAGACAGACAGAGCCGATCAGTTCATCAATTCATCAATCAATTCATTATGTGTGTGTATTGTATGTAATGTGTATGTGTGTGTCTGTATGTATGTGTGTGTGTGTGTGTGTGTACCTCCAGACTGGCCTGGAAGGCGGAGCTCATCAGCTGGTCATGTGGTCCGCTGCGGTGCAGGACACTCAGGTGGATGTAGAACCAGAACACGTAGAGAAGGACAGGAACCACCAACAGACACACAGCTCGACACACACACTGCACACAAACACCAGCTGCATGCACACACACACACACACACACACA
>CM041535.1:29131709-29264209 GCA_023238725.1 Scortum barcoo
TTGATATTAAATTGATTTCTTTAATGTTTAGATAATGTTCCCTCTCTTTTATAAATCGCTTCGTAACCTGGAGATCTTCAGTAACTGTAAATAAATAGAAATGATCTGAAAGTCAAACTGAAACAGTGACAACCTCTGCGGTGCTCCTTTGCCAGTCCAGGCGTCGCAGGGGGGCGGAGTCCAGCGCTGACAGGATGGACAGGTACGAGTTAAAGTTGTTGAGTTTGCGAAGGTGCTGCAGGAACACAGTTAAGTTTGTTACCGACAGGAGGATCTTTGTCAGAGTTGTTACACAGGAGCTGGCTGTGTGGTTAATATAAAATAATAAGAATAATAACAACAACATGTCTTCAGTCGTGATGTCACCCTTAACAAGTTGGTTTGAACATGACAGAGTCGTCGTTTCCTCTTTACCTTCATGGTTTTCAGGAACTTGAGCAGGAGCTTCTCTCTGTCCTGAGGTTTGTCCTGAAGGATAATGACTGATCGAACCCTGAAATCACAGAAACACATCGATCATTATCAGCTCATCAATAACTGACCTGAGACCAGCTGATCAAACATCTCATTGTTCACTCTTAAAGCTCCAGTCTGGACCCCTTTTCCAACGGTGGAATTGAGGGAAGGATTTCTGACTGCACCTACAGTCGCACATCACGTTGTGATTGGCCAGCTGTGTGTAGGTGTGGAAGAAAGTGGGCGGGGCTTGAACTCTTTTTCATTCATTACACTCTTTGTGTGAGTTTGGACTTTACTAATGTCCTCCAGGAGGAGTAATATGGCCGCAAACGGTCTCAGAAGGTCTGAATCAGTCTGAAAAGGTCTCAGACAGTCTCAGACAGTCTCAGACGGTCAGGTGGTCAGGCAGTCTCTGGTCTGACGGTTCTCTGGGGGAGACAAAGACTCAGAGTCTAGCTTCACTTTACCAGAAAGAGACATTGTTGAAGTGCTGAGTGAACTGAGTGAGGTTCGGACTCTTCTCCTCATTCTGCTCCTTCGACCACAGCAACACCTCTGGAAGCTAGACAGGTGAGACAGGCAGGTGAGACAGGCAGGTGAGACAGGTGAGACAGACAGGAGAAACAGGTAGGTGAGACAGGTAAAACCTCGATCTTGTAGAAGAGCTCAGAGTCCAGCAGGGTGAGCTGTTCAGCTAAATCCTGACTTCTGAAGTCCAGCAGGGTTCCTGGTCTGAAAGAGGACCAAAGAGGAGGCGTGTTGATGCCTGAGTGGATCAAAGAACTGTCAATCATCTCAGAGGTGAGAGGTTACCTGGCAGCTACGCCTTTTGCTGCGAGGGGGCGGAGTGACTGAGGGGAGCCAATCAGCTGCCACCTCTGCTCCATCTTGGACAGGATGTTGGAACGCAACAGGTGAGCCAGTCCCAGCTTTCCACCAATCAGGAGGCTGAACACCAAGTCCATCAGCAGCAGCAGCAAATCAGAGTCCAGCTCTATCGCACTATGCACACACACACATTTTTATTCATGGCCAAAAGTAAGTGGACAGCAGTCAGATTGTGACTAACAGTTTCTGGTTTCAGGTTTTCCAGCAGATATTGAACCAGCTGCCTTGTTGTGTATTTATTATTTTGTGGTGTTAAAGCTGTGAAACACACAAACTGAACTGTTGTGTTAAGGTGGAAACAGAAATCTGTAAAGATGGACACACTAACTGATCTGATGGACAACAGAGAACTCTTTAAAAAATCTGCAACGTTTGTTTTCTCCAGAAAATGAGAGGATGAAGTTGTGATCAGAAGATAATAAGCTGAAAAACACAGTGTCTGATTGGTTCAGGTGTGTGTGTGTGTCTCACCACAGCTCGTCAACCACTCTGACCAGCAGGTGAAAAGTCTTCTTGGCAGCTGTGAGGTCAGCAGGTTCACGTCCTTCACACAGGTGTCTGTACGTGTTGGTGGTTAAAGATTCACAACCAAATGGACATGTCGATCTTCACTGAACCGAAACGTTCACATCGTCTGCATATAAAGACTCTTTCTGATCTCTCGTATTCTGTCAGCAACTTCCTCTGTTTGTCTTCTATGAAAAGCACCAAAACCGATCACCTGGGTCACATCTCAGGCTTCACCTCCCTGCAGCAAGCTCACCTGTGCTGGTCCTGTTTCATTCTAATGTTCAGTTTTTAGTGCGTAGTCTTTGAAGTCGTCTGTATGAATATGTGTTTTAGACGTTCATGTTCATGTTCATGTTTCTTAAATAAAGACTCAGAGAGGATATCTGTGCTGGAGCTTACTGATGACGTCATTCGGACTGATGAAGCTCCTGTAGGTGGAGAGGAAGGCTTCACGATACAGGCCGTGTTCTACGCACACACACACACACACACACACACACACACCTTCATCATCGAGACTTCTCATCGGGAGGAAATCAGCTGTTTTGCAGGATGGAGCACAGAGAACAACCTACTGCTCAACGTCAGCAGAAGCTGATCATTGATTTTTGAATAAAGGAGATGAGGACACCCCCTCATCAGTGGAGCTGAGGTGGAGCAGTGAACAGTTTCATCTCACATCTCCACCTGGATAGACTGAAGACTGAAACTGAAGCAGGTGATTAAAACATGTTTGGTTGCCCTTCAGTGATCAGTCATATCTGGGTGGTGGCTGCAGAGCCTGATGGATACTAAAAGACCCCACCACCCCCAAACCACAGCCTGTTCACCTGCTGCCGTACCACCAGTCTTCTTCCATCCTCGGACTGTGAGTTGTCCTCTTCTGTCTAATAGTTCTTTGGTTTACTTTTTGAGTGTTTTTCTATGCAGTATAAATTAACTACAACCTAAATTTCATGATACAACTTTGTGTTTTATGATAAATCAACCTTGGATCCGTCTTGTAAGATTAATTTTCTTTCCTTAGAACAGCGTCATGTTGTAGTTTTGGTAGAAACTGAAGATTTGGTAGTTTGGTCTCAAGTTTGTTCTAAGTCATGACTTCGCTGTTTCAACTTGTGTTTCTATGATATTAATATTTTTCTTTTGAACTTGAGTTTATATCACTGTCACATGTCTCTTTTTTTCTGTGAGCCATGTTAAAGACAGACCACCTCACCATGGACAATAAGGTTTTTTCTGATTCTCACACAAATGAGTATTCATAACTTAGTATTTTTCCCACACAGACACACAGTCATATCGTATATCTACAGGTAATCAAATATATCAATGATAACATGATTTAATAATATGTGGTGGTGGGGGGGGATGAGGACTCACCTGTGCTGCCACCAGTCTCTGTGGCGTGGACCAATAGGATCTCAGGAGAGGCTGCCTTCACATCGGGCCCCTCCTCCTCCTGAGACAGAGGTCAGTTAGGAGCAAAGACGCTAAATGAGCTGTACACAGAGGTCAGAGGTCAGGGCCATACCTCAGGTTTCATTGTGATTCTGTGGAAGATCTCCTGCTGGTCGGTGAGTAACACCTCCTCCTGCTCCTCCTGCTCCTCTCTGCTCCTGCTCCTTCTCCTCCTGCTGTGCCCTGCTCCTCCTGCCACACTCCTGCTGGTCACTCTGGGATCTGCAGAACGGACCATCGTCACTTGCTGCGTTCAGGTGTGTGCAGGTGTGCTCAGTATGTTAAAGTGTGTTCAGGTGTTTTCAGGTGTGTGTGTGACCTGTCTCTGGTCTGGTTGTCTTCATACTGACTGTCGCTTTCAGCTGAATCCTGATGAACAAACATAAATCAAAGATCAATAAAACTATAAACCTGCTTTGTAATCTCTTTGACCACAGAATCCACTGAGACCAAAGACCAGGTCCAACAGATGAGGTGATCAGTATACTGATGATATTTATATGTGTTTGTTCTATTTCAGTTCATCACTTTCTTCAGATGTTTCACATTAAAACCGTCCCAGCAGCTCAGAGGACGGAGCCTTATTGTGAAATATTAGAGGAAGTAAATCATCAAAGAAACGATCAGTCTGGACTGAATTAGTGACTGTCTCTTTAAGAGCTCAAATCACCTGTCTGTGTTTCTCTGGTCTTTACCTGCTGTCTCTTCTTTGGAGGTAAAACTGGAGCAGGAAGCAGCTCAGGTGAGGGGGCGGAGTCTGCCGCGTGTGAGTCCAGGTGTGTCAGCTGGTAGGTGGTCTCCACCTCGCGTTGCCTGCTGCTGTATCGCTGACTGGAGGTCAAAGGTCGCTGGTAGAACATAGCTGCTGACGGAGCGCTGTAGGACGAACAGAACTGGAGGTACTGATGGACTGAAGAGAGACAGGTGGAGACAGACAGGTGGAGACAGACAGGTGGAGACATGTTCCAACCACTGAAACTGGTTTCAAACTGGTTTAAACTGATCCCGTTACTCACTGTGTCGTTTCTTCTCGGGGAGGGGAGGGGGGGTCTTGCTGGGGGACAGGGGGGACAACTGTGGCTCATCAGGACCAATGACATCATCACAGTGGGCGTGGTCCTCTTCCTGAGGGGCGGGGTCAAACCCAAACGAAGGGAAGGCCGGAGCGTTGGTGGTTCCTGTTGTTAAGAACAGGAGACAGGCAGAGAGAGAAAGACAGGCAGTCAGACAGGCAGGCAGAGAGAGAAAGACAGACAGAGAGAGAGACAGACAGACAGGCAGTCAGACAGACAGACAGGTAGCTCAGATGTCTACTCACCTGCAGTGCTGCGACGTCTCTTCTCCGGCAGGGCAGGGCAGGGGGGGGGGGGGTGAGGAAGGTGAGGGAGAGTCTCGGAGGAGGAGAGGTCAGTGTGGAGGAAATCGTAGTCTGGATCCTCCTCTGAGACAAACATACAGAGAATCTCTGAGCCATATAAACATTATATATGCTGTACACCTCACATATACTACATGTTGATATGTCCCTATACGTGTATCAAGTGGATCAATATTTGACCCCCCGGTTTTCTCTCTAATATCACATCACACCAAACAGGTGAAGAGGGGATGGTCCCCACATAGCATGTTTGTCCAGCAGGAGGCAGCAGTGAGCATTACTTCAACACCTCGCTGCAAACAGGAAGCAACAGCAAACAGGACTTCCTGTTTCTGTCAACTGAAGGGAAGTGATGTCATTCACACCCGACTAAGAACTGGAAGTGTATGGGCGTGTGTGTGTTTGTGTGTGCGTGCATGTGTGTGTGTTACCACAGTGTGTGTTCTCAGCAGCAGAGTCTGCAGATGAAGAAGAACAACTCTTCAAACAGTTGTCGTCCTCCTGTAACACACACACACACATACACACACACACATTATTAAACTTTAACAGATGAAAACAGTGAATGTGTTTTAAATCTGCTTCTGGTCATCAGTGTCACTGTTACCATGACAACCTGTGTATAACTATGGTATAGAAACTAAAACGGCCACATGTACTTACCTGTTGTACCTGTCTGTCTACTTCAGGCTCTCGTTTCATTGGTGCTACAATGGCGACCCTGCAGGGGGGGGGGCCTGGTAATGATTGACGTTTTTTGGGCGGCAGGGCTGGAGGACTGAGGGGGGACATTCAGACAGACAGGTTAGATCATGAGGACAAGGTGGTAGTGTTTCACTAACGTTAGCTCACGTTCCCCCCGCTTCACTTCACCGGGAGGAGACGGACCTTCAGTTATCGGCTTAAGAAAGTTGAACTGATCAAGAACAAACTGCAGCAGCGTTTAGTGTGATGTGAGGAAATGTGAGCCGGTGGCAACGTGAAGAAGAACTGTTAGAAACTGATAGAAACAGAAAACCTGCTGTCTGCTGGGCTGTTTGTTTCATACAGAGGCAGCAGAATTAAACTAAGTCTGATTCAGAAACTGTTAAAAACTGCAGAGAGCAAGTTTAAATAACTTTTTGAAAGCAGAAGTTTTACTCGTGACAGAGTATTTGTACACTGTGGTATCAGAACTTACTGAAGGAAAGGTTTTGAGTACTTCTCGTCACTCTGCATAATGAGCGCTAACCAGATATCTATATACATGCTAACAGCTCGAGTGAACTTTGACCTCTTTTAGACCCGAACAAAGATGAAGAATTACAGCCTTCATCTTTGTTTGGGTTCTTCTTCTCTGATTTTAAAGTTTCATGTTGTGAAATGGCTCATTTCCATGAAAATGAACAAAGAGAAGCTTAAAGCGTCTCTCTCACTTCTTCTTTTTCCTGCTGTCATTCAGTTAGCAGAGAGACAGGAAGTGCAGAGGCCGGAGGGGGGAGGCCGACATGTGATGTCTTCAGTCTTTCTACTTCCTGTTTCATCCACAGATCTATTTCTGCATCAGACTGAAACTCGTCTCAGAGACGAAGCAGAACGTTTGAATAAATATGAAAGCATTTAAATCTAATCTATATTTGAATTCAGTCGACTGTGAGTCAGCCGCTCTTCATATGATATTATTAATATTACAAATAAATACTGCATGTTATTTATTTAATATAATGTTTGTTTTACCATCACAGCTGACACATGTTGACATACTCTGATCAGACTGAAACATCTCATCATCAGTTGGATGATTGTGAACGTTGATGTAACAGGATGAATTGTCAGAACTTCATTGATCCTCTGAGGTTTCATGTAGCGCCACCATCAGGTCAACACGTTAAAGTGTCCTAGTTTATGAACAAACACCTGCAGAACTACAGACATTGCCATCAGCCTCAGCTGGACTTTACCGTGTTGTGTGTGTACATGAACAGCAACGTGCAGCAGGAAGAGTTCAGTGAATGCACCACGGCCAGCACTGAATACTGAAGAGCTTCAGGTTTTACCTCAGTCCTTGTGTGGGGGGCACCTGGGGTAGGAGCTCTGGGAAGGGCATCGGGGGTTTAGGAGGAGCAGAAACTGCCGGCTCCTCCCCCGTCCTCACCCCCTCCTCCTCCTCTGGGGGAGCTCCTGGACTGTGGCAGGTAACAGTCCTGTCTGACGTCTGCTGGTCGTTAAACACACCTGGTTGAATCACGGTCAGGTGTGGTTGGACAGGAGACAAGGGGGCGGGGCCATCTTGTCTCTCTGCAGCCAATCGAACAAGTTCCTGACAAATAAACAGGTAATTACAACACAATACAGTAAACACACACATGGCCCTGAGACTGAACAGGACAGGAAGACAAGATACTGAAGGACAACTAATAATAACTGTGGCCTCTTTATTCGGGAGGACATGACATCTCAGTAAGAACAGTAACAGTGACAAAAAAAGACAATAAGATGAGGACCAGTCAGCAGAGGACAGTGAAATCATAAGAACAAGAAATACCAGAACACAAAAAGACAACAACAAAAGGACAAAATATAACAGGACAAGATGAGGTAAGAAAAGCAGACAGAGAGGCTCAGTGAGGACAATGTGAGGAGGAGAGAAGAAAGAAAGACACGAAAGGTGATGAGGAACTGAAGGAAAGACAGGACAGTTAGACCTCCATTCAAACATCATCCATCCTCACCTTGACGCCATCCAGAACAGCCCTGATCACCGCGGTAACGCTTGCTGTGGACTCTTTGTTGTTCATGGGCGACACCTTGCAGCATCACCTGATCGGCCCAGCGAATCAGCTGAGCCACAGACTGGTAGAGACGAGTGAGACAGGAAGAGACGGTCTTACTGCAGAGAGGACAGACAGGGTCGGGTCAGCAGACAGGTCGCTCACTGATGATCGGGGTCAAAGGTCAGTAGGGGTCTCCTACCTGTTGTGCAGGTGTGGCTCCAGCTGGACCAGAGTCTGGACCGCCTCCAGGACTCCACCGGACGCCCCGCCCAGCAGACCGCCCACCACAGACCGGTTCAGGACCTGTCTGTCCACCGCCAGTCTGTCCACCAGAGCTTTGAAGTACTGCAGAGAGCTGACGACAGCCCGCTGCTGGTCTGCTAACACACACACCGGCTGACACACACACACACACACACAGCTTTAATGAACAAGATCTCCCATGAACCCACTGACTGTAAATGATGTCATAGTGATGTCATCAGGCTGCAGGTGCCTAACGTACAGTCTGTTTTTCAAACTGCTGTGTGTGTACCTTGTATTGCAGTGTGTGTGTATACCTTTCATTGCAGTGTGTGTGTACCTTGTACCTTGTGTATGTGTGTGTGTGTGTGTGTGTGTGTGTGTATACCTTGTCTTGCTGTGTGTGTTCCTGCAGTGTCAGATCAGGTGGTTTGACTCGCTGTGACGGGCTGTGTTTGATTTGCTCAGAGCGTCTGATCCGCTGGGGCTGCAGTTTATCCTTCAGCTTCAAGGTGAGAGACCCAAACCCCAACCCAAACTGAGAGGCTGGAGAGGAAGAGGAAGAGGATCATCATTATCATCATCGTCATCATCATCACCATCATCATCATTATCACCATCATCATCATCATGAAAACTACAAAATAAAAGCATCTCAGTTAAAAAAGTTAACTGACAGGAAGTGAATGTTTTTAGCCTGTAGTGTTTAACAGTTAGTAAACTAGATAGAAAGAAGTGGAGGAGAAGAAGAGGAGCTTACCTGTCTTACTCTCAGGCCGGGAGGACATGTCTGCAGGTGGACAGACAGACAGACAGACAGGCAGACAGACAGCAGATCAGCAGAGCGACAGTTTAATCCTCTGTTCTCATGTTCTGTCGGTGTCTCTCTCTCTTCTTCCTCTCTCTCTCTTTTTGTTTCTACCTCTCACTTTTTGTCCTGCAGCTCTCCTTCTCTCTTCCTCCTTCTTTTCTTCCTCTTTCTGTCTCAGCTGAAATGAGTGTCCTCACAGTGAGGATGCTGCTGGTAGGTCTGGCAACATCACTCTGTCTGTCGTCCTGCAGCATCCCCTGCTGGCTGGAGGCAGACGGTACAGATCTGCACTGTAAAATAAAAACCAAGTTATCAGGAGTTTAAATGATTCAGCTGTGAGTGACTGTGAAATCTCATCCAGTGTTTGTTAAATCAATGTTTCTGTAATAATCTATCAAATCTGTGAAATTAGAGCAATGCAGATCTGAACTCTCAGACATGAACCAACTGTTGAATCATCTTCACAGCTGAATCTGCAGCTCCATGCAGTGAGTTGGTGACTCGTCACAAAGGATTGCTGACTCAGCTGATCTGACTGTTGACCCCCCCACCCCCACCTGCTTCTGACATTTCTCACGAAATGAACTAACAAGCAACACGCAATACAACATGATCATTACTTTCCCTGGGCATCATGTTTTTCCCAAATGAAAGAGTGTTTGATCTGAAACTATTTTAATGATCCAGAGAACTGCTGTAAATGGAAAAAGGTCTCCCTGGACTTGCCCCCCCCCCAATATGAATATTTACACCATCTAGCTCCAACCCTGTTTAGTTACTAACTTTATCAATACTTTATTTGTCTCCAAAGAAAAAATCAGAGACGACACTCATCATCTTTCATTCACAGAAACTTTATTCACATCAACACATCTGTTGGCCCTGATCACATGACACCATGATACACAACAAAACTACACACATACACACTAACACACACAAGCACACACACACACACACACACACACACACACACACACTACAGTCTGGGCCTCTGCATATTTCAGTTGAATAGATCTATATATACGTTCCTCACATATATATGGTACATTATTATCTTCATATATTGTGTAAACATTTATATTAATACCATACAGAGTGAATTATCCACAGTCACGTGTGTTTGTGGAAGGCTGAGCTGCTTTCAACACGCTGCTGCAGAGCAACACATGCAACACTTTACTGATTATTAAAGAACATTCAAAATCATACAACACGTTTTAATCACTACTTTAACTCAGAGCTGAACTAACATGCTGACATTAACAACACTTCACAGCTACACACACATTGTGTTAAAGCTCCGCTAACACGCTAAACGTGTTTGTGTTGAATGCAGCTCAGAACTCGACTAACTCAACAGGATCACCACGACATTAAGCGCATACACATACACAGGTAGAATAAACTGATCAGCGTTATAGTTTAGATTCATTCAAAGACTAAATCTAACAGCTGCTGCCTCTGAATAAAAACACCTGCAAACATCAACACACTGAATCCTCTCACAACATTTCCATCTTCCTTCATCAGATCCGTCAGCAACCAGAAACACTTTGAGAAATGAAACGTTGATAAAATATTTAAGCTCTTCTGACGTCGAGATAAAGACACCAGAGGACTCGAACACACCACTGGACCATGAACGTTTCTATTGCTACAACAATAATTATATAACACTCTTGATCTTCATAGAAAATTTAGGTGATAATTTCCTGATAATTTCCTTTTGACTTTCCTGGAACAAATTCTGTGGTTCAGGATGAATTTCAGGTCAGCTGGTAAACTTCCACTTCATTTAACTTGAACAGAGTTCCTTTTCAGGAAACCTCCACTGATCACAGTGTCGGCAGTTCGATCCCCACCTCGTCCTGTCGAGACCAGATGGATCCAGTTTACAGAGACTCGGAGGACGACGTTGGAAGAACCGAAGGAGCAGAAGATTGTAGGACCGTAGCTAACAATGCTAAAGTGTTTGGTGACAACTCACATCAATAATGCCATAACAACAAGAACTGCATATAATAAATAAATCAATAAATAGATCAATAAATACACAAGTTTAAACAAAATGTAAACTTTACACTGTAAAGAAAAGTTCAGTCATAAATAAGGAGGAGTGAGAGGTCTTCACTTCTACAGGATCTCTACAGTACTTTATAAACCTGATGAGAAATCACACGTGATGTTTGGACTGTGTGATGAGGCAGACAGACAGGCAGCTGACCTGTCTCACTCTCCTGACAGCAGACAGACTTCTGGACAACATATACACTCAATATTGCAATAGTATTTATCTGATCATTTGCTATATATCGATAATATGCTGATAAGGAGTATTATTAGTAGTCAGTTCACAGTCACACAGCGTCAGCACAGCAGAACACTCGCTCAGGTTAACCGTCCAATGAGGACTGAGGACTCTCTCCGTGGGCGGGGCTACCTTTACTGGGACGACTGGAGGAAGTGACGAAAACATGAAAAGAGACAAAAGAAAAGAGGAGAACGACAGAGAATCAACAGAACAATCACCAGACGGGGAGAACCAGGTGGAACCATTCAAGCTGTTAGAACAATAAGGAACATTTCTTTGGTGAACAAACACCTGGAGAACAGAGAGGAACAGCAGAGTACATCTTCAGAGCTCACACCTGGAGAGCCCCCCTCTTCTGATTGGCTCACAGACCTGAAGGGTCCCAGGTGTGATGCAGGTGGAGCTCAGGAGGTGCAGAACAAGGTGACCTCTGAACGACCTCCATCATCGTCAGGAAAGAAACGCTCACTGAAAACCACTGAGGAGAGACTCTAAGGAACCCCAAACCCAAGAACGTTCAGAGTCTCAGGATCCTGGTCTGAGGTGTGTGAGTGTGTCTGCTGACTGAACGAATACCTGGGTGACCTGAGCAAACACAACATGCACCAGAACCAGCAGGGACCAGCAAGAACCAGCAGGGACCGGTTTGATCCGGTCTGAGTTCTGAAGTGAGTTTGTGAGTGTGAACAGTCTGTGCTCAAAACTAGGTGAGATACACCTGTCAACCGGAGTGAAACCAGATTAATATAATGAATGTGTGTGTGAGTGTGAGTCTGTGTCTGTGTGTACATGTGTTTGTGTGCTTTGCATGCTGTGTGTGTGTGTGCTGTTTGTAACAGTGTGTTTGTGTGTGTGTTGTGTGTGCGTGTGTTTGTGTGTGCGTTTGTTTGTGTGTGTTTGTGTGCGTGTGTGTGTGTGTGTGCGTGTGTGTGCGTGTGTGTGCTTAAAGTGCTTGTTTGTGTGTGCTGTGTGTGTGTGTGTGTGTGTGTGTGTGTGTGTGTGTTTGTTTGTGTGTGCGTTTGTTTGTGTGTGTTTGTAAATTGTGTGTTTGTTTGTGTGCAAAGCTTTGTTTATTGTGCGTTTAGTTTGTGTGTGTGTGTGCGTGTGTGTGTGTTGTGTATGTTTGTGTGTGTGTGTGTGTGTGTTAGAGGAGGAGTCAGAGTCTGGTTGGGGGGGTCGAGATGGAGATGGAGCCCTCCGACTGGAGACACACAACAAAAACAAATAAAAACAACAGACAGACAGAGAGACAGACAGTCAGTAACAGGTAGATGGAGCTGTCAATCACACAACTAATTATGATGAGTGGGAGTGGGCGGGGTAACATGGCAAGAACAGCAATCTGATTGGACGATGAGGCACACACAGTTGTTGAGAGACAGTGACATCACACAGACAGCTGACGTACCATTGGTGAATCCGCTCACTGGTCACTGATAGAGATTCTGAAAGAATAACCATATATGGTCAATGAGGGGGCGGGGCTACCTGCTCTGACACACCTGAGAGCTTCCTGTTTCACCTTATCAGGTACTGTTAGAACAGGATCACACAAACAGAGAGAGACAGACAGGCAGACACGTGGAAAGACAGGTAGATAGACAAACAGACAAACAGTCAGGTAGATAGTCAGGTAGACAGGCAGACAGACAGGTAGACAGACAGGTGGAGAGACCAGCAGATAGAAAGACAGGTGGAGAGAAAGACAGGTAGACAGACAGTAGACAGACAGTCAAACAGACAGACAGATAGACAGACAGACAGACAGTCAGACATGGCTCCAGGTGGATGTGAGATGGTGGTGAGACAGGTTCCTCGTTGTGTTCCCAGTACAGATGATACACAGTGTTTTAGCCTAGCTTAGCACAAACACTGGAGGCAGCTAACAGTTTCCCTCCACTTCCAGTTCCAGTCTTTGTGCTAAGCTAGGCTAAAACACGGTGCATCATGTGTTTACTGGACTCACAGAGATGAAACTGGATTTCCCATATGTGGGACTGATGGTTTCAGGTTAACGGGCGTCTGTAAAGATCGAGGGCTGATGAAGCCTGAGGATGACGAGAAGAAGAAAGAAAGAGTCGTCTTTCTTTTCCATGTCTGCAGGATGTTTGTGGATCTCTGCTTTTGTTCCACAGCACCAACAAAGAAGAAACTCTCACCACAAAATCTGCTTCATTTTAAATGAACTCTGGTCTGCTCTCATAAAACACTCAAGTTTCATCTGCGTCCAGTTTGGTAAAAAAACACAACATGAGAGAGAGTCCTGATCAAATATTTCATTATTATTATTATTATTATTATTATTGTTGTTGTTGTTGTTGTTGTTGTACATTAGAGCCTCCAGGAACACCCGATCAGTATTTGATTCACAGAGTTCTCAAAACAGGAAGTCTCTGTTGCATTTCTGTGGTGTGTGTTCAACCAAACTGAACATGTGGAAACACATTCGTGCTGCATTCAGGTCACATTCCAGCATGGGAAATGACATTTACAGATAATATGTGATGTTTCAGTTCAAAGTTGGAGGTTTCTTCAAGCTCTCAGCGTCTGATGACAAGCTCACGAAAATAAACCTTAGCTGCAGTTTGTTTCATCCTGTTGGTGAACGTGATAAGACAAACAGCTGATTTATTAAAGCGCCACAGAAGAAGAAACGTGGCGAGATGACGTTATTAAAGAGCTTGAAGTTCAGACAATGCCAAGAACATGAAGGAGATATTTTTGTTAGTTTGATAATGTGAGGAAGGTCTCAGCCTCGTCATCCTCTTCACTGATGTTTTCGTCACGTTCGGTCACATGATCGTGTTTCTCATCATTTATCTCTGATGTCTGTTTTGATCCTTTAAACACTGTAACACGCACCTTCATCTTTGTTATCATTTCTGAGTGTGTGACCTCCTCGAATCTGATTGGTCATCGAGGCTTCACCTGTTGGCTGCATCACCTGACACCTCACCGTCTTGTTACTGCTGATTTATGTGTCTTTGTGAGGTCCTCAGCTGCTCCCATCAATCACACACAAAAACTTTTTTTGAATGAACAAATAAAACGTTGGAAGACGGAGCTTTCATGGGACCTGAATGCAACACTACAGAAATGTTTTACTTCCTGACACAGGGCTGATGGGAAACGTAGTCTTCAGCTGGCCCCTTTCCAACTGTGACTGACACACACACACACACACACACACACACTCATCACACACACATAGAATTGAGCTTCAGTGTGTGAACACTGTGAATAAAACGCTCACATGTACGAAGGCACACGCATGAAGAGTGTGTGTGTGTGTGTGTGTGTTGTGGGGGGTACCTCGGGACTCCAGGACTCAGGGGGCGCTCTGTTGGGTCGGGAAGGGATGGACGGTGGGGGTCCCGGGTCAGGTGACACGGCGGGGCGAGATGGGGGGCCGGGGGCCGCACGACCGCCTGGACGTGGGGGTCCAGGGGGTGCCCGACGCTGGGGGGTCGGACTGGACATGGGGGACCTGCAGAGACCAGCAGGCTGATTCAGCGATGCTGATTGAACTGATACAGACGAATCTATCAATAACAGTTGAGATGTTGCTAGGTTACCTGCGTCCTGATGGCATCCCCGTCACCTGCAGCCAGGAGTCATCTACAGGAGGTGGCATCGCCGTGGTGACGGTGGAGGTGCTGATGTCACCGATGATGCTGAGGCCTTCACGCAGAGCGTGGTACATCCTCAACATCTCATCACGGTGCTGAGCCTGAGAGAGGAGAGAGAGACGGGCAGAGATGAGAGGCAGAGAGAGACAGACAGACAGGTACAGAGAGAGAGATAGACAGGTACAGAGAGAGAGAGAGAGACAGACAGACAGACAAAGTACAGGGGAGAGAGAGACAGAGAGAGACATCAGAATCAGAATCAAAAGAATCTTCAAATGTTAAAACCCATCAAATCCAGTAATGATATTTGTCTGTCTGTCTGTCTGTCTGTCCACCTGTCTGTCTTACCTGCTCCTGGGACTCCTCCATCAGGGAGTTCTGGTCTCCACAGGAGTAAAGCTGAGCCAGCAGGTCAGAGTGGATGAACTCCTTCGTCTGAGGAGACAAAAGAAGGTCACATGACTCATGACATCACTTCCTCTGTGTGTGTGTGTGTGTATGTGAGTGTGTGTGTCTGTCATACAGGTGCGTTGTTGACCATCAGGTGCATGATGGTCTTGGGGATGAGGTCTCTGACAGTGCGGTGTATGATGGCCAGGTACGAGTCCACCAGGTTCCTGACGATCTCCACCTGTCGCTCCAGCTGAGGGTCCAGACTGTGGATCTGCCCGTCCCCGCTTGCCTCCTCCACCTCCACCTGCACACACACACCGCCGATCAGACACACACACTCAGAGACGTGGAGGAAACAGCTGTCAGATGTGAACTCACCTTCTCTTTGTCCTGCAGGAGTAGGGAGGAGAAAGCAGAGTGAGCTGCGGTCATACTAACATGTTATACAAGTGTGTAAAGGAACATCATAAATCAATAATGGAGCAGTAATGTAACGATCAGTACCACGCTGCGTTCAGGGTACACTCCGGCCCGTAGGAAAGAAGCCTTCCAGCTGTCCACCTCCTCCTGAGACTCACTGGCCAGCTCCAGCTGACGGTAGTCTTTATACACGTTCCTGAAACAAAGACAGGAACATTAGTTTACGTCAGGATCATCCGGAGGCGTGTTTTTATGCATCGTGCGCGGCGTGTTAAAGATGGAGGCATGATCTCTGCTGCTGAAACTGTTCATTTTACTGCTTTCTGAGACTGCTGCAAACATGTGTTCAGGTGGACGTTGTAATAAATGTGTGTTAGTCTGATGGGACACACATTCGAATATCAGCTTTAATCTGAATTTAAGTTTTTTTTAGGGACTAATATGAAACCATAAACTCTTCAACCTTTCAAAATACACACACACACACACACACACCTGTGTTCAGTGTTGAACAGGGCAAAGATGTGTTTACTGGACATGAAGCTCTTCTCGATGTCTTTGAGTTTCAGGTTGTCCACAGGCAGCATGTACTTCTTCTCCTTCTCCTGCAGACACAGTAACAAATGTGATTCTCTGACAGCTGCCCCCCCCACACACCCTGCAGGGGGGGTCGGACCGACGGCGAGGCTCCGAGTGAGTGTGTTTTACCTCATCGTCTTTGTACCAGGACAGAGTCTCAGCTGTCAGGACGAACCAGTACTCTTTAGCTCCGCCCTTCATGATGCCGATGTTGTTGATGGTCAGCCAGCCTTTACGGATCACCTGCACAGTTACACACACACACAGTTACACACACACATTCACACACACACACACACACACACACACACACACTTACACCCCCTCCCCTCCCCGAACGTGCAGGTAAACACAGAGGAGGCACTGACATCATCAGTGACATCACTAACGTACCGCTGTCAGATCATTTATTACACACACACACACACACACACAGCTACTCACCATGATCTCATCCTGGTTGTCACGGCAACAGCGTGAGCGTGACAAGAAAAGAGGAAGTCATGAATAAAGAGTCACTCAGCTCCTTCCCCTTCAGGTTACCTGCAGAGACTCACCTGGTTACCTGCTGCCTTCTTCTTGTTCATCTGACTGCTCTTCTGCTGAGCACTGACAGACAGACAGGCAGAGAGAGAGAGAGACAGGCAGAGCGAGAGAGAGATAGACAGATAGAAAGAGTGAGAGAAAGACAGGCAGACAGACAGACGGGCAGACGGGCAGAGAGACAGACAGACAGAGAGAGAGAGAGACAGAGACGGTGAGAGAGCAGACTGGGCAGAGAGAGACAGACGGGCAGACAGACAGACAGACAGAGGGCAGAGAACAGACAGACAGACAGGCAGACAGACAGACAGGGCAGAGTAGAGAGAGAGAGACAGGCAGACAGGCAGGCAGAAAGAGGGACAGACAGGCAGACAGGCAGAGAGACAGACAGGCAGACAGGCAGGCAGACAGACAGGCAGACGGACAGAGAGACAGAGAGATGAGGTCAGTATTTTCATCCAGGTGAATGTTTCTTACTTTCAGATCTGTTGGTTCATTTCCCAGCTGACTACCTGTGGTTGCCATGGTTACAGGTGAGGTGGCAGTGGGAGGTGTGTCTTCAGTGCCCATGTGACTTTTGAGCGTTCCAATTCGTTTTTCATTTTCTTTTTCTAAACGTGCTGTGTGTTCAGAGGTACTTACTTTGCGAAGCCAATGAAGTCTTCATGGTTTGTGTTCACGTAGGCCAACTCGATATCAATCAGCAACATCACCTGGAGAGACAGACAGGCAGAGAGGTGTCAGACAGACAGGCAGAGAGGTGTCAGACAGACAGGCAGAGAGGTGTCAGACAGACAGATAGACCTGGTCTTTGGTGCGACTCTCTCTGTCTCTGATGTGCTGAGTGACGATTCTCTCCATCTCCTCTCTGAGCATCGGATACTGAGCCAACTGTAAACAGGAAACACAGGGAGGTCAGAGTGAAGGGAAACAACAAACAGGAACAAACAACAACAAACAGCAACAACAACAAAAAACAAACTAGTAGTGCTACCTTCTGTGTACACTGCCTCACAGTGTTGTGTAGTAGTAGTAGTATTAGTATTAGTAGTAGTAATAGTACCTTCTGTGTACACTGCCTCACAGTGTTGTGTAGTAGTAGTAGTATTAGTATTAGTAGTAGTAGTAGTACCTTCTGTGTACACTGCCTCACAGTGTTGACAAGCTCACTGATCACCATGTCGACACATTTCTGACACGGCTCTTTGATCTGAGCAATCAGACGCTTCACGATCGTCTCAAATGCCATGTCAGGTGTGAACAGACCCGTCCTGCAGAGAACACAGGTGAGCTGGGTTACACACACACACAGTTGCAAAAACATACACACAAACACACACACAGGTTGTTACACTCAGGTACACACCTGATCAACACTCTGTGACTTTACATTTTAACTCACCTGATCCCGTGGATATTCTTGATGGCGTAGCTGATTTCTTTACGAAGAGTCTTCTTCTCATCACTCTCCAACTACACACACACAAAGACACACACACACACAGAGCATATTAATGGCTGGATGAGGTGCAGCCATTGTTTTTGTGATAATCTTTACATTCTATCTGAGCTTGTGTGTGTGTGTGAGTGTGTGTGTGTGTGTTACCTTGACCAGTTGTTCGAAGGGGAAGCTGCGTTCGTGGAAGATGCGGTTGATCTTCGCTCCTCCTGACAGCTCATATGTGTCCACCTGATCTCCAGATCCTTCAATCCGCTTCTCAAAGTCCACCCGCAAACTGCTGCACCATCCTGACACACATACACACACACACACAGTGACACACACACAGTGCAGTGACACACACACACACACACGGTGACAGTGTGTGTTAGTGTGTCCTATGTGTGTATTTAGTGTTGTGTATTTAGTGTGTAGTTGGTGTGTCAGTGTGTATTTAGTATGTATTCAGAGTGTATTTAGTGTGTAGATGGTGTGTGTCAGTGTGTCTCAGTGTTTGTTAACGTGTGTAGTTGGTGTGTAGTTGGTGTGTATTAGGTGTGTATTTAGTGTGTAGTGTGTGTACTGACTGCAGCAGGGCCTTGGTCTTGCGTCCCGGGTCATCTGGCCTGAAGTTCTTGTACTCCTCCACCTCCTTCTCGATGGACAGCAGCTGACTCTGCAGTTTGCTGCGTAACCCCGGCAACGTGTCCCGGATGTGGTTCGTCAGTTGCTAGGGGTAACAGAGAGATTACAGGTGTGTGTGTTTCGCTGTGAAGGCCCTGGGGGTCTGCAGGTCTAGTTACTTATTAACTTTTCCACAGGTGGACATTCAGAGGGGTGGAGTGTGTGTGTGTGTGTGTGTGTGTGTGTGCGTGTGTGCACCTGGTTGAGGACTTTCTGCAGGTAGGCAGTGCCCATGCGGTCGGCCAGGTGTCGGTACGCCGGGTGCGACAGGAAGAACTTCCTCTCGGCTTGCAGAGCAGCTGTGATGTCTTTCTTCCCGTCGATGTCCTTCTGACTGCGGTTCACCACGCCGATGTAACCTGCCACAGTTCGGAGTCTGTTACTGTCCCTGTTCACACACCTGGATGACATCACTGTCTCTGCTTCTCTGCTACACTGATTGCTGAGATATCTGCTGTGGCTCTCAAAGGCAGACAAAGTGTCTCTGATCTGTGGAGTTCCTCAGGGGTCGATCCCGGGTCCCTCCACATGCCTCCTTTGGGTTTATCTCATCGCGATGCAGACAAAACTCACCAACATTTTTATTCTCAGAAAATTTATTGATGCTTCCTCAGCTGGTTTGTTTGCATCCTTTAAAAATTATTGCTTATCCATCTGTTAAAATGCTTTTTATTGTTATTTTTATAGCACTTTGTAACAGTAGTTTCAAAGCAGAGCTCATAAAGAAAATGTTCCTGACATAATGAATGAAATGTGTTTTGTTGTCTTTACCTCTGCGCAGCGGCAGCAGTTTGTTCTCCAGAATGTCTCTAGCGTCGGTTCCTTCATCCATCAGGTCCAGTTTGGTGATCACACCGATGGTCCTCAGACCTGAACACATTCAGAGGTCTTTAGTCAAACCACGCAGACACACAGTCGACATTCTGTGAGTCTTTGTGGTGTTTCTTTGTCTCTTTGTGGTCATTTTATGTGTGTTTGTGTCTTTGTGGAAATTTTGTGTCCTTGTCTTAGTTTGGGTCTCCTGAAAAGAACTGATCCATGATTATAACTACAAAGTGTAGAAGGTGCAGCACTCTGACCTTGCGGATCGACCTCCTTGGCGATCTTAAGAGCGTCGGAGTTGGCCAGGTCAGAGTTGGCAGGAGAAACAGCCAATAGGAGGCAGTTGTCCTTGGTGACAAACTGCATGAGCATGTCTCTGATCTGATGCTCGATGTCGGCCGGCTGGTCGCCCACCGGGACCTTCGTCATCCCGGGAAGATCCACCAGAGTCAGGTTCAACACTGACAACACAAACACACTGGGCTACAGGGGACTGTCGCTAAATCCTGACCCCAGACAGTGACGGTCCAATCACAGCTCAGCAACAGCTACAGGTCAACGAATGGACACGAACAAAAATAAACTAAAACCAGTACAAACAAATAATATCTAATATAAACAAATATGAATGAATGTACTTCAGACTGTGTGTGTGTGTGTGTGTGTGTGTGTGTTACCGTGGGGGGAGTACACTCGCAGGTTTATTGGGACTGGACTGATCCCTTTGTTCTGTCCGGTCACTCGATCAGTTTCAGCTTCGATCTCCTGACGAACCTCATCGAAGTCTGTGAATTTCTTCCCTTTACAGTGCAGGAACTCTGCGTACTCTGATCGATCAATAAACATGATCTGATCAACGATCAGTCCCATGTTCAGGCTCAGTGTTAACATGACAGTGTGAGTAGAGTCTCACCTGTTGGACAGTTGATGAGCTGCAGCACCAGGGGGCGCCGAGTGACAATGCCTGAACCACGAGGGAGGAAGTCCCTGAGGAGGGGAGGGCTTATATTAATAATCAATAATCAGATTCCCTGTTCAGATATTTGATGGACCAAATGATGCAAATGATCGGCAGATTAATATTAAATCTATAGATTAATATTAAAGTGACTGTTTCATAAAGTAATCTATTAATAAACATTTCCAGCGTCACTTTGTGTATTTGCTGCTTCGTTAGCATCTGATCACCACAGCGCTCCAACTATTGATTATTATCCATATTTATTGATGATTTTGTCTATAAAATATCTCAAAGTTCACTCTGACACCAGGGAGACTTTCACAGATTATCTATAATCAAATACATGATGATGGTTCATCTTAAACTCTGTAACATCTGATCAGAGACCAGCTGGCTGATCAACACCTGGTTATCTACAGGAAGTGAGACGTGCCACTGATCAACAAACCAACACGACTGAAACCACACACACACACACACACAGTTTCTCCTGACCCGGTTCGAGGGTCTAAGGACAGAGGGTGTCACAACGGTACAGATTGTAAAGCCCTCCAGAGGACAAACGATGTTTGTGATTTTGGGCTTTAACTAACTAACTAACTAACTAACTAACTAACTAACTAAGAAATAAATAAATAAATAAATAAATAACACATTATTTTACAGAATAGTATATTATATTATTTCCATTATATTATATCATGTTAACAGCATATTATAGTGTATTTTATTACATGACAGTTTTTATAGTATGTTAACAGTAGATCATAGTTTATTATATTATTATATTAACACACAGTATTTGATTATAAAGAATCATATTATATTATATTATATTATATTATATTATATTATATTATATTATATTACAGTTTTTTATCATAATGAATTACATCACATTAAATTACAGTGTTTTGTATGATGATGTGAGCTACATTTGTGATGTGAATCCTTCAGAGCGACTGCAGCTCGAGGAGAAACATCATCATGACAGCCCCACACACACACACACACACACACACACACACACACATCATGCAGTTATTGTCATGCAATGCTGCTTCAGCCCTCATGAGTCATGTGACCAAAAGAAACCAATGAGAGTGAAGAAACAGACCCTCTTCATCCTCAGGGTGAGGAAGATAAAAAATATTCAGCCAATCAGCTTCCAGCAGGACTCAGAGCCAAAAAAATATTTCTTATTAAGATCACAGAAGTTTATTATTCTCTTATTATTTCATCATGTTCAGTTTCTCTGCAGAGGAGAGAGCCTGTTGGATCAGAGCTGCAGACTTCCTGGATCTGGATCCCGGATCCAGATCAGTCCCAGGACATGTGTCTCTCAAAAAGCTCTCAGCAAGGATCTGATGATGTTTGATAAAAGTTCGGTTCAAGTCTCATTAGATCTCAGTGCTGCTGTTGATGCTCATAACAACACTGCTAAAACAAGCACTGAACACTACCTGACACACTGGGAACACTGAGAACACTGAGGGAACAGTGAGGGAACAGTGGGAACTGAGGGAACATGAGGGAACTGAGGGAACACTGAGGGAACACAGTGAGGGAACAGTGGGAACAGTGGGAACTGAGGGAACAGAGGGAACTGAGGGAACAATGAGGGAACACTGAGGGAACACAGAGGGAACACTGAGGGAACACAGTGGGAACAGAGGGAACACTGAGGGAACACTGAGGGAACAGTGAGGGAACAGTGGGAACACAGAGGGAACACTGAGGGAACAGTGGGAACAGTGGGAACAATGAGGGAACACTGAGGGAACACAGTGGGAACACTGAGGGAACACAGAGGGAACAGTGGGAACATGAGGGAACACTGAGGGAACACAGTGGGAACACAGAGGGAACACAGAGGGAACACTGAGGGAACAGTGAACAGGGAACAGTGGGAACAGTGGGAACAATGAGGGAACACTGAGGGAACAACTGGAACAGAGGGAACACTGAGGGAACACTGAGTGGGAACTGAGGGAACTGAGGGAACACTGAGGGACACAGTGGGAACAGTGAGGGAACAGTGGGAACAGTGGGAACACAGTGGGAACACACTGAGGGAACACTGAGGGAACAGTGGGAACACTGGGAACACAGTGAGGGAACACAGTGGGAACAGTGGGAACACTGGTGTTTGCAGGGAGAAGATCTGTTTTCCTATGTGATAAATATCCTGATTGATCTCTGCAGGTACCGGTGAGGTTCCCGACAGACTCTCAGTTAAATGGTTAATCTGACTTGGACCGGTCCGCCGTACAGCGCAGACCTGAACAGCTCGGCACGCTGAGGGTTTCTCATCTAAAGTACCGAGTAAATTGAACTCTTCTTCATCGTTTACAGGTTCTTCAAAAACAGGAAAGGATGTTTTCTCCTGCAACAGCAAAACTCTGAAACCTGATCACAACCAGGATGGTGGTCGTGTGCGTAAACGCTGTCAGACCTTCAGGACAGGAACTTGAAATGGACTAACGTGACGTGTGGAGTTCCCCAAGGCTCGAGCCTCGGTCCTCCTCTGTTTAAACTAACATCACCGGACTTCAGGTCTAAAACCAGCCCAGCAGGTCAGATCCCTGATCTGTTTTTACTGATCAATGATCAGTTTGATTGATTATTATCTCTTATTTAAAACCACATCAGATCACATGGTGCTTCATCAGGACTCACAGACAGACAAACAGGCGGACAAACAGACAGGTGGACAGACAGGCAGACAGATGGGTGGACAGACAGACAGACAGACAGACAGACAGACAGACAGACAGACAGACAGAGACAGACAGACAGGTGGACAGACAGACAGACAGACAGGTGGACAGACAGGACAGACAGAGTGGACAGACAGGTGAACAGGACAGGACAGACAGACAGACAGACAGGTGGACAGACAGGTGGACAGACAGGTGGACAGACAGACAGGTGGACAGACAGACAGGACAGGTTGACAGACAGACAGACAGGTGGACAGACAGACAGGTGGACAGACAGACAGACGGACAGGTGGACAGGGACAGACAGACAGGTGGACAGACAGACAGACAGACAGACAGGTGGACAGACAGGTGACAGACAGATAGACAGACAGACACACAGACAGACAGGTGCACTCACTTGCCCACGAAGTTCTCCAGCACCGAGCTCTTCCCGGCGCTCTGCCCGCCCACCACCGCGATCTGCGGCAGGTCGAGGCTCGAGTTCTGGCCGATGGAGGCGAAGGCGTCCTGGAGCTGATTCACCAGCGGGATGAGCTCCTCCATCCCCCGGTTCCCCATGGCGGCGAGACAGGCGGAGAGACAGGTGGAGGGGCAGAGAGAGAGACAGGGGGAGGCTGTTGGTGGAGAATCAGTCAGACGGGCAGGCAGCGGTGAGACAGGTAGGGATGCAGCAGCAGATGCGTCTGTCGCTCCTTCCTCCTGTCTCACGTCATGACGCGCTCCTCCTCGCGCGGCTGATGAATCCGATCAGCTGATCGATAATCAATCAGATGCTGATATGGATGATGATGCTGTCGCTCCTCCAGCTGTGACCTTCAGCTCCGCGCTCCTCCTTCTCTTCCTCCTCTGCAGGGAGGGACCAGACCAGTACACTCATCCGGTACGGATCTTCAAATTAAAAGCTCAGGACCACCAGCACGGTTTGTGGAAATGACAAATAAATCCGCGATAAACGAATTTCTTTTGACAAATTTAATGTTCATAAAACACCGAGGGGAGTTTGAAAGACACTTTTTAGAAACCCGCTCCAGTGTCTTTATTTCATTTGATATTTTAATGAGTCAAACGTGACTTAAACGGGAAACTGACACCTTATTCTGAAAGAATTGTCTTCCGGTTGGTGTTTACCTGCAGGAGCTTGACACGTGAGCAGGTAACGCTGAGCCGCGGTTTATCGTTACGACAGCAGCGGGAGCTGAGGATCAGTCGTCAACAGTCCCTGATTGATTGATTAGAATCACTGGCTCGTTATTGACTCTGATGTCAGAATCAATCACATCTCCTCGCTCTTTCAGACAGCCAATCACAGAGCTGATGACCTGGAGTTACCTGTCGGTTCTAACTTCCTGACATGTGACTGAAACAAGCTAAGTGAAATGATTCATTAAAAGTCAATCAGACTTTGTGTCATAAACTCACAAAGAAAGAACCACAAAAAACTTTTATTTTCCTCAAAGCACACTCCATTCATAGCAAAGAGTAAACAAAAACAGAACAGCTGCATATTCCAAAAGTTAGAAACCTTTTAAAATGATCACATCCACCAGAAATATTATTATCTGATTATTTAGAACATAAAATAAACTTTAAATAGATTCTCAAACATCTTTGATTTTATTTCCAGAAGCTGGTGAACTAAAAGTGACACTGTTTTGGTGTTTTAGCCAATCAGCAGGCAGGTACAGCTTCGTGTTTCAGCTGTTTCACATATAAATTACAGAGAAATCTGTATTTTAATGACTGTCACATTGTTTTAGAAAGAAGCAGCGAAACGAATACAGTTGGATGGATTCAAAGTCGATCCAAACACAGTTTAAGGCACAAAACGTGATGACGACATCATCAGTGAGGTCACATGTTTGTCTATCAGATAAAACATTTAAAGTTTAAACTCTCAGAAACTCATCCTGAAGGAGGCAGCAGAGAGCAGCCTGCTACCGTCACATCAACACGTTGTAATGGCGACTGTAGAGACATGATGAGGAGGTGATGTGGATCAGGTCTCTGACGATGGTTTCTTACACTGTTTTCCCTGTAAAGTGTTTTTTGAGTCTCGGTGTATAAATAAAAATGGCTTGAGCTGCACGCGGCTCTCTGTGCACTCCGAATGAAAAACCTTTACTCAGGTAGACAGCAGGTGTGTGGACGTGATGCCGTCACAGTGATGTTAATCTGAAGAAATGACTGGCTGGGTCGTTCATAACAAACCGTCTGTGAGAAACGTTTGACAAGCATCATCAATGTTGTCACCTCCACCTGTGTGCAGGTCCATGTGAGCCGAGAGGATCTCTGGCTAATATTTAATGATCTCTTATCAATATATCAGATCAACGTCATGATAAAACTGTTCATACGGGCGTATGACCGCTGGCTGTGATGTCACTGATTTCATTAAGGCAGACTCCACGAGAGGCTCATGCAGGTGTACCTGTCTCACCCGTACCTATCCATCCGTCCTTCAGGCGTGCAAGGCGTACCTGTACCTATACCTGCTGGTACCACCTGGACCCACCTGGTCCAGGTGAGTCACTGCTGGTCCAACGGCAGTTTGACGAAGGCGATGGCTGCGAGCTCCTTACAGAACTCCTCGAGGACGATGACTCCTCTCAGCAGGGTCATGTGCTCCAGTCTGTGGACAGGTGAACACAGGTGAACACAGGTACACACAGGTGAACACAGGTGAACTATAAAAGGCCAGCAGGTCAGAGAGCAGCCTGAGGGTCAAACCTGTCTGCCTTCACTTGACTGTTACATCATCATTTCAGCAGGTAAGTGTTTACCTGCTGAAAGGCTGCTGAAGGTTAAACTGTCCACACAGTGGAATAAGAACACAGTTCATCAACCTGCTTCCTTCAGCGAGGTGAACACCAGCACACAGACCAGGACAGGTAACCAAGACAGACTGGGAGACAAACAGGGTCAGTCAGACAGACAGGTAGTTACCCTATGCTGTGGTTCAGTCCCAGCAGGTGTCTCCTGGCATCCACCAGTCTGTCTGTCAGGTTGGAAACCTGCTGGATCCTCTCCATCAACTCTGCCATCAACTGAGACACAGGCAGACAGACAGACAGACAGACAGACAGGCAGAGAGAAAGATGATTACCTTAGACAGGTGAGTCAGTTTCATTTACACGCTTTGTAAACATCACAGAGAGATCCACAACAAAACATTACTCTGACCTGGAGCAGTGAGACAGGTATATGTCTGTCTGTGTGTCTTACCCTGACAAGGACAGAAAAGAGCGACCTGGAGCAATGAGACAGGTGAATGTAGGGGTTGAGCAGGTATTCGTGCAGCAGTGGGTGGTTGAAGGCTGAAAGTCTGGAAATAACTGCCGTCAACTGAAGGTTCAACTCGTACGGCTGAAAGCACGTCAGACAGACAGGTGCTGAAAGCACGTCAGACAGACAGGTGTGTGTGTGTGTGTGTGTGTGAGGTCAGACAGGTGTGTGACATGTGTGTGTGTGTGTTGTCAGACGATACGGTGTGTGTGTGTGGGTGTGTGTGTGTGATCACTGGTGTGTGTGTGTACAGGGGTGTGTGTTATCAGACAGACAGGTCAGACAGACAGGTGTGTGTGTGTGTGTGTGATCAGACAGACAGGTGTGTGTCTACCTGCTCCAGGACTCGTCCCAGACGGTCAAACAGAACTTTGAGCAGGTGACCTTCAAAGAATTCCGCCCCCTCACCTGTGGGGGAGGAGGGGGGAGGAAGACTGAGCGGCCAATCCCACGACTGAGAGAGAGACAGGCATTGAGTCACCTGGACGAGGAGAGGAGGAGTTTATATGAGAGACTGATCAAGAGTCACTCAGGTTTCGACATCACAATGTAAACAGTGTGTGTGTGTGTGTGTGTGTGTGTGTTCTGACCAGTGTGTGAGCATCGTGGACGTACGACTCGTATCCTCCCTCCTGCAGCAGCTGAGCCGAACGAACCTGAACAGGAACTAAACAGAGGAAACTACACACACACAGGCATGCACACACACACACAAACACACAGGCACGCACACACACAGATTTCTTGATAAAGGGTTAGGGTTAGGGTTTTTTGTGTTGTTGGACTTGTGTCTGATTGATTATTGATCAGCTGGATCAGCAGCTCATCAATATGTTGTATTATTTATTGTGTGTATTTATAGTGAGAGTTTTAACAAAGTGTGTGTTAACTCTCACACACTGTGTTATTGACGATGAGCTGATCGATTTGTTTCCTGTTCAGATGTTCCATCAGTTCTTCATCACCTCCCATCACCACCTGCCCTCAACCTGATGGATCACCTGACGAGACCTCAGAGAGAGAACACCTGAGATATTTACACCGCTGCTCCTCATCCTCCATCATTCTCCATCAGCATTCATTCACCTCCATCAGCCTCCATCCTCCTCACAATTCTCCATGCTCCTCCAGTCACCTCCAGCCTCCATCCTCCTCCATCATTCTTCATCAGCCTCCATCGGCCTCCATCCTCCTCCATAGATCTCCATCCTCCTCCATCAGCCTCCATTCACCTCCATCATTCTCCATCAGCATTCATTCACTTCCATCCTCCTCCATCAGCCTCCATTCACCTCCATCAGCCTCCACCATTCTGCATCAGCCTCCATTCACCTCCATCAGCCTCCAGTCACCTCTATCAGCCTCCATCCTCCTCCATCATTCTCCATCAGCCTGCCTGAAGATTTTTCCTGCTGAGATCTTTGAGAGGACAGTTGCTGCTCATCCTCAGAGTTTCTGTGGCTCATCAGTTCAGGACGTTTATTCAGAGCTCGTCACAGGTGAGTTACAGGTGAGTCATAGGTGTCATCACACTCATCTCTGAATGTCCTGGTGGATCTCAGCGCTGCAGTCGAGCTCACCAACCATCACATCAGCCGGGTCTTTGCATTGAACCAACATCAGGCTCTGCAGCCTCCATCAGCTCAGCATCAACAGACGCCAACACCTGAGAGACCACCTGATATCAGAACCTCCACTGTTCAAACACAGGGTGGCACAGGTTCTGCTCCAGGTTCTGAGCAGATTCGGGTCCAGGTTCTGCTCCTTCACATGATTCCGATTCAGACTTCCTTTATTAGTCCCACAGCAGGAAATTCACACAGCACATCGTAATAGCAGCGAGACACACGGTGGAAAATAAATAGTAGGAAATGCAAAGACATAGAATAAGATAAAAAATAAGATATTCAGCATACCTATAATTATAATTATACCTGTACAAAGTACAGAGACAGGATTTGCCTGAGAATATACTTCTATAGAAAATATATAATATCAAGTAGAAAAAGTGAAAAACAGTGAAAACAGTGAAGTGAAAGTGTATTGCACAAGAGTCCAGTTATTAGTCAGTTATTTATTTGTTTATTTATCTACAGACTAGCGGCTGTTGTGTTTGTTATACAGTCTGACAGCAGCAGGCAGGAAGGACCTGCGGTACCTCTCCTTCACACACAGCGTGGATGGAGCAGCCGCTCACTGAAGGAGCTGCCCAGAGCTGTCAGAGTGTCCTGTAGAGGGTGGGACGTGTTGTTTAACAGGGACGACAGCTTAGCCATCATCCTCCCGTTTCCCACCACCTCCACTGAGTCCAGGGGGGCATCCCAGGACAGAGCTGGCCCTCCTCACCAGTCTGTCCATTCTCCTCCTGTCCCTGTCCGTGATGCTGCTGGCCCAGCAGACTATCCCATAAAAGATGGCTGATGCCACCACAGAAGTCATAAAAGGTCCTGAGGAGAGTCCCTGCACTCCAAAAGACCTCAGCCTCCTGAGCAGGAACAGTCTGCTGTTTCCCTTCTTGACCAGGGCATTAGTGTTGTCTGCCCAGTCCAGATTATTGTCCAGGTGAACACCCAGGTACTTGTAGGACTTCACACTGTCTGATGTCCATTCCCTGGATGTTCACTGGTGCCGGTGGAGAGGCTACGCCTGATTCCAGACTTTGGTTCTTGTCAGTGATGCCAAAATCGGCTCCGGCCAACATCCAGGTGTCGTCCACTCTCAGAGAACCTCAGAGCCCACCTGTTGAACCCTCTGTGGTCCAACAGGTGGGCCAAACTATACTGACATCAGAAGCACAGGAACTCCTCACCTGTTCACAATGACACTCACCTGTTCACACTAACACAAACAAACCCCCCCATGAAGCAGCTCCGTGTTTGATGTTCCCATGTTCTTGGTGGTTCCTGCAGTTTGTGTCCTCCTGATGACAAAGCTGTTTGAGTATTTGAGGTTTCAGCAGGGCTGCATCAGGTGTGTGTGAGTGTGTGTGTGTGTGAGGGGGGAGTTCAGACAGGTGTGTGTGTGAGTGTGAGTTACCTGTTGACAACATCAGCAGCTCCCAGTCCAGAGGGAGGAGGAGGAGCCGAAGAGGAAGAGGAGGAGAGAGGAGGAGGAAGGAGCAGCTGACTGTTTGACAACAAGCTGTCAGAGAAGAAGGGGTCCTCCTCCAGATCACTAAGACACACACAGATACACACACACACCCACACAGAGACACAGAGAGAGATACATAGTTACAGTGTGTGTTTCAGTGATGTCATGTCCTGCAGTGATGTCACAGTGTGAAGGACTCACTCGCTGTCTTCATTGGTCTCGCTGCTTTCAGTGTGTCGGTCGTCCACACCTGTGGCAGGTGGACACAGGTAACGTCGACTCTGCAAGAAGCTCAACACCAGGATGTCCAAAATGTCCCTGTGAGGCTTCTGTAGTAACTCCTCCACCAGAGACAGAGACGCCATGCTGATCTGAGAACAGTGACACCAACAGGTGAGGTTACTGACCTGTGTACCTGCAGTGTCCCTGCAGGGCTGCCGTAGCCGCTCTCACCTGGTCAGAAATGTGGTCGCAGCGCTGCAGCAGCAGCTGTGACAACGACGGCGTCCTCAGCAGGAAGTAAAGCAGCTGATCGAGAAGAGACGGCGACCGCACGAGTCTGACAGCAGCACAGAGGATGGAGGTGGAGACCAGGGCCACCTGTTCACACCTGGATACACACAGCGACACACACACCAGAGATACACACATCAGAGATACACACACACACACACACGGACACATCAGAGATACACACAGCGACACACACATCAGAGATACACACACAGACACTGTTACGTCCCAATGGGTGCCAGGGAGTAACAGTTGATGTTAGGTGGGCTGAAGGAAGAGTGAGAGACGACTGAAGAACTCACCTGTGCTGCAGCTGAGGCTGAACAGCATCCAACAACCAGAGCTGATGAACACACTGAGACAGCTTCACCGCCAACACCTGCCTGCCGACACACACACACACACAGGCACACACACACAAAGCATACACATACACAAAGACACAGAGAGTCAGGACTGTTAATAGCTGCAGTATTATCAGAGAGGTAGAGTGTTTGTACCTGAGGTGCTTCTCTCGTCAGATGATCCAGGAAGTCGAACCAGGAGAAGAAGTTGGTTATGTGATCAGAGGAGGGAAACTCTGAGCTGCAGCGTGAAAACTGAGAACTGAAAGAGAAGTATACAATAATACTGGAGTTATCACCAGTCAGTTATCACCTGTCAGTAATACTACAGTTACTGCAGTACTCTGGGGGGGGGCAGTACCTCCAGGGTGTTTGGGGCCAGCTCTGGACCTCCAGAGGATCCAGACTTTCCAGAGGCAGCAGGGAGTAAAGCTCCTGCAGCCTCTCAGCTAGCAGCTCTCCCAGCTGGGTCTGCTCACACAGCAGCTCCCCTGAAGTTCCATTCAGACCCGACAGCAGCAGGAGGCTCTGATGGGCCTTCAGACACACCGAGCTCCTCTGAGAGACACACGGGGAGGTCACATGATGATGATGAACACATGATGATAAACACATAATGAACACGTGACGATGAACACGTGATGAAAACATGATGATCGTAATTAACATGTGATGAACACATGACTGTGATCACATGACGTTGATGAAACATCACAGCATTCAGAACACAAACATTTCTCGACACGCAGCCGTTCCTTCAGATGAGAGAAAATAAATTTGACATGATCTGAATGTTTATTGAGAGTTCTGACGTTGGGATTAGGCTGTGTTGGGGTGAGGTTGGGATTAGGTTGGGGTTAAATTGGGATTATATTGGGGTTGGGTTGGAGTTGGGATTAGGCTGGGATTATGTTGGGGTTAGGTTGGGGTTGGGTCGGGGTTAGGTTGTTCAATGGATTAGGTTGGGGTTGGGTTGGGGTTGGGTCGGGGTTAGGGCGGGATTAGGTTGGGATTATGCTGGGACTAGGTTGGGACATTGTTGGGGTTGGGTTGGGGTTAGATTGGGATTAGGTTGGGATTAGGTTGCTGCTGGACAGCCTGAATAATAAAAAACATGTCTGTAATGAACCCTGCGCTCGTCTCCTTGTCTGCCTCAGAGAAACTCTCCTCATTGAACACGTTCATCATATGTGAAAGAAAACAGCTGTAAATAATAAAAACATTCCTCCTGACTTTAACCACACCCTAATGTATGACGTCTGTAATCTGATTACTTCAGTTCAGACTAACCAAATGAAACCATCATCAGATCTGTCATCATATCCTAATGATTATCTGACAGTCATTGATTATTGGTTTGTCATGACAGTTGCTGATTAAACGCTGATGTGATGCACCTGTCAGTTGTTGACGGTTAACTAACCTGACTCTTGGTGAGCTGCAGCAGAGCCGACAGCAGGCCGGTCTCTGATTGGACGGGGCTGCAGATAGATGAATCTGATTGGCTTGGGGGCGGTGGGGGCTCTGTGCTGTCATTGGAGGCTTGTGTGCAGAGCTGCGATTGGTCAGAGGCAGGTGTACTGGCTGCTGGTCGGTCCAGAATCTGAAAACATGGACAGCCTGTGAGATGGTGGTTTACGTGTTCATCTTCTGAAGAATGCTGAGTGTTTACTCTTTATGTCACAGCCAGTCGGTTCATAAATGTACCCAGCATGCATTGTGAGATTAGTGAAGCTGTTACCTCTAAGACGTATCTGAGCGTGTGCGGATCCTCTTTGACTCTGGAGCAGACGACCAATAAGAACTGAGCTTCCTCCTTCTCAGTGTGGGAACCAGGAAGTGCACAGAGACGAATCAGCTTCTGGGGGCAGAGCAGAGGTGATGTCAGACAGTGGCATCATCAGTGCGTCTCTATGGACGAATCAGAGGCCTGTTAACTTCTTACATCGCCATGGTAACTGATGCTGCACACTTTACCTGCTTCGAGCAACTTGTGTTCGAGTTTGAGTTCATAATGCGTGTCATGTGACGACTTTGTTTGATTCAGTGAAGACAGAAATTACGAAGAAGCTGCTTCAGACTACAGGCCTCCATCACTGTGACATCACAGTTTACCTGTACAGGTCTGTAGATGTTCACCTGCTGCAGGAGACTCCTCTGAACCTGAGACAGGAACTGAGAGAAGAATAGCAACACCTGCTGGATCATACCTGGAGGATACTGAGGAGGAGAGGAGGTTTATGTTTAATCAGCAGCAGGCTCCAGGTGTGTTCAGGTGTATTTGTGTGTGTTCAGGTGTGTGTTGTTACCTGAGCCTTCCCCAGAGTGCACAGAGTCTCCAACAGTTTGTGCTGCAGCAGATAATCAATACAAGGTCTGGGTCCATCTTCACCCTGCAAATCAATACACCAATATATCGATTAATAATCTCATACATCTATGTGTGTGTTTACACGTGTCTGTGTCAGGTGTGTGTGCGTTCAGGTGTGTCTCACCTGCTGTTTGTCCTCGTACACCAGGATGTCCAACATCTGTTTGAGACACCAGGGGATGTCTGTCTGTCTGACAGGACGACTGTCATCTACACACACACACACACACACAGCGGGTGAATCTGATCAGGTGGTAACAGTGTGTCTGCAGGTAAAAGCAGGTCTCACCTGTCGTCTCGATGTAATAATTAGTTATAGATTTCCAATGATCGATAAACGAGTCCAATAGGTCCACTGTGGGCTCCCTCTGACAGACAGACAGGAGTGTGAGTTTTAAACAGAAACAATAAAAGTTTATTTGAATTAATTTCAGACTGAACGTGTCAGTTCAGTTTAACCTGACAGAGCTCTGTCTGTCTGCCTGTCAGTGAGACAGGCAGACAGACAGGCAAACTTCTGAAGCTAGCTGAAGCTAACAGTTAGCTCACCGTCTCCAGCGCGTGCAGCAGCATGCTTGTTAGCTTATTAAACGTCTCCATTTTCCCGCTAAAACACACACACCGACTGACCGTTAAACCGGTAGTTTACCAGCTGTTTACTGATCGTTTACCGGCTGTTTACTGATCGTTTACCAGCTGTTTACCGGGTTATTGCGGCATGTTGACAGCTGATACATTCCACATATACACATCCTGTGGCGACTTTCAAAATAAAGCAACACATTCCGAAGTAATTTGTATCGCATCCGGTTACGAGGTTTCAAAATAAGAGCGTCCTTACCGAGGAGGAGGTGATGAAGAAAAAAAAAGAAAAGAACATTTCTTTATTTAGTGATTTATTCTGAATAACATCACCTTAATGTAATGATTTTGGGGACAGGTGGACTGTCACTGATTGGTCAATTAGAGCTGTCCAATCAGCTTCAAGCTGTTTAATCAAACTAAATCCTGTTCTTCTATAAAAAAGATGATCTTGAATTAAACTTTAAATTAAAACTAAATTAAAACCCTAAGCCTGAAGCCTGGACAAGAGTTAGTGAGGTAACTGTTCAGAGAGCAGCTTTGTCTTTGTGATGATGAGAGATTCAGATTCTGGTCTGAGGTCTGATCTGGGTCAGCTTCTGGAGCTGGGTGTTGTCTCTTCTTACAGACTGGACACATCGACTCGTGTTAGTTTGCTCGTTTCAGTTTTCCTGTCAAAGATTTCAGCTTCAGATCTTCAGTGTCCTGAAATCATCCTCCAACAGAGACTCTGAAGATCTGAAGATCTGAGTTCTGCTTTCAGCTTTGGTTTGCTGAGTTGGCACCGAGAACGAGGCTGAAAGTGTCCAACATGAGAACGTGTGAAGAACAGGTGAATGTAGCTGTAGTCAGGTGTGCTGCTGCTCTCTGGGACAAACTGCTGCTTTATATTATTGGTTCATGTTGGCGCTTCTGTCCTTCAGTGTTCGTGTCAGCAGCAGCAGCTGTTTCAGGATCAGCTGGGTGTGACTCAGAGGGGGGAGGAGAGTCAGACAGGTAGAGTTACCTGTGGCCACTCCCCCTCTGTCAGTGTCTCAGGTGGAACTCAGCCTTCATCAGTTTCCATCCAGGGGAAATGTTTCATCTTCTTGACAACATTTCTGAATAATAAACACAAACGACCTGAAAGAACGAAGCAAAAATGACAAACAATAAAATCAAACAACAGACTGAAGCTGCAGATGATTGACGCTGACGTCAGTCATGATTTACATTTTAAAAACCCCGCCCGCTGCAGGTGACATCATGGCGTACCATCCTGAGTTTGAGCGTGCAGGCCAGAGGGCGGGGCTTCAGGTGTGGCGTGTGGAGAACATGGAGCTGGTTCCTGTTCCTGAAAGTCTGTATGGAGGGTTATACACTGGAGACGTGTACGTGGTCCTCTACAGCACCAACAACCGCAGAGGAACCATGCAGTACCACCTGCACTACTGGCAAGGTACTGCTGAGTGTGTGATTACAGGTGTCTGTATCAATATCAGGATAACATGAAGAAGGATAATATACGAACACACACAAACGGTGAGACATTAACGTGAACCCTGAACGTGGACCCTACAGTGGGGGAGTCTGGGGCTCTGTTCTGCTGTGGGGGGGCATTTATCTGCATGGTTGATGAAGATGAAAATTATGTGAATCAAAAGTATTGGTATAAAATAACAGTACAGTATAATAAGGTATGGGATATAAATTATAGGACGATGTGAAGTGGAGTGATATAACATTGTACAGTGCAGAATTCATTTATAATAAAATTAAAATAGTAAGTCATACATTTTGACTTAAAGTAATATTTTACATTTGACTCGGTGCAGGACAGCAACCAACAGCATCATATGCATAAACAGAAAATTAAACCTACACCATAAATAGAAATTAACATGCAACAACAACAATATAATAATGTGAATAACAGACGTGGCCCCACAGTTGAACCCTGAGGGACTCCAATGGTCACATTTAAAGAATTTTGAGCTCTGTCACCTCCACACATTATTAAAACTTATAATAGTAATAATAGTAGAAGTTGTAGTAGTTTTAGCAGCTGGCATGAGCCTCAACAGCTGATTGCAATGTGACTCTGGTTCTGCACTCTGATTGGCCGGTCCTGCAGGTTCCGAGTGCTCTCAGGATGAAGATGGTGCGGCGGCCATCTTGGCAGTGCAGATGGATGACTTCCTGCAGGGGGCACCAGTCCAGTTTCTTGAAGTCCAAGGCCACGAATCCAGTACTTTTACTTGGTACTTCAAAACTGGTCTCAAGTACATGGTATGTACAGGAGCAGTACTACTGTAGTATTGTTTACTTTACTTTTCAAGCATTGGAATTATGTTTTTTTTTTTAATTGTTTTTTTGGTTATTCCCCTTTTACATTTTTGGAACTCTCATTATTTTAACATTTTTATTGTTTAGTATTTACTTCACTCTTTAACTCATTTTATTATAATCAGCAGTAGTAGCAGCACTGAGAGTACTCCTCATGCTGCAGTAATGACTTGCACTTTCTTGAACAGTCTCCATTCTGATTCTGATGATATCACTTCCTGTCACACAGAGCGGAGGCGTGGCCTCAGGATTCAAGCATGTGGTCACCAATGAAGTGGAGGTTCAGAGGCTGCTGCAGGTCAAAGGTCAACGACTCGTCAGGGTGACAGAGGTTCCTGTCAGCTGGGAGAGTTTCAATCATGGAGACAGTTTTATACTGGACCTGGGAGAGGTGCGACAGATGGGGAGGTGGAGAGGTGAGACAGGAGAGAGAGAGACAATTTTGAACATGTCTCTCTTTTTACAGGAAATCATCCAGTGGTCTGGTTCCCATAGCAACCGTTTTGAGAGGCTGAAGGCCACCATGGTGAGTTGTGACATCACTTCATTACATCATTATTATTCAGTGACATCATGCGGTCACATGTCATTTAACTGACTGACTGATTGATTGACAGGTGTCTAAAGGTATTCATGATGATGAGCGATGTGGGCGGGCCAAGCTGCTGATCTGCGATGAAGGGGCGGAGCCAGAGAGAATGCTGGAGGTAATGACATAAGCAGAGTGTGTCACATGACCACAGAATTAGGAACATCCCAATCAGTACAATACAATCAGTATCAATACATTGGATTTATTTTAACACCTTTAATGTACCTGAAGCGTAGCTGTGCAGCTGTATTGTGTAGACAGGTTAGGGTTACAGGTATCAGCAGCATTACTCAGTATCAGCAAATAATCAATATTAAATAATTCTGATCAGGATCATTCCTACATAGAATATACTGATACTATAACCATTAAATGTATATTATATACAATATTTTCACACAACTGTAACTTCAGAAGAAAGAATTTCAGTCAATGATGATTCTCACCCAGGTGCTCATGTGCTGTACTCAGCTATACTTCTGCAGGTACAGAAAGATCACAGAGCAACTGATTTGAAAAAAATAAAATTGTAAGATTGTTACTTTTATCTCTTAAAGAGTTTTTAAACACTCAGTTTAACCTCCAGGTTGGAGTGAGTTACTGCCCCAGGTGAAGGAATCCAAGGGTCTCGGATCTTGTTCTGCAGTGAGGTCATCAGATGAGATGCGAGTGTTGTTTTCCATCACTGACGTCCAGTGATGTGGGTCGACATGCTGACACTCAAACTAGACAGCAATTCTCCACTAGACAAACTCGATCCTCTGAAAATACGTTGATGATGATGCTTGTCCTTCATCACTCTGTGCATCTAAAATGACCTCTTCCTGTTGACCTCTGACCTCTTCCTGTTGACCTCTGACCTCCATGCTCAGGTTCTTGGGGAGAAGCTGGAGCTGCCTGAATCTAACAGTGACACCAATATGGACGCTTCACACAGGAAACAGGCACAGCTCTACAAGGTAAGTCAGACAGTGATGTGGTTCGGTGCAGGTGTGTCTCACCTGGATGATGTTTTCATGATGTCACTGCTTCTCCCTCACAACATTGAAAGACAAGTCCAGGTCCAAAACCCTCCAATTGTTCACTGGAGGAAGCTTCTATTGTGAAGTGGCCACAGGAAGTATTCTCCTGTCTGTCTACCTGTCAGGTCTCTAATGCAGATGGTGACATAGAGGTTACCATGGTAGCAGACCACACTCCATTCTCCCAGGATGCTTTGCAGCCCAGCGAGTGTTTCATCGCTGACAACGAAGCCAACGGACTCACCTTTGTCTGGAAAGGTCCAAACTGCCGTTTACAACCAAAAGGGTCTAGAACCAGCTCAGACTGGGTTCAGACCTCCTTCAGATGTTCTCAAGGTTCCTCAGCTGTTCTTTAAAGACTGGAGGGACCCTGATGACACTGTTGGTATGGGAACGGTTTGTCTGTCCAATCAGATTGCGAAGATAGAGAAGGTAAACCAATCAGCTTCTAGTTTCCCTTTAGCCTGTCAGAAGCCTGCTCTGCCTCAGTCAGCTAACTCCTCTGACAGGTTCCGTTTGACGTGTCAAAGCTCCACCAATCAGAAGCCATGGCAGCGCAGCACGGGATGGTGCACTGAGGAGACGGAGAGAAACAGGTGAGACTGTCCGCCCAATCACAGCTCTGCTGGTAGAAACAAGCCACTCCCACCAACAACTAAAGCCTCCCATTGGGTTTTCAAATCCAAATGTAGCTATGACTCATGGGAGATGTAGTTTTTCATTGAATACTAAATGTGTTTTGTTTTATAAATGACTGCATTTATTTTTTTATTTTTTTAATACTTTATTTTTATGAAGTCATTGATTTTACAGTATACATAGACAAAAAAAAGGAGAAGGGGAAAAAAAATACGCTGGGGGAAGATGAATCATAATGACAACATGTGTACAATTTGAGAGATAGAGCTAGGTCCAGGGTTTAGAGACATTTCAGTCCTTTTTGTTCCATTTGCCCATAGTCTTTCCTTCCTATAAAAACAGGGCAGAAGCCTTCTCATGTAGGTGTTCAATAAGCATTGAGAGAGTCCATCAAATGGGACAATTGGGGGCATTGTACTCAAACAAAAAACAAAACAAAACACAATTAGTTATATTAGTAATTATTAACTGCGTCCTGTCATAGTGAGGGGCCACTTATTCGAGATGAGCTGTCCATTTCCTCCAGTACATAGTGAATTTGTCCATGCACAGGTTCAAGGAAAAAGTCAGTTTACCAATGTCATATATTTCTTTCACAATTTCAATCCACTCCTCTTTCGATGGGGACTCTTTTGATAGCCATCTTCTTGTAATAACAGAACTGGAAGTGCTCATTTGAGTTTTACAAATGTTTAGCCCATCTTCTGAAATGGTTATTTTTTCTTCTTCTTCCCAGTTGGATTTAACATATAGAGTGGAAAAGCCATTGAATGATTGTAAACCGGAGTAGATTCCAGTAATCAATTTCCAGTTTAGTATAGATTTATATGCATCAATCAAAATGTTAATTAAACTAGAACTGCCTTCCTCTATTGTTCTTATATCACAGTTAAAATGAGCTCTAACTGGAAGGTATCTGAAGAAGTCTTGATTTTCTAAGTCATAGTTGTTTTTAAGTTTTTGAAAACAGTCTAGTCTACCTTTATCAGATATAAGAAATGACTGCATTTATAAAGAGGTTTTATCAAAATCTGTCTGTCTGTCTGTCTACCCGCCTGTCTGTCTGCCTGCCCGCCTGTCTGTCTGCCTGTCTGTCTGTGGATCTGGCGTATTGAAGAATCAGATAAGGTTCTGGTGGATCCATCAGTTTTTGGTCAGTTTTATGGAGGGGACAGTTACATCATCCTGTATCAGTACTGACACAGCGACAGACAGGGTCATATCATCTACATATGGTGAGACGACACATCAGTCACATCTGGAATTTCCTGGTTTCGGCTTACTCTCACAGCCAAACGTGAATTTTCTCTCTTCAGGCAGGGGGTGGAGTCTAGCCAGGTTGAGGTTGGTCAGTTTTCTTAAAGTATAAAGGCTTCACACTGACCATTTCCTGTCTGTCTGCAGGTGCGTGTGGTTCAAGGAAAAGAACCTACCCATTTCATGAGCCTGTTTGGGGACCAACCAATGATGGTGTACAAGGGTGGGACCTCCAGAGACAGTTGCCAATCAGAGGTGGCAGATACCCGCCTGTTCCAGATTCTAACCAATCCAGCGGGGCACTCCAGAGCCATCCATACAGAACCTGAGCTACATCCACAGCAGACTCTGTGCCTGGTTCAGTTTCCAAATGGCTCACACGTATTTCAGTTCCTGAAAGCCTTGTGTCGTGTTTGTAAACGAGGTGCCAGGCTGATTTAAGTCCATCACTCCTCCCGTCCTCCTCAGGTGGATCCGTCCTCCTCCAGTCTGAACTCCTCTGATGTCTTCCTCCTGCTTTCCTCCTCTGGATCCTGGATGTGAAAGGGGAGGAGCAGCAGCTCAGCTGAAGCCCAGAGAGCTGAGTACCTGGCTGGACTCCTGCAGGTGACCCCCACCCCGCTGGAGAAGGGGGAGGAGGAAGGTGAGGGTGGGGTGGGGCCCATGTTGACCCAAACCTTTAAACCAGCTTAACTATTAAAGCTGACTTTCTGTATTTCTGTGTGTGGTTACAGATGCATTCTGGGATGCTTTAGGGGGGCAGGAGGACTACTGTCATTCGCCCAGACCGAAGGACAAGATGCTCCAACAAGACCGGAAACTTCCTGGTCTGTCTACCAGCCTGGTCACATGACTTGATCACATGACTGTTGACACACTTTGTTTGTAAACTGATCTGTATATAAAATATTATTCGTAATGACTTAATTAATCAGTTCATTAAAAATATTACAACTGATTCTGTGTGTGTGTGTGTGTTCAGATGGAGGAGGTTCCAGGTGAGCTGACACAGGATGATCTTACTCCTGATGATGTCATGATCTTGGATACCTGGGACCAGGCAAGTCTTTTTCCTTTGTTCAAAGTATTTTTATTATTTTTTTAAGTTGTATAAGATACAGTTTGACATACACTTTGATACATCTCAACACAATCCCACCCCACAAACAACCCCACCCCACTGCACCATCACAAGTTCACATTACATCACAGGTTCAATAATAAATGTGATACATGGTTTAAAAAGGAAAAAAGTAAAGAAGAGAGAAAAGGACAGAAAGGTCAGAAAAGAATTTGAATATAGTTTGCCAAAAATCTGTTGACTTTGGACAGAACCAGAACATATGTGATAAAGTAGCTGTTGCTGTTCCACAGCGATCACATTGATCACTATGAACAATCTTGAACTGCATTATCTTATGTCTTAAGCAAATTGAAGATATATCCTCAGTAAATTCTATGCCTAATTCTTCCTCCCATTTTAAATGTGTCAGAGGTTGTAAATTGTGAGAATTGAGTGACAAGTAGATTATTCTGATCAGCCCTTTATGGTCGGAGTTAAATTTTAAAAGAGAATCAAGAAGAGTGCTGGGTGGTATTGATGGAAATTGAGCTGATTGTGAGAATACAAAGCTGCGGAGTTGCAGATACTTGAAGAAGTGTGAGTTGGGGATTTCATATTTTAGTCTTAGCTGCTCGAATGAGGCAAAGTTATCATCAACATGTAAGTCTTTTAAAGTTGCTAATCCATTCCTGGTCCAGATATCAAAGGATCCATCTATAACAGAGGGTTTAAACATATTATTTCTTGGATATAGGGGTATTAATTAACATGTTTTTAAGTGAAAATGTTTGTTTAAACTGTGCCCAAATCTTCAAGGAGTGCTTAACCACTGGATTCACAGAATATCTGGATATAGGTTCTGGTAATGGGAGCTTGGAGCAAAGTAAAGCATGTAAAGATGCAGGTCCACATGACAAGTTTTCTAATTGTAACCATTTTGGGCCACTATCTTGTGATGGGTTAAGCCAATGTAACATAGCGCATATATTAGCCGACCAATAATAGTACTGAAAGTTGGGTAAGGATAGTCCTCCATGTTCACGGTGACACTGTAAGATGGTCTTTTGTATTCGTTAAATTCTTTTATTCCAGATGAATGAATATGACAATTTGTCAATAAGTAAAAAGAAGGATTTTCGTCAAAAAGATAGGAATACACTGAAATAGATACAAGAATCTAGGTAGCATATTCATTTTAATGGTGATGTTACGCCCCAGCCTAGGGGAATCTGGGGCACAACATAAAGGGTGTGACTCCCTCTCTTTGCTCTCCCAAGAATGACCATGATAATTTGCAGTCCAACAATATTTATTTACAAAAAAGAAAACTGGGTTATAGGCGTCGGGGGGAGCACGGCCAAAACAACAAACAAAACCATCTAGAAACAAAAATCCACTAACTTACCTACTTGAATAAGAAAATAAAAACACAGGTATCTTACCTGCCTCCCTGAACATAAACAAGAGAAAACTTAAGGAAATAAAATAGCTTCTCCCCCCTACAAAAAAACTGCATCAAACAAATAACAAAACTCAAAAGGTGGTCTCACTGCACACGCGCAGCACCACACACACAACAGTTCGAATTATTATTCGACTCATGTATAATTCCATAATATGATTGATGATGTTCTCTGTACATGTGGCATCTATTGCACGTCTGTCCGTCCCAGGGAGAGGGATCCCTCATCTGTGGCTCTTCCTCAGGTTTCTTCTTTTTCCCATAAAGGGTTTTTTGAAGTTTTTCCTGACCTCGGTTCGAGGGTCTAAGGACAGAGGGTGTCACAACTGTGCAGATTGTAAAGCCCTCCGAGGCAAACAATGTTTGTGATTTTGGGCTCTAAATAAATAAATTTGAATTGAATTTTGAATTGAAGGCACACAGCACACCACAGTCTGGTCGGGAATAGGTGAATGAAAGGGAGCCACACGGCCGGCATGGGTGGGTCCCATTTTAAATCTGGTCCTGCTGATCCTCCGTCCAATCAGCCAGCCACCACCTACACAGCACACAAGAGGGAAGGAGGGGAAGGACAAAGAAATAGCACCTCCCTCAGGCAGGGAGAGACAACACACACTGGGAAGAAGATAGAGACACAACACTGAAAAGAACATAATAACCTTATGACCCCAGGTCATAACACCCCCCCACCTAAGATCAAACATTTCAACCCTCAAAAGAAATGTTGATATCAGGACCCTGCACGAGACAATACATCCGCCACCACGTTCTGAGTTCCTTTTATGTGACGGATCTCCAGGTTAAAGTCCTGCAGCAGCAATGACCAGCGCATGAGGCGCTGATTATGATTGCGCATGCGGGACAGAAACACCAGTGGGTTATGATCGGAAAACACGAGGACTGGGATGGAACTCGAGCCAACATAAACTTCGAAGTGTTGTAGGGATAACAAGCAATGCCAGGGCTTCCTTCTCAATGGTGCTATAATTCACCTGATGTTTGTTGAATTTTTTTGAGAAGTAGCACACTGGGTGATCAATGTCATCATCATCTTCCTGTAGAAGAACTGCACCTGCGCCATAAGCGCTCGCATCCACCTCCACCTTAAAGGGACGCACAAAATTAGGTGCAGCCAGCACAGGCGCACTGCACAGAAGAGCTTTTAGCGGATTGGAAAGAGTCCTGACATTCCGCAGTCCAAACAAACTGTCTGGTGGGGCTCACCAAGCTAGTGAGGGGCGCAACCACACTTGCAAAATTTTTACAAAACCCCCGGTAATAGCCACACATCCCCAGAAACCGGCGGAGCTGCCGCCGCGTTTCTGGCACAGGGAAATCCAGAATGGCCTGCACCTTAGCCGACAGGGGACGCACCTGTCCCTGCCCTACTTGTTTACCCAAGTAAGTGACTATCGCTTTCCCAAACTCACATTTGGCCAGATTCAACGTTAAGGAGGCCCCCTCCAAGCGACTGAAAACCTCCTGCAAGGTGTCTAGATGCTCAGCCCAGGTGGATGAATAACAGACAATGTCATCTAGATATGCCTCGCAGTTTCGGACACCAGAGAGCACCGTGTTCATCAGCCTTTGGAAGGTGGCAGGGGCATTCCTTAAACCAAATGGCATGACTGTATATTGGAGGAAGTGATCAGGAGTCACAAAAGCTGAGACCTCAGAAGCACGCGGTGACAGCGGCACCTGCCAGTAGCCTTTTATTAGGTCTAGTTTTGTTACAAACTTGACCAATCCGACCCGATCAACACAGTCATCCATACGTGGAAGTGGAAATGAGTCTGGCTTTGTAATGGCATTCACTTTGCGGTAATCAGTACAGAAACGGTGGGTTTGGTCAGACTTGGGGACTAGGACAGGGCGAGCTCCACGGACTGGAGCTTGGCACAGCAAAGCCATTTTCTAGAAGATACCCAACCTCCTGCTTCATGATAGCCCGCTTCACTGGGTTAACGCGGTAAGCGTGCTGCTTGATGGGCCGCTCATCACCCACATCTACATCATGCACCAGCACCCTAGTTTGTGTGGGTTTGTCACCAAAAAGTGATAAGTGGCAATGAATCAGCCTACAAATGTCACTTTTTGCGGGCTCAATTAAATCCACATGTCTTTCTAGATTCTTAAGAATTTTAGAGTTTTCCAGGCGCGCACACAGAACCAAAGTGGACTGTTCATGTAACCCGTCCTCCACGGGACGGTATGACTGGGACACCACAGTCACCACAGGAGCAACACCTGGCACCGGACTCACAGGCAGACTACCAGAATTATCACGGGCATGATACCGTTTCAACATATTGATGTGATTTAATCAAATAGTCCGTCTCACTCAATTTACGCTTGACTTCGTATGGACCACAGACCTTTGCCTCAAAACTGGACCCCACAACAGGTAACAATATTAACACGCGCTCCCCTGGCTGGAAGGCGCGTCTGAGCGCTTTCTTATCGTACCCGTTTTTCATTTCAGATTGGGCCACGGAGAGGGAACTGCGGGCCAGCTCACAAGCAGTGTGCAGCCTCTCCCTGAATGAGCTCACATAATCTAAAATGTTGTGCGCGGGGCTGCGTGTTTTTAGCCAGCTCTCTGCAACAAGCGCAGCGGTCCGCGCACCGTGTGTCCGAACACCAACTCAGCTGGACTAAACCCCAAGGACTCCTGAGTGGTTTCACGAATGGCGAACAGGAGTAGTGGCAGCCCCTCATCCCACTCCCTGTTCGATTCAACACAAAACTTACGGAGCATGGACTTCAGCGTCTGGTGAAACCGCTCTAGCGCGCCCTGGCTCTCCGGATGATATGCGCTGGAGACCTGGTGTTTAACAGCCAGCTCAGACATTACCTGCGCAAAAATCTTGGACATAAAGTTAGATCCTTGGTCCGTCTGGATGCGTTTCGGCAATCCAAATGTGGAAAAGAATTTAACCAAAGCCTTCACCACCGCTTTAGCCCGTAATGTGCGCAACGGGACAGCCTCAGGGAAATGCGTGGTGGCGCACATCATGGTGAGCAGATACTGGTGCCCCGCTTTGGTTTTTGGCAAGGGCCCGACACAGTCCAAGATAATATGTTCAAATGGCTCACCGATTACTGGGATGGGATGCAATGGAGCCGGAGGAATAATCTGGTTTGGTTTTCCCGTGATTTGGCAAGTGTGACAGGAGCGGCAGAATTTTCACTACCTCAGATTTAAGTCCTGGCCAAAAGAAATATCGGAGGATCCGGTTGTATGTTTTTCTTATCCCCAAATGGCCGGACACCCCGTGGTCGTGGGCTAAGCTTAACACCTGGAGACGAAACTCCTTCGGCACGACCACCTGAGCAACCACATCACACTCCAAATCAGACCCTGGACACCATTTGCGCAACAACACCCCATCATCAAACAGGTAAGTCACAGAAGAAGTAACACTACCTTCCTTGGCAGCAGATCTACATTTATCTAATGTACTGTACAGCTTGCTGAGCCCTAATAAGCTGATCTTTATCCACTGCCAAACACAGATTCCTCTCATCCGGTATCACATCAGCAGTCATCGGGACATATTTTGTTTCAGAGCGAGAGGGGCTCACATCACCAGATGTATTCAAAAAGTAATCACCGAGATCCACTACATCAGCAAGTTTACGAGCCTGGGCACGAATCACGACGCACGCCGGAAAAACGGGCGACGAGTCGGGCGCAGTGGGAGCAACATCAACAGCAGGTTTTTCAGTGACCTCTGGAGTAGATGGAAAAACTTTTACTCCTGCCATATCATTCCCCAAAATTAAATCAACCCCCACGACAGGTAGCTGATCACGCACCCCCACTCTCACCGGGCCAGACACGAAGGCAGAGGAGAGCGTCACCATATGAAGCGGGATGCGCAAAACACTCAGCTTTATTCCCCACACAAGCAAGTCAGAACCACAGTATGTTGTTTCAGAAAACGGCACAACTCCACGCCGAGCCAGAGTGTTTAGCACCGGTGTCTCTTAACATGGTGATTGGCACTCTGTCCAACTCACTGTCAGTCAGTGATAAAAAGCTCTGCGAGATGAACGGCTTAAAATCCGCGTCAATTTCGCCTTTTGGCGGCTCAGTCACAGCCTCATGCTGACTAACAGCTGGCTCAGCTTGAATGAGCCCCATGGCTGAGGGATTTTTACCTTTTGCTTGTTCTTTGTGTTTTAATACAGGACTGCGATGAGATGACCAGGTTCATGACAATAAAAACACTTCGCGATTTGCCATCGCGGCCTGATTGCGTCGGAAAGTTGAGAACCTGGTCAGACAACACACACTGGGGAAGATACAGACACAACACTGAAAAGAACATAACCTTATGACCCCAGGTCATAACAGTGTTAACTCTACCTCCTAATGATAACGGCAATAAGTTCCAGCGCTCAAGATTATTTTTCAGAGATTCAATAAGTGGGAGGATGTCGGCTTTGTAAAGATGTTTAAATTTATGCATAATCCAAATACCTAAATATTTAAATTTATTTTTACTTATTTTAAAGGGCAATGAGCTAAACTCAGTCTGTTTAGCAGCAGGATTTATAGGCATAAGTTCACTTTTTTGTGCATTTATTTTATAACTAGATATTTTTCCAAATATATCTGATAAGGTAAGTGTCAGTGGTAGGCTACTTAACGGTTCAGATAAGTACAAGAGCATATTGTCTGCGTAAAGGGATACTTTATGTTCAGTATTATTCCTCCGTATGCCTTTAATCGAGATATTGTCTCGTAGGGCAATCACTATGGGTTCAATTGCCAAAGCAAATGGGAGTGGGGATAAAGGACAGCCTTGTCCGGTCCCACGGCGCAGTGGGAAGGAGGAGGATGTTATTATTTATCATCAGAAACTACACAGGGTAAAACATTTTCAAAACGGAGGGCTAACATTTTGGCAAGCAATTTACTGTCAACATTCAGTAAAGAGATGGGTCGAAAAGAGCTGCATGTTATGATTTGCATGTTGTCTGTTGTGTATTTCCTGTTTTATTTTGTAGTCTTGCCTGTCCTCACTTGTGAGCACGTTACTTCCTGTCCTTTTTTGTTTCCCTCCCATTTTGATTGCCTGCTCCGCCCCAATTGGTTTCACCTGTCCCCATTAGTCTCCTCACCTGTTTCCACTTCCCTTTCGTCCAGGGTATTTTTACCGGCCCTTCTCCTCTGTTCTGTGTCGTGTCGTCTGTGTTTTGTCGTCAACCCTTGTGTGCTCCTGCCTTCCTGTTCGGTTCCTGCTTTGTCCCTGCATTCCTGCCTGTTGCCTGTTTTCCTGGGTTCCTGTAATAAAGAGTCCTACCATCTACTCTGCCTCCTGCCTTCGTCTGCATACTGGGTCCAGAAACTCCACTTTGCCCTGCACCTACCCTAACACTGCATTCTAGAATATTTTTACCTTTTTTATGGATTAATGATATGACAGCTTGTCTCATTGTATTAGGTAGTAAGCCAGAGTTAAATGAGTCTTCATAGACTGAGAGTAGGATAGGAGCAAGTTCATTGGCAATTTTCATTGCCAGTTCATTTTTTAAAGAATTCACTTGGATATCCATCTGGTTCAGAAGATTTCCCATTTTTCATAGACCTAGTTGCAGTAATAAATTCTTATTTGGAAAATGGATTTTCTAAATTTGTTGCAGTTTCCTCATCAATTATAGGAGTATTGAGGCTGCTAAAAAGAAGTCAAACAGAGATTCATCATTACTAGATTCTGTGGTATAAAGTCTTGAATAATACCTGTGGAAACATTGATTAATCTCTAAAGGATCTGTAAGTTTAACGCCTATCTCATTGTTTATTGCAGTTATAGCTCGACTAGCATTTTCTTGACGTAGCTGGTGAGCCAAAATCTTGCCCGTCTTTTCACCGTATTCGTATTTCTTATGCCTTGATTTATTTATAAGATTTTCAACATGCCTTGTGAACAAGAGATTAAACTCGGTTTGAAGGGTTAATCGTTGTTTAAACAAATCAGGTGATGGGGTGTGGGCCAATGACTCATCAAGTTGAAGAATATCTTTAGTTAGTTTTTCAAGGCGTTCATTTAGGGCTTTTTTAATATGGGGACTATATGAGATTCAGATTCAGATTCAGATTTCCTTTATTAGTCCCACAGCGGGGAAATTCACAGTGTAACAGCAGCGCTAAACACAATGGAAAATAAATAGAGGAAATGCAAGACATAAGGTAAGATAAAAAATAAGAAAAGATATTTAGCAGCATAAAATCTGAAAAAATAAATAATTATAACTTTAATTATAATTATACCTGTACACAGTACAGAGACAGGATCTGCCTGAGAATACATATAAGAATATAATAATATCTCAGGTAGAAAAAAGTGATGACAGTGAAACAGTGAAACAGTGAAATGAATAGTGAGGTGAAGTGGAGTGTATTGTGCAAGAGTCCAGTTATTAGTAAGTTATTTATTTGTTTATTGTCTGCAGACTAGCGGGCATTTTGTTTGTTGTACAGTCTGACAGCAGCAGGCAGGAAGGACCTGCGGTACCTCTCCTTCACACAGCGTGGATGGAGCAGCCGCTCACTGAAGGAGCTGCCCAGAGCTGTCAGAGTGTCCTGTAGAGGGTGGGACGTGTTGTTTAACAGGGATGACAGCTTAGCCATCATCCTCCCGTTTCCCACCACCTCCACTGAGTCCAGGGTGGCATCCCAGGACAGAGCTGGCCCTCCTCACCAGTCTGTCCATTCTCCTCCTATCTCTGTCCGTGATGCTGCTGGCCCAGCAGACTATCCCATAAAAGATGGCTGATGCCACCACAGAGTCATAAAAGGTCCTGAGGAGTGGTCCCTGCACTCCAAAAGACCTCAGCCTCCTGAGCAGGAACAGTCTGCTGTTGCCCTTCTTGACAAGGGCGTCTGTGTTGTGTGTCCAGTTCCAGACTGTCATTTAGGTGAACACCCAGGTACTTGTAGGACTTCACAGTGTCGATGTCCGTTCCCTGGATGCTCACCGGTGCAGGCGGAGAGTGGTCTACGCCTGCGGAAATCCACCACCAGCTCCTTGGTTTTACCTGGCGTTGATCTGGAGGTTGTTCCGCAGGCACCAGTCCGCAAAGTCCTGAATAAGTCCTCTGTACTCTCTGTCGTCCCCATCTGTGATGAGGCCAACAACAGCAGAGTCATCAGAGAACTTCTGGAGATGACATGATGGTGTGTTGTACGAAAAGTCTGCAGTGTAGAGGGTGAACAGGAAAGGAGCCAGAACCGTTCCCTGCGGAGCACCGGTGCTGCAGAGAAGCCGATCCGACTCAAAGCCCTGCACCCTCACAAACTGTGGCCTGTGAGTGAGGATAGTCCAGAATTCAGGAAGTGAGGTGATGGTCCACCCCAGCTAGCTGCAGCTTGTCCCCCAGCAGCCTGGGCTGGATGGTGTTGAATGCACTGGAGAAATCAAAGAACATGATCCTCACAGTGCTTCCAGCCTTCTCCAGGTGAGTGAGGGAGGTGTGAAGGAGGTAGATGACGGCATCATCCACCCCGATGTCAGGCTGGTAGGCGAACTGCAGCGGGTCCATGAAGGAGCAGATGGACGAGGACCAGTCTCTCCAGCGTCTTCATCAGATGAGACATCAGAGCTACCGGCCTGTAGCTGTTGAGCTCCTTGGGGTGCGGTGTCTTTGGCACTGGGATGATGCAGGACGTCTTCCAGAGCTGTGGCACTCTCCCCAGCTTCAGGCTCAGGTTGAACAGTGTAGCCAAAAATCCCACACAGCTGGTCTGCGCAGGACTTCAGGAGCCTGGAGCTGATGCCATCCGGACCTGCTGCTTTCCTGGCCCTGTTCTTCTTCAGGGCATTCCTCACACTGGTGTGTGTTGTGAGGAGCAGGCTGGAGCAGGGAGGTGTGATGATGGGGGAGGGGCACAGGACAGAGTGTGAACTGGAAGTGTCGGGTGGGTGTGAGCTGAAGGTCATGAGAGGGGGGGGGCACAGGAGGAGCAGTGGACAGGGGGCACAGTGCGTGATGGGGGTTGCAGCAGAGGAGACTGGTGCCGGGGGAGGGGCGGATGCCTGATCAAATCTGTTGAAGAATAAGTTCAGGTCATTTGCCCACCCCTGGTCTCCCACAGGCTGGGACTTTGGCTCCTTGAAGCCCGAGATGGTCTTAAGTCCCTTCCAGACACCACAGATGTTGTTCTGCTGCAGCTGGTGCTCCATCTTCCTCCTGTAGCTGTTCTCTTCCCCTTCCTGATCATCCTCCTCAGCTCCCTCTGCACAGACTTCAGCTCCTCTTTATTTCCAGACACAAAAGCTCTCCTCTTCTCCTTCAAGAGAGCCTTAATGTCCGGGGTAATCCAGGGCTTGCTGTTGGAGAAGCTCCGTACAGTCCTGGTGGGTACGGTGTTCTCCACACAAAAGTTTATGTAGTCCGTCAGGCAGTGGGTGAGACTGTCGATGTCCTCCCCATGGGCGTCACTGAAAACATCCCATAGTGTTGTGTTGAAACAGTCTTTCAGGGCCTCCTCGGCTTCTTCAGACCATTTCTTCACAGTGCGGGTGACAGCAGGCTGCCTGTGCACAAGAGTCTTATACACAGGCAGGAGGTGCACGAGGTTGTGGTCGGCTCGGCCCAGGGGAGGAAGAGGGAGTGAGTGGTATGCCTCCTTGGTGTTGGCATAAAACATGTCCAGGTGTTTTATTGTCTCTGGTGTGGCATGTTACATACTGGGTGAATTTGGGCAGAGAGGAGGATGGAGAGGCATGGTTGAAGTCTCCAGAGATGAGGAGGAGGAGGGCATCAGGGTGCTGTGTCTGTAGCCTGCTCACTGCTGAGAGCAGGACATCACAGGCTGCATCGGCGTTAGCAGAGGGGGGGACGTACACTACCACCGCGAGGGCATGTGTGAACTCCCTCGGCAGGTAGTAAGGCCTCATGCTGACGGCCAACAGTTCAATATCCTTACAGCAGTGCTGCTCCTTGACAGTGATGTGCCCAGGGTTACACCATCTATCATTAACAAACACTGCCAGCCCTGCCAGCCCTCCTCCTTCCTCTTACCGCTCTCCTTGCTTCTGTCCGCCCGTAGGAGAGTGAAACCGTCCAGTTCAGCAGCCGTGTCCGGAGTTAGCGCAGTCAGCCACGTCTCAGTGAACAGCAGGAGGCTGCACTCCTGATACTCCCGCTGATGCCGGGTCAGCGCCGCTAACTCGTCCATCTTATTGGGGAGAGATCTTACATTCCCCATTATGATGGAGGGGAGGATGGGCCGGTAACGTCTCCTCCTGGCGCTGGTGCTCGACCCCGGCTTCAGCTCCTCTTCAGCTCGCGGGGGACATCGGGTCGCAGGAGCTGCTGTTACAGGCTGCCACTCACGCAGTGCCATCAAACGAAAAAAAAAAAAATATTATTATTAATATAGGGATATTATTTGTCCCCTAAGATAAGCTTTCATCGATTCCCAAATTACAGAAAAGGACATTCCTGGGGTTTGATTACGCACTAGATGTTCCGTTATCTCATTTGAAATAAACTTGAAAGAAGTAATGTATTGAAGCCCCATGGGCGATAACTAGTGTGTGTAGTTGGTACAGTGGATATAAAAAGTCTACACAACCCTGTTCAAATGCCAGGTTTTTGTGTAAAAAAATGACACCAAGATAAATAATTTCACAACTTTTTCGACTTTCCACCTTTAATGTGATCCATAACCTGTACAATGCAATTGAAAAACAAACTGAAATCTTTTAGGGAGGTAAAGTAAAAATAAACAACTGAGATAATGAGGTTGGACAAGTGTGCACACCCTTCTTATAACTGGGGGTATGGCTGTGTTCGGATTTAACCAATTACATTCAAACTCATGTTAAATGGGAGTCAGCACACACCTGTCACCATTTAAAGTGCCTCTGATTAACCCCAAATAAAGTTCAGCTGTTCTAGTAGGCTTTTCTTCACATTTTTGTAGCCACATCTTCCAGCACAAGCCATGGTCCGCAGAGAGCTTCCAAAGCATCAGAGGGATCTCATTGTTCAAAGATATCAGGCAGGAGAAGGGCACATAAGAATTTCCAAGGAATTAAATATACCATGAAACACAGTGAAGACAGTCATCATCAAGTGGAGAAAATATGGCATAACAGCGACATTACCAAGAACAGGACGTCCGTCCAAAATTGATGATAAAATGAGGAGAAAACTGGTCAGGGAGGCTGCCAAGAGGCCGACAGCAACATTGAAGGAGTTGCAGGAATTTCTGGCTGTAGTACTGGCTGTGTAGTACATGTGACAACAATCTCCCGTCTTCTTCATATGTCTGGGCTATGGGGAAGGGTGGCAAGACGGAAGCCTGTTTTATCTCTCTCGAAGAAAAACATCCAAGCCCGGCTTCATTTTGCAAAAAGACATTTGAAATCTCCCAAACGCATGTGGGAAAATGTGTTGTGGTCTGATGAAACCAAGGTTGAACTTTTTGGCCATTATAATTCCAAAAAGGTATATTTGGCACAAAAACAACACTGCTCATCAACAAAAGAACAGGATACCTACAGTGAAGCATGGTGGTGGCAGCATCATGCTTTGGGGCTGTTTTTCTTCAGCTGAAACTGGGGCCTTAGTCAGGGTGGAGGGAATTATGAACAGTTCCAAATACCAGTCTGTGTTAGCACAAAACCTTCAGACTTCTGTTAGAAAACTGAAGATGAAGAGGAACTTCATCTTTCAGCACCGACAATGACCCAAAGCACACATCCAAATCAACTAAAGAACGGCTTCACCAGAATAAGATTGAGGTTTTGGAAATGGCCCAGCCAGAGTCCAGACCTGAATCCTGATCGAACATCTGTGGGGTGATCTGAAGAGGGCTGTGCATAGGAGATGCCCTCGCAATCTGTCAGATTTGGAGCAGTTTTGCAAAGAAGAGTGGGCAAATATTGCCACATCAAGATGTGCCACGCTGATAGACTCTTACCCAAAAAGACTGAGTGCTGTGGAATTAAAGCCAAAGGTGCTGCAACTTTAGTATTAGTTTAAGGGTGTGCATATTTATGCAACCAGGTTATTTTAAGTTTTTATTTTTTATTTTTCCCCTGTAAAGGTTTCAGTTTGTTTTTCAATTGTGTTGTACAGGTTATGGGTCACATTAAAGGTGGAAAAAGTTGTGAAATTATTTATCTTGGTGTCATTTTTTTACATCACAAAAACCTGGCATTTGAACAGGGGTGTGTAGACTTTTTATATCCACTGTATGTCAAATTTATTTGTTTCAAATTTATTTATTTAAAGCCCAAAAACAGGCAAACATCGTTTGCCTCTGAGAGGCTTTACAAGTCTGTACAGCTGTGACACCCTCTGTCCTTAGACCCTCGAACCGGGTCAGGAAAAACTTCAAAAAAGCCTTTATGGGAAAAAGAAGAAACCTGAGGAAGAGCCACAGATGAGGGATCCCTCTCCCTGGGACGGACAGACGTGCAATAGATGCCACATGTACAGAGAACATCATCAATCATATAGGAAATTATACATGCTGAGTTCATGAGGTATCACAGGTAATGGAAATGAGTCTGTGAGTCCAGGTGCATCTCTAGATGTCCTCATATGGAGCTCTGGGCCACTCGACCTTCTCTCCACAACACAGACACAGATCATGTCCCCACCAGGCCAGTGAACCTCAGACAGATGGACCACAACCAGAATCAGTGAGGAACCTTTAGCCACTTTAACCAGTTTATAGGCTGACTCCAGTTTGCACTACTACCATATCAGTTTGCACTGTCTGTGATTTTGCCATGTCTTTGTTTTATTGCCATGTCTTAGTTTGGTTGTAATCAATATGCTTATTTTGTTGTAAATTAAGCACCAAAGGTTTGAGAGAAACTTTCAAGTCCTCAGCATGTCCTGCACATGCCGCCAAATTGACAAAAATGCAGACTTTGACTTTGGCTTTGAAATAAGAGTAGAGGAAGCAGAGAAAGAGGAAGCAGAGACAGAGGAAGAGGGAGAGGTGCCCGATGCATCATGGGAGCCCCCCGGCAGTCTAAACCTATATAGCAGCGTATAACTAAGGGCGAGCCTGTGCCCACCCTAACTATAAGCTTTATCAAAAAGGAAGGTTTTAAGTCTATTCTTAAACACTGACACTGTGTCTGCCTCTCGGACCCAGACTGGGAGCTGGTTCCAGAGAACAGGGGCCTGATAGCTGAAGGCTCTGCCCCCTAGACTACTTCTGGAAACCCTGGGAACTACAAGTAAGCCTGCGTTTTGGGAGCGCAGCACTCTAGTCGGATGATAAGGAGTTATCAATTTCGTTAAAATATGATGGTGCCAGACCATGTAGAGCCTTATATGTGAGGAGTAGGATTTTAAAATCCACTCTAAATTTTACAGGGAGCCAATGCAGAGAAGCCAATACTGGAGTAATATGGTCTCTTTTCCTGGTTCTAGTCAGCACCCGAGCAGCGGCATTCTGGACCAGCTGTAGAGTCTTTAACGACTTGTTCGGGCAGCCTGATAAAAGTGAATTACAGTAATCCAACCTGGAAGAGACAAATGCATGGACTCATTTTTCAGCATCGCTTTGGGGCAGAAAGTGTCTAATTTTTGCACTGGTAAAGGTGGTAAAAGGCAGACCTTGAAATATGCTTAATATGGGTGTTGAAGGACATATCCTGATCAAATAAAACACAGAGGTTCCTTACAAGTGGTGCTGGAGGCCCAGTTAATGCTATCCAGCAAGGCTATCGTGTGTATGTGTAAGGTCATCAACAATGGGGCATGATCCGATATCACTATGGCCTGATATTCACATTCCCTGACTAATGGAAGTAATTCGCTGTCTAGAAAAAAATAATCTGTACGTGAATATATTTTGTGTACTGGTGAGTAGAAAGAGTAGCCATGTTGTATGAAGAAATAGTTTAATTGCCTGGGCTGCTTTAGATGAGGTTGTAGTTCTGGGTGAGCTGCGATCCAGAGTGGGTGATAACACACAGTTCATATCACCTCCTAATATGAGGTGATGCGTGTCTATATTGGGTAGACTTAAAGTAAAAGTTTGGTGCAATGGTTTCCCTTCCCCTGTCACCTAGAGGAACACGGTGACTACTAAACCGTTCGAAAAAATATCCACACATGAAGTGCTTGTGTGAGGAAACACTAGTCTAACTAATATAGATTCAACAAGTAATTTTAAAGTATGAAAAACAAAAATGAAATAGTGGTTGGGTGAAACAACCAGGCACCCCCTGGTATTTCTTGATCATTCTTTGTCCTTGAGTACAATTATAATACAGAAATAAACACTGATTCAAATTGTTAATACGACAAATTATTGGCTGTGATTATCATCAACAAGTGATGACTATACTTATCTCCCCTAGAAAGTCCATTATTTATGTTGCTCCAATTTCCATATACAATAGTTATAATCATCTTTTAGGGGTCAAAAGAGGGTCATGGAGATAAGTTAAAAAATACAAAAGACAGGGGAGGAACAGTTCACAAAATATATAAGGCGAGTTAGTAGACCCTTATCCAGAATATGAGAAAACACTTTCTACATAAATCCAGCACCCCTGGGCATTTCCTGGTCATTCTACATTATTGTAAGGAAGAGAAAACAGTGGTGACCTATTATTTAAACGGTTAATATGACAGATTCAATTTTTAACAATGTTTTCAGCAATAACAAGTGGTTCTGGTTACCCCTGCTGGATAGCCAGTGTTCTCTGTTGTTCCAACTCCAACGCTAATGTAGACAATGTTCATATAATGTTCATGTACTCACCAAATGAAAGTCATGGAGAGGGACAGATAAGTCAGAGGAGGGAAAATTCACAATTAGCTTTTTTTTATATCCCTTCCGTGGCTCACTGAGAATGGGGCCGTCTTCAGAGGATGTTTGCTTTCACATATGCCATAGCCTCTGCCGCATCCTGGAACAGTTTCTCAGTCCCGTTGTGCGTAATGCAGAGCCGGGCTGGATGAAGGATGCCGTAGCGGATGCTGTCCCGTCCTCGGAGCAGTTTTCTGATCTCGTTAAAGGCTGATCTCGCCCGGGTAACGCTCGGTGGGTAGTCGGGGAACATGAAGATAGTGGCTCCATTGTACTGCAGGGGAGCGGCTTCTCTGGCCCGGCGCAGGATCTCGATGCAGTCCTGATAGTAGTGCAGTTTTGTGATTATGGCTCGGGGTTTGCCGTCTGATCTCGTTGGCGGTCAAGTTGGCGCGGAACACCGCGGTGTTGTTTGTGATTTCTGTCTTGACCTCTTGTAGCTCCGACTTAATCACACCAAACTCAGAAGCTAGCGCACTCTTCAGCTCCGTTTGGAAAGACCAGCTATTTCCATTTTGAGTGAGGAAAGTAACTCAGTTTTCATGTCCATCTCAGTTTGCTTAGGCTCGGACATGTTGCTAGCTGCGTCAGCGCCTGTCTTGCTAGCAGCAGTCGCCGTGTAGCTGTATTTACGCAGGTTAGGCTTACGCGCCATTTACAAGGAAAAAGTGGAAGTAAAAAAAAGACAAGAGTCTACTGAAAACTTTAGGTGGTGCTTCAGATGATTTTCTTGTATCTTATTGTTGGCGTAAGGCACCTAAAAAAGGAAGTTAAATCATATTTTCTGCAGACCTCACCCAACTCACGACCTACTCCATTAGCTGCTTGACAGCGCCCCCGGGCCAGGTAAGTCTTCTGACATGACCATGGTAACACGTCGCTCCTGCGCCATCTTTGTCTCATCACTTCCTGTGTCCTGTAGGTGTTTGGATTGGAGACAAAGCTCATGAGGAGGAGAAGTTGGAGGCGGCGGCATCAGGTGAGACAGACACACCTGTATGTTTTAATGTAAAGGCGTAAACCTGAAGCCTAGAAGATGCTGTGAGTCGAGCTCAGCAAATAGTTTTTGAGTCTAGTTAGTTTTCTGGAGTCTTCATTTTTAAACATGCTTCCAGCTGAGGATGATGGCTGTAGATATAATATTTCTATTTTTACTTGTCCTATTAACTATTCATGAGGCTGTTGTCTGACAGACCAGATTAGTCTCCAGCATGAGCAGCCAGAGTAACTGAGCTTGAACTATGTTGAATGTGCTCAATAAAATTGAGTCAGACAATCTGAAATAAGCCAGGCTTATTTCTTAAACTAGCTTTATGGACCAGGTCTGGTCTTTTACATCGTGTGAGTGATTGAATTTGAGATTTGTTTGAAATTCAAACTAAACAAAATGTGGTTTAAGCTCACAAATAGGTTCTTCTGTAGAGTTCAGCTGTTAGAGGAAAATCTCTCACTGTGAGCGACCAGACAAACACACGTTTGTTTGAGACGATCAGACTGTATGATGGTCAGTGAGTCTGTTGGGAGGCTCAGCTGCATGAGACTTGAGACATGAGACGCATGTTGTTGATCAATGAGACTCCAGAACAGTTCTCCATTTCGGCTCTTTGTAAAAGGAATAAGTGGTCCTGGGTTAGGGTTGGGTTAGATGCAGTGTATTGATTAATTTTAATTGATTTAGTTTTATCAGTTGGTTCTCTTTCTATGATTAAATAATTTTGGATTTGTTAAAAAACCCTCTTAGGGTGAAATCTTTCAGCGAAGTGATGGATCAGGTTCACACAAACTGATACTGGCAGTGATTTTCTCATCATCTTCTCATCTCAAACGAGCTTGTTACCTGTCACAGGTGATCTGTGGCTCTGCCCACTGATCAGATCTGTCCTGATCACTTGGAAACATTCAGTTTACACTGTTGAGTACTGTCTGAGTTTGAAATGATTTCCAGAGAACTTGTGATGGATTTACAAACAGCTGGTGTGACCCAGTTCTCACTGATCCTGATCCAGGTCTCTGGGACTGAACCAGGTGAATCAGGGTTCTAACAGTGTGTGTTCTGTGTGCAGCTCTCAGGTACATCGAGAGCGACCCGGCCGACAGAGACCCCCGGACCCCCACGGTAACGGTCAAACAGGAACAGGCTGGTTCCTCGGCTGGAACCGCGAGTTCTGGACCAGGGACCCGCTGGAGCGAGCCATGGAGGGCCTGTGACATCACTTCCTGTTTAAACACAATGAAGGAGCTCTGAGTCTCACTGCTTTGTTACGATCAAAAATAAACTGATCTGTCTGCCTACACACCTGTCTGTCTGTCACGGGGGGGCCCCCGTGTGTCCTTGTCCGTGTGTGCGGTGTTGCTCATTACGATAGCAACAGTTTGTAGGTGTAATAGTTTATTGGAGCATCTCTTTATAAATACTGATAAATAACAATAACAGAAAGAGTTTAATAAATACAGGAGTACAGAGACCGAAGCCACAGTGAACACAGCAGAGTCCAGCAGAGTCCAGTAAAGTCCAGTAGAGTCAGTCTGTACAGGACAGCAGTGTGTGTTCACAAACTATTCATCACAATTGAAAGTTTTTACTGTTATACAATAAAATTTGATGTTTACATTAAAATTAGTGGAATTCTCAGAAACAACACAAACTAACGTCGAACTCTGAACCACATCAACTAAATGTTCCACGCTACGGAAGCCCAGAGCGGACAAACGCTCAACACAATCAGATAAAGGTTGGTTCTCCTTTGATGGAGCTACGCTAACGTTTTTCCCCACTTCCAGTCTTTGTGCTAAGCTAGGCTAACCCTCTCTGTTGGACTGTTCCTTTGAATCACAAACTAAATATTAAGAAGTCTGAACATATTCAGGATACTGTCTCTTTAAATAAACACCAGAGCCATATACAGCAACGGTTAGTCCAGCCTGACCAGAGTCGTACAGAGACACAATTACAACAATTGGACCAAAGCTGTGTACATTTTGAGTCGTTCCAGTCAGACCAGAGCCATATGCAGCCAGAGTTGCTCCAGTTATTCTGATTAAACCAGAGCCATGTAGAGCTGGAGTTGTTCCAAGTACTTTAGAGCTAAAACGAAGAAGTGCAGTTTGCTTGGCTGGTTACTGGCTCTCAACAGGAAGTACCAAAAGTAAACATGATATGACGTCAGACTTCATAAGATGTTCAAAAAGGAAACATGCAAAACAAAAACAGGAACTGATGGGTAACCTAGCAACAGGAGGCCTGGGGTTAGATTCCTCTTTGTGGGAAGTGACAGTTGACTGACGGGTCTGTGGTAACCACGAGAGAATTGATTTAAAAAAAGGCTTGGTTAATGAGTTAACCCCGCCTCCTGCTGCTCATCATGCAGATAAGCCCCGCCCCCTCCCTGCCATCAGAGCCAATCAGAACTCAGCAGTTGCCAGAGTTACGAAACTCTCCGTTCTCAGTGATCTGCAGAGACGACGTGTTGCTTGGAGACAGGCCGTTCCTCTGCGACGTCACCGCGTACCGCTCCTTCAGCTGAGTCAGCGCCGCCATCAGACGACTGTTAGCCGCGTCGAGGCTCGCAATCCTCTTCTCCTGAAAGACAGACCGGTGGGCAGACAGACAGGTGGGCAGACACATGCAACGTACGTTTATATGCATATCACCTTTCATGAGCAGACATCACAGAGAGCTTCTATAGAAAATATAGATCTGCAAACCTCAGACAGGCAGACAGACAGACAGGACAGGCAGGCAGACAGACAGTCAGTCAGTCAGTCAGGACAGGCAGGCAGGCAGGCAGGCAGCAGTCAGTCAGTCAGAGAGACAGGACAGACAGGCAGGCAGGCAGGCAGGCAGGCAGAGGTACCTGTGCCTCGATGATCTTCTGTTTGGAGTCGACCACGGCCTGCATGTCAGAGTGATCTTTCTTCAGCTCCTCCTCTACTGCCATCAACCTGCAGGTCAAAGGTCAGAGGTCACACTGTTAACTTGCTACTGCAAACACACTACTGCAAACACACACACACAACTGCACAGACCTGCTGATGATACTGTTCATCTGGAGGTCTTTATCATCCTGCAGCCTCCTCAGTCTGCTCTCTGTGTCCTCCAACCGAGCCTGAAACAAACACACACACACACACATCAATAAACCTGATTCAGGTTTAACATGGTTATTGTATGTAAATATTGTTTTCTTATCAATGTAACCAATCAGAGGCCACTCAGCCGCTGCAGGTGAGCCTTCAGTCCTCAGGTAGATCAGATGTGTTACACACCTGGTATTCCTGCAGCATGCGTTGGTTCTGCTGATCCTGGACCAGCAGTCGGGCCTCACACTCATCCTGCCGCAACGCTGCAACTCGCAACTTCTCCTGCAGCAATGCAATTTCCTGCTGATACTGCACACACACAAACACACAGTCAGACCAGAACCAGAACAGACCAGATCAGAACCAGAACAGACCAGTACAACGAGTCTCTGACCTTCTCTATGAGGGCGTCGTCGTGACGATCGTCCTCCGTCTCGCCGTAGGATGAGGCAGAGTTCATGTTGAGCAGCCAGGCGGCAGTTCGGTCCAGCGCGCAGGGGGAGGGGGCCTGAACACACACACAGTTACCGTGGTGACCGTGTGAATGTTAAAACATAGCTAGACTCCACCTGACTTAACATCTGAGATTCTACAGCAGAGAGGGCAAGAGGTCGAGGGTTGGACTAACAGGTTACCATGGTTACAGCCTGCCTACCTTGGCAGCAGGTCGCTGTTTCTCTGGACTGTCTCCTTTAGACGACGACGACGTCTGTCTGAGCCGTGACTGGCCACTGCTCGGCCAATCAGGACTCGATGACATCATGCTCCCAGAGGCGGGGCGAGGAGGGTAGGCGGAGCCTCCAGCCCCGCTGAGCATGCTGGGAGGCGTCCGACCTCGAGGAGGTCCTGTTGGAGCGGAGGAGGGTGGGGGGGGCTGATCAATGCGTCTCTGAGGACCTGAGGAGTTCTGACGTGGGGGAGCGGAGCTACCTGAGGGGGAGGAACAACAACAGCTAGATCATCAGTTGACTCTGTGAAGGACAGGTAAAAAGTCACAGATTGAGTCTGTCTGGAGAGAAGTCAACTACAAGCCCCAGAGAGCACTGCTGTAAGAAACAGAATCAGAGAGCAGGTGCATCAGGACACCTGTTGTACCTGTGAGCGTCTCAGTGAGCGACAGAGCTCGTCTTGAGTACTCCTCTCCGCTGCTGCTGCTCGACATGGCCGACATCCTCTCCCCCCGCTCCCCCCGCTCTCCCGCCCCCAGCCCCACGGACATCTGGGTAAGAAAGGCTGGTTTGGTTGCCATGGTGTTCCGGTCATCTGCATTCCCCTGCGACCCCACCGAGCCATCTGAGGGCGTGGCGTCTGTCTGCTGCCGCGGTGACGTGGTAGTCATGTGATACACTGGGTTCTGGAAGGAGAGGGGGAGGAGTCCTGTCCTGCGCTGCCATTGGCTGTCGTCAAGGCCATCGTTAGGGGAGGAGTCCTGCAGGTCGACCAGAGACAGACTGCGGCTCTCATTGGTCAGTTCTGGCCCCTCCCTCCGGCCTCCATTGGTCATTTCAAACCCGCCTTCGTTCTCATTGGGCTCCGAGTAGGAAGAGCTTGGAGCCGGAGAGCCCTGAACACCTGCAGGAAGTGACATCAAGGTCAGGTTCAGAGGTCGCGGGGGACAGAATGAGGTCAGGAGTTATTGGATCAAGGTCAAAGGTCACCTGATGCCGGCTGCAGACTGGATCCTTTTGTGACAAAGAACAAATCTTTGTTCTCTGGAGTCGGAGATGGAAGTCTGGTGAAATCTACCAAACTACACACACACACACACACTGGTCAACACCTTAATAACCAACCACAGCTTACCATTGTAATCGAACACCTCTAGCAGAGTGTCTCTGAAATTACATGTTGCTGTCTGGGTGTGTGGACGCCGTGTTCATACAGGAGAAAAATAAAATAATACATAGGCGTCTTCTTGTTGGATATTGTGAACAATTTGTGACCCGCACCCATCCAACTGTGATTGGTCAGTGCTACTCCACCTTTCATTTTCTGTTCATTTGTGAATTTGATGCTAACTTGATGCTAACATGACACATGATGCTAACCCTCCATCGAGTCCGACGCCACCCTGCAGGCCGACAGAGGGATTACAAGTCGCCAAAGGAGGCGAGAGGGGCGGAGACAGAGGGGGCGGGGACAGAGGGGGTGGAGACACCATACGCTGAGGCTCCGGAGAAGATACAGACACGCCCCCATGGTTAGCCATGCCCCCTGGGTTTGCCAGAGCCGCAGACACATCTCTGAGTATCCGAGGAAGAGGACCAAGCTTCGACAGACACGACTGGAGGCAGACAGACAGGCAGGAGAGAGAAAGACAGGTAGAGAGACACAGAAACAATCTATTAATTGATCTGTTGATAAAAGAGATTCACTTAGTTTGACACTTTGTTAAATCCTCTTTTTTTCTTTTTCTCTGCATCAGATGTCTAAAGATTGACAAATTGCCATGTTAACTCCATCCTAATCATTTTAGAAATAATATAAAGTCAATAGAGATGAGAAACATTATTTGTTCATTTCATTCGCAACATTTTGCTGGCCGTCAACTTGGAGATGGAGCTCTAAGGGGAAATGAAATTTTGATATAAACCAATGATACCCGCTCACACAAAAGACGATATTATTTAAATCCAGAGTTTTATGTATGACTTTAAAAATGGCTCACATTTCTTTACAGTTCCCAAAACTCACAGGACAACAGTCAAACCATCGTACAGTCGAGTCAGAAGGAACTAAACAGTATCAAAGACTGGCCCGGGTGGCCTGGACAGGTGTGTTACCTGGTCGAGCTCTGTCAGCAGGGTGTGCAGGCTGGACAGCTCTCGGCCGAGGTCGATGTATCCGTCGAAGCCGGCTGTGTGGTTCAGTCCGTCAGGGTTTGAGATCTCCTGCAGGAAACGCTGCATGCTGCTCCACTGCCGCTCCACAAAGTCATTCATAAACAGCATGTACTCCTCTTTAGTCCCAAACCTGCAACCACAGGAAACACATACAGCTCACATTTACAGGTGAAGATATTCAGGTGATTTAACACCTTTACTGTTGAGGAGAGACGATGCTGCTCACAGAGCTTCAGAAAGGTGCTGAGAGCTACAAATACTTGGGTTATCATTCTGATAACAAACTGTTCGAATCTTTAAGACCTTTATAACAAGCAGGTGTTTAGGAAGGCCACTTCCATTGTGGAGTGAGAAGATCTCCCCTTCAGAGAAACTGAAACTGTGGCCTTTAGGTCAGCGTCTTGAGGTGCCTCTTATGAGGACTGAGATAACAGCAAAGATTTCCTTTGTCCCTGGTGCCAATTGCATGTTAAACCACAGATAGTTTGAAATAGTTGTTGTACATTGCAGTGGTACAGATTTCTATACTGTTTATTTACAGTCTGACCTGGACTGTGAATGACCTCTTACTGTCACCGCTCTGCCCACCGTGTCCAGCTGTTTGACGGTTGTCCAACAGTGTTTAGGTATTCTGTGTTTTCCTGGCTGGAAACCTAATTATCTGTAAGGGACAATAAAGGGACTTGCATATACTCACCTACACCTGAGAGCATGACAACCACAAATAGTTAACATTTAAATTAGGCAGTAAAATAATCATCAAAACAGGATATACTGTGATAGAGGATTACGTTAATGCAGTTCTAGACAGTCAAGTAGTTTGAATGAATTCTTTATTAACAAGATTTTAAAAAGAAGACCAATTTTTTTAAATGGTCAAAAACAGAACGTCTACATTTGTCGTCTGCTACGACACGGTGAAACAAAACTTCATGGACAGATGTATAAAACATCACAGCAGGAGAAAGGTGGCATTGACATGGACTTTCAGTCGTTCAGACTTACTTGCTGAAGTTTGCGAGAGTCTGGATGACTTTGGCAATGAGGGTTAAAGTCCTCGCAGAGCGTTCATCTGGGTATTCCTGCATCAGGTCAAACAGCGAAGGTGACATCACAGCTGGACACAGGAAGCGCAGGAACAACGAGGCACTGATGAGACGCTCACTGATGTCTGGTCGTCCCCGGTTACCGCACTCCTGACGCCATGATGCAAACACCTCCTTCAGCTCTCGGGGGAAGACCCTAGGGGGTGGGACATTATGTACTGATGTTTAGAGTGTGTATTTGGTTTATATTTGAGTATATTTGTGTACATTTGTGTACCTATATGAGTCGAGGATCTTGCAGAATGCGAGTTCGCAGCACATCCTCAGGTTGGCTTGATGCTCGGCAAGGTCAGAGGTCGCACAGCGAGACGGGTCAACTTCACAGTTCTCATCTGACTCGTAAAGAGCTTTAATGAACTCCCCTGAACACACACACACACACACACATTTAGGGTTAAGGGCTGTGCACAAACAACACAAGATGGTTCTCTACTACAAACGTTTACATGTTAAATAAACTGTTACTGGTAATCTATACAATCTCAGCTCACTCTCCTTGAGGACGCTAATAGAGCAACCTCGGCCACAACACAGCACATTAAGTGTCCCACCAGACCGCTGCAACACAACATTAAAGGATGCTGCTCGCTCACCGGCCAGGACTTCATCACTTTCTCACATTCCTCCTTCTCCTGACCTACAGGCAGAAACAAAAATCTGCAGCGCCCGTGGTAAAACCTGTGAGGAGATGGATCAATGAGGCAGATCTGCAGTTACAGGCCTGCTTTGACCACTGATGGAGTCTGACTGGACTCAGTGACACTGTGACATCATACACTGGTTTTTGTTTGAACCCGTGTGCCAACAAAACCTTCTCCACATACAACAAACCCTGGTTTACAGCAGATCAGAGGAGCTAAGAAGAGATACACTGAAAAGGTGGAACATAACTGTTCAGACAAGAACAAACAAACTCACCCAGATCACTGTCAGAATCAGTACTGGAGCTCCCCAGGGCTCTGTGCCCTGCCCACTGATCTTTACACTGCTACTTTACACCAGTGACTGCCCCTCAGGAGACCCAACAGTTAAACTCCTGAAGTTTACAGATGACACAACGACCATCAGCCTCATCCAGAACAGTGATGAGTCTGCGTACAGACGGGAGGTCGAAGAGCTGCTGTGGTCAGAACAACCTGCAGCTGAACACGATCAAACTGAGGAGATGATGGTGGACTTCAGGAGGAGCCCCCAACACTGCCTGCCCCCCCCGAACAACACAGTGTCTGCTGTAGAAACTTTCAGGTTCCTCAGATCCACACTCTCCCAGGACCTGAAGTGGACCTCAAGAGTCCAACAGGGACTCCATCAGGAAGAAGGCCCAGCAGAGGATGGAGTTCCTGATCGAGCTCAGGGAAGTTCAACCTGCCTCAGGAGCTGCTGATCCAGTTTGACTTTCTGATGATTCAGTCTGTCCTCTGCACATCCATCACTGCATGTTTGGATCAACAGATGACAACAGACCATCAGCCTGCCCTCCATCAGGACTTAAACGTGTCCAGAGTCAGGAGACAGGCAGGAAACATCACAGCAGATCATCACACCCTTAACATGTTCACCTCCTCCCCTCTGGGAGGCGCTGCAGAGCTCTGAACACCAAAGCAAACAGACACCAGAACAGTTATGGCCCTTTTCCACTAGAACCTACTCAGCTTGACTCGACTAGTTTTTTAGGCGTTTCCATTATGTGTTAGTACCTGGTACCAGGTACTTTCGTAGTACCTACTCGGCCGGGGTTCCAAGCGAGCGAGCTGAGTCGAGCCGAGCTTGAAAATGTGCCAAATGTCAGCAGCAGATGGGAGGTCACTGATTGGCCAGGGCCTGACGCCATCACTAGACGAAGTCAGGAGAGCGACTCTCGTTCATAAGAGTCAACCGCACCATTTTTAAAACGCAATAACAACAACGAACACGATCAGAGATGCTGCATAGAAATCAACCCCGCGGAGCAACGACGAGGTGCAGACATTTCTTTGTCTGGTGGCCTCCATTGCTCCGTAGTTGTTTCGTGTTTGCATCACATAACAAATGACGTCGCTGGAGTTTCGGCCGGCGTTGCTACATGGACCATGACGATTCCCCACCAACACGCTGAGGTGGTACTCTATTGTAATGGAAAACGACTGAAACTTCCTGAGTCGAGTCTAGTTGAGTCGAGTAGTGCTAGAACTGTGTAATGGAAAAGCGTCATTAGTTTCCTCAGGCTGTGACTGTGATGAACATTAACAGAGAGTCAGGAACAAACCCTGAACAATTAACCTGCAAACGTCCACTGGAGCTGCACATTCTGCAAATCTGTACGTAGTAGTTCTAATGTTTATATTGACCTCGTCGGGCTTGTTGTCCTTGTTTTTTAGCTTTATGTCAGGTTAGGTCTGTGTATGTACATTGAAAGCAACAACAAACCAGAGTCAAATTCCTTCTATGTGTACACATTTCAGGCCAATAAAACTGATTCTGAATCTACTACCAAATGAAAAAGGTGGACAGAACTGAAATAATCCAGAAAAATATAAGATAAAAAAAATAAATAAATAAATAAGATCAGATGATGTCATAGCTGATGCCTCAGACCAAATGTCTGTCTGATGCTCAGGAAGCTGAAATAAAACAGAAATATATGAAGGAAAAATGTTAAAGCTGTACACACTCCTCTCACTCTCCCTTTGAGGTGTGTGACTTTTTACTGCGTTTTGTGTGGCATGTTGTGTGTACCGAGGGCATCCTGCAGGTACTTCTGTCCAATCAGCTTCAGGTATTCCTCGATGCTCTTTGTCGCCAAGGTGTTCTCTCGGAAGATTAGCTGGTCATTGTCACGGCAACGGTCCACCTCCGACATCATCAGGTCCGTCAGGAAATCCTAAAGAAAGACGTGATCTAGTCATGTGACCAGGTAAACTCAACTTATAAACTAAATTTATGAATAATTCACATCCTAATTACCCTTAAAAATACTGTTCCTCATTAAAAACGTCTTCATTATTTTCTAGGTTGGTTTGTTAGTTTGTCATCTTTAGAACATTTCGTGACCAAAAAGCTAAATCTAAGAATTTCAGATTTTCCAAGACAAATGGAAGTCTGAGAAAAAAGTTCTGCTGGAATCGGAGGGAAGTTGTTGACCAACATGGTGACTTATTGTACTTGTTTTGTGTGTTAAATGTAAGTTTCCTCGCACTTCCTCCACTGTGTGAAGGAAGCCAAGGACAGCTACAGGAGAAAGGTGGAGCAGAAGCTGAGGGAAAACAACATGAGGGAGGTCTGGGAAGGTGTGAGGACCATCACAGGATCTCAACACAAAGACCAGAGCCGTAGGGGGGACAATGGAGAGGGCAAACGAACTGAATGACTTCTTCAACAGGTTCAACCAGCCCTTGGCCCCCCACCCCCGCCCTCACCACAGCCATCCCCCCCTCTCCCCTCCACACACCTCCCCCCAGACACCACAACACCTCCCCCAGACACCACACACCTCCCCCAGACACCACAACACCACCCTCCTCCTCCCCCACATCAACACAATCTTCGCCACTCATCACCACTGACCAGGTCAGAGGACAGCTGAGGAAGCTCCGACCCAGGAAAGCCGCAGGCCCAGATAAAGTGTGCCCAGATAGCTAGCCTAGGCTACTGAAGACCTGCGCGGCAGAACTGGGGGAACCACTACAACGGATCTTCAACCTTAGCCTGCAGATTGGGAGAGTGCCCACCCTCTGGAAGACATCCCGCATCGTTCCAGTTCCGAAGAAGAACCGGCCCAGCGAGCTGAATGACTTCCGACCAGTGGCACTCACTTCACATCTGATGAAGACGTTGGAGCGGCTCTTCCTCAGCCTCCTCAGACCCCAGGTGCAGCACGCCCAGGATCGCCTGCAGTTCGCCTACCAACCAGGTGTTGGTGTGGAGGATGCCATCCTCTACCTGCTCCATCGAGCCCACTCCCATCTGGATAAGGGAAGCGGCACAGTGAGGATTCTTTTCTTGGACTTCTCCAGTGCCTTCAATACCATCCAGCCCACTCTGCTTCGGGACAAACTGAGCAGGATGGGAGTGGACCCCCAGCTGATGGACTGGATCTCCGACTACCTCACTGGCAGACCACAGTACGTCGGGCTGAAGGACATCACGTCTGACACGGTGGTCAGCAGCACTGGAGCCCCCCAGGGCACAGTGCTGGCCCCTCTTCTCTTCACCCTGTACACCTCAGATTTCTTCTACAACTTGGAGCTGTGTCATATTCAGAAATACGCTGATGACACGGCCATCGTTGGGTGCATCAGGGATGACAGAGAGGAGGAGTATCGGAGACTGGTAGGGGACTTCGCTGCATGGTGCCACACTAACCACCTACAGCTCAACACCTCTAAGACGAAGGAGCTGGTTATTGACTTTGGGAGGTCCAGACCAAGACCGCGACCAGTCCTGCTAGAGGGAGCTGAGGTGGAGGCTGTGGACTCTTACAGATACCTCGGGCTGTGGCTGGACAATAAACTGGACTGGACAACGCACACCAGCCACCTTGTATGGGAAGACACAAAGCAGGATGTACTTCCTAAGGAGACTGCGGTCCTTCAACATCTGCAGCAAACTTCTGCAGATGTTTTACCAGTCTGTGGTTGCCAGTGTCCTCTTTTACACTGTGGTATGCTGGGGGGGCAGCATATCCAAAAAGGACACATCCAGACTGGATAAACTGATCAGGCGGGCCGGCTCTGTGGTCGGCACGAAGCTGGACTCTCTGGTGACGGTGGCAGAGTCGAGGACTCTGGACAAACTGCTGGATATTATGGACAATGCCAGCCACCCTCTGCACACCGTCATCAGCAACCAGAGGAGCCTGTTCAGTGAAAGACTGCTCCTTCCCAAGTGCAGGACCAACAGGCTCAAGAACTCCTTTGTCCATCATGCCATCACACTCTACAACTCCTCACAAGGGGGGAGGAGGACATAGAGTAGGGGTGGTAGCCATTGTACATTTACTTGTACAACACATACATACACATTGGACACTTTTCCTCTGGTGCAATAACCCCATCATATGGTGCAATAATTTTAATTTATAACTCTTAACTTATACCATATAAAGCCATAACTTATTTCATACGAGGCCATACTCAGCTCTTTATATTTACTTATAGTATTTTATTCCCATTCTTTATATTTTATATTTTGTATTTTAAGTATTTACTGTTTATTTTTCATCTGTGTGCTTCTCTATCTGTATGCTGCTGGAAACGTAAATTTCCCTGAGGGAGTCATCCCAAAGGGATCAATAAAGTCAAGTCTAAGTCTAAGTCAAAATATATCTTGCACAATTGGCCAGACTGTACTTGACAGATAAGGATGTTCCCAGCAGCTGGAAACCACAGGCTTTACGCAAAGAGATTACCTACAACAAACAGGTAACACCACAAAGTAAGGGACACAGGGATGGTAAAAGTGCGATTACCTTTGCTTTGCCGGTGCTGTGCAGGATGTGGACAAGCACAGCAGCAAGCTCTTCTTTAGCTCTCAGGCTGATGGAGGCTTCCAGAGTGTTACAGAGCAGCAGGTAGTTGGAGCTAATGTACTCTGCAAACTCTTTGTACTGCTCCATAGGCAAGATCACGATGCTCTGATACCGAGCTTTGATGCGCACTGTCGGCACAGACGACTTACCTGAAAGACAACATGGACAGATACAACTCGGGGCTCTCTTTTGCATGTTTGTCAGGTAAAAAGTAATCAGAATTTTTAGTTACAATCAATATTTCCCCACAAGATGCTAAAACAGGTGATTAGTCAAAGGCAAGCCGAAGAAGAGCTGTCACCTATCAGATATCACGTCTACCAGGAAACTGACCAAATAGTCAACCTACCCCTGCTGGTACTGGGCGTGCTCACTGCGTACCACTTCTCCACCAGCTGCCTCCCGGTCACCGTGGCAACGGGTATGTTGACCAACCCAACGTAGCTGCTCTTGTCCTTCTTCCTCTTCCTGTCGGTGTCTTTGTAGAGATGAAGAGTAACAGCGCTGATGGACGGAAGACTGCTGAAGTCAAAACGTTCTCCCCAAAAGATGTTGTCAGTCTTCAGTTTACACGATGTCCGAGCGTAAAGACTGTCATCCAGACACAGCTCACAGAAGTACCTGTAGTATAGGTACTACTATTACTACACACACCATCCAGACACAGCTCACAGAAGTACTTGTACAACAAGAACTACAGTGCCTGCAGTACCTCTTCTTGGCCGGCAGGTCTTTGGCCTCCACCACCCAAACCGTCAGCACATTCTCCAGCCGGCGGCTGTTGTCCTTGTTGGGGTGAACGGCTCGTCTCAGGTTCTCCATCCATTTGTCTCGTTCTGCTGCTGAACGACACGAGAAACACTTTGTTCCCGTTGAGGTTGTTACCTAGGAGACAGTGTCAGAGGTCATCACCACAGAAAGAGTGGAGTGGTCAAGCATGACAATGTGTGTTGTCTGTGTTGTGTGTGTTACCTCGAAGCAGTAGTCCTGTCCCAGCAGGGAGGAGTGGACCGGTTTGATGATCACTGATTGGTCCATACTGAGCTCCAGAGATGACACACAGCCGGCGCTTAGCAACGAGTCCTGGCTACCACAACGCAGCCGCCGCATCACACACCTGAAACGGCAAGTCACCTTTAACTTTGAGTGTTGCACCAATAATTCAGGTGGAATGCAGTCCAGACATGTCTGCTGATCATTCCGGTCCTGATCAGTTCCTGATTGATCGGCAGACATGCAGCAGTACCTCGTGTCTGCTCAAAGAGGACAACAGTCTGACATTTACACAAACGTTGTTATTGTTTTGTATTGTTCAGTCGGTGAGTCCAGAACACTGAGAGGTCCCGGCAGAGCTGGATTAACCTTTTCAAAGACCTTCGTATTTCTATCTTGTGAATTATATCACAAAGGTCAAAGTTGAAGAACATTCCCATCACCGTCTCCAGCTAATAAATGTCCTCAAGTGATGACACTTTCAGCGTCGGTTCAAGACTTCAAGACTCATTGTTGATCAGAGCACAGTCTGAGCCCTGTTAATCAGAACATAGACGTAGCCCTGTTGTTTATCAGAACATAGTCACAGCCCTGTTTATTAGAACATAGACGTAGCCCGGTTGTTTATCAGAACATAGTCGTAGTCCTGTGTTTATCACAACATAGTCATAGCCCTGTTGTTTATCAGAGGGTTAGTCATAGACCAAAATTTGTTTTGTTGTAAAACTGAGATGCAGTAAGTTTTCATGATTCTGTTACAGAGAAAAAATATAAAATAGTTAAAAAAGAAACAGAAATATCAAATGAAACCAGCTGATTATAAAAACTCTGTTCACAGGGGGTCAAAGATGACCTCTGACCTCTGACAACACACACTCACACACAGACACACATACTCTTTCTCTCACACACACACACAGACACACACACACACACACACACACCCTGACAGAAGCAGGATCATCTGTCGTTCCTCTGTTATCTCGTTAGCTCATTATCTCCAGTCATTGTCTTAACGAGCTGCTTGATGTTAATTCTTCTGTCTGTGCAGAGGAGCATGTAAGCTAACTGCTAACATGCTAACATACCAGGCTAGCTGGTACACACACACACACACACACACACACAGAAACGCAGCATGCATGATCATGCAAATCAGGTAGAAGACGCCACCGTGCACACCCCCAACACACACAGACACACACACACTCTGCAAGGACAAAGGCTGTTAATGCAGGAGATCAGTGCAGATACTCACCGAGCATCTTGGAGGGGGGTGGGGGGGTTATGGCTCCATGTTCTCCTTCAGCAGCGAACAGGAGGAGAGGAAGATGGAGAACCTGCTGATCCTGACGCTGCGTGAGCGAAAGGCTGAGGACCTGTCTGCCTGTCTGCTTGTCTGTGCTGCCTGCCTGCCTGTCTGCCTGCCTGCCTGCCTGTCTGTTAGCCTTGCTGTTGGCTTACTGATGCTGATACACGGCTTCAGCAGCTCTCTCTCTCTCTCTCTGTTTGTCTCAATGTGACTCAACCCCCCCTCTCTGTCAGCAGTGGCCCCTCCCCTGCAGTGAGGCTGCCCTACTTCCTCTCCTCTCGTCTCCTCTCGCCTCCTCTCCTCTCTCCTCTCTCCTTTTGTCAGTGTTACCATGCCCCTCCTGTCACCCTTTGTCACTTTGTGTAGTTGGTGTTCAGGATTACACACTTTCCAGTGGGGCAGAGTGAATCCAGCTTTCTGTGGCTCAGTGATGAACAACAGACTGAACTTCGAGAATCTTATCGTGTCCTCGTTGTTTTAACAGTGGTGGAGCGAAGATCCACCAGGGATACTTCAGCTCCTTCAAGAGAAAGGAAACTGTCGACAAAACGCCTCCAACGAAAAACAGCTCTCAGAGTTTGAACATGAACCACTTCCACATCTCAAACCTTGTTCCTGCTTCACCTCAGTGAAACACAGTCTAATGAAGACATCCTGTTCGCAGCACGCTGCCGCAGCTTGTTCATAATCTCTCCAAACTTTGTGACTCTGAAAAAGTCCAAACCCAAATGAGGATTTTGGTTTGAGAGCTACAGCAGTTTGTTAGTGCTGCTCCACCTCCCATAACTAATAATGCGTCCTTCACCACCAAAGAGAAAAAATTCCTCATCACAACTGTTTAAGGTCTCCACACATCAAACCAGCTCACCATGTGGCACCTTTAAGCTCCTGCGTCACACCAACCAGTCAGCAAAGGGAATAACTGCAGAGTAAGCACTGACCAATGTTCACTCACCAGGAGAGATCCAGACTCTGATTTTTGAGTCGTAAGAGCTGTCACTTTGTTTAGTGTTTGTTGGCCAACCTTTAGCATTGGCTCCAAGGTACTGAGCAGGCAGGTGTACCCCCAGACCTGGACCAGCTGGTAAACTAAGGGTGTGATTGGCTAACTGGATTTCTGTGAAAGTGACCATCAATAATGAATCTGTGTGTCAGTGACCTGGTGTCGGCAGTGTTGATCAGGTCGGACTTCACTCCGCCCGGACGAGAAAGTTTAGGCTGAGATCGAGTTCGTCGAAGAGACTGTTTCAGCCTCCGAGAGAGAAAACCCTAAAAGGATGATAAGAAGAGGAAGAGAGGAGGATCAGTTTCTCATCATCGGATTATTAACATTGATTTTAACTCATTTAACTTTTCTACTCATTTGTGTTGGTGTATAGTGCACAATTAACATTTGTAACATCTGTAATATCTAAAACATTTATGATATCTATACTCTCAACAACATTTAAAACATCTATAATATTAACAACATTTATAACATCTATAATAACATTTATAACATCTATAATATTAATATTTATAACATCTATAATAATAACAATGTTTATAACATTTATAATATTAACATTTATAACATCTATAATATTAACAACATTTATAACATCTATAATATTACCAATGCTTATAAGTTTATAATGTTTATAATGTTTATAATATATGTTTGCTTTGTGATTTACAGACATTGCTCCCTTTGCCTCTGTGCTGTCAGTTCATTTCATTCATTCATTTCCCGACAAGCATCGATGGGAAACTTAGTGCAGACCTTAGTTTGGATGCTGGTTCACTTCAGATGGTACAAAGTAACATTTAAAGTCCATCAGGCAGCAAACCTTTGGATATTTTTGTTTTACAGGTTGGGAACTATTATTGGATAAAAATGTGATTCAATATGACTTTCAAACATTAAAACAGATTCATGTCTAGTTGTTAAAGATACATTTTGAGTCTGCATCCATTATTTATTGTTGATTATTTTTGATTGATTAATGGATTGATCATTTTATGGATAAAAAATGTTGAAAAGACCTGATGCTGTTGTCAGTTGCAGAAACTGAAGAGATTCTGACAGACAGGTTGAAAATAAAAAATGTCACACGTTGGCTTGCCTGAGGGGTCGCTTAATACAACACAGTTCTTATTTGAAAAAACAAGCTGCTATCCGACTACTTGAATTGGAGAAAGAAATTAAGGATCTTGAAAAAATATATGCGTCCCAACTAGATCCAGTAGTTTTTACCCAGTTGAACAAATTGAAATTTGAACTAAACGCTATTCAGAGGAAGGCCGAATTTTCATTATTTCAATGTAGACAGAAGTACTATGAACAAGGAGAAGCATCAGGGAGATTTTTAGCCCAAACAGTGAAACAACAGTTTAATCGCACCTTAATAACCTCTGTGAAAGTGGGACCTTAGTGACAGACAGGGAAGAAATTAATGAATCATTTAAGACATTTTACTAGAAATTATATACTTCACAGGGTGGGATAGAACAAGAGGAAATAGATAGGTTCCTGTCCCAAGTGGACCTGCCAACCCGGTCCGAGGAAAAACAAAAGGAGATTGGTGGAGATATTACGTTGGAAGAGGTTCAACGAGCTATAAGAAAAATGAGCTTTGGGAAAGGTCCTGGAAATGATGGGCTACCAACAGATTTCTATAAAGAATTTGCGGACCTACTAGCACCGAGGCTAGTGACAGTATTCCGAGATGCAATTAAGAAGGGTAATATGCCAGAGAGTATGCAATCTGCGGTAATAACCCTGATACATAAAAAAAGGCAAAAACCTGCAGCAGTGTGGGAGTTATCGGCCATTGTCTCTAATAAATGTAGATGCCAAAATACTGGCCAAGATATTAGCCACAAGACTGGAGGTGCATCTGCCCAGCTTGATTCATCTGGATCAGGTAAGGTTTACGTGCTACAGTGAGCGTATTACATCATTTCCTGTTCTCCTTGCGCTAGAGCTGTGTGAATATTCTATGAGACTTCCAGAGCGTAATTTTCTTAAATACTCTCTAAATTTTGCACAACTGTGGTTAACCACCACAGCAAATTTTATCTAAGGCTAGCGACTATTTAGTTGTCCGAAAGCTTAATTTTGCCTAAAACATTAATTTGGTTCAGTGGTTAGCTCCTAAGCTATCTCTTATTAGCAATGGCTTCTCCCTCTCCCTCCTCCTCTCCTCTCTCTTGCTCGGTGTGTCAGATGTTTAGCTACTCCTCTGCCTCCTTTAGCGTAAATGGTACTTGTTTAGAGGACTACACAGGTTTGGATTAGGCCCCTCCTTTATAAAATTGGTTAGACTTATATACTGTAACCCCAAGGCCTCAGTGTTGACAAACGGGAACATGTCCTCTTGTTTCCTCCTACACCGGGGTACAAGGCAGGGCTGTCCCCTGAGTCCTCTAATTTTTGCGTTGGCGTTAGAACCCTTAGCGGCTGCCATCAGGAATAATTAAAATATCAAGGGTATCCTAGCTGGAAAGATGGAACACAAACTACTTTTGTATGCGGATGATATTTTGTTAGTGTCTTCAAATCCAGAAACAGCTGTCCCTCAAATTCTGTCTTTAATTGATACCTTTTCTCTTATCTCAGGGTACTAAATAAATTGGGGGAAAATCAGAGGCAATGCCACTGTCTAGAAAAGGGGTGTCCAAACTTTTTGCAAAGAGGGCCAGATTTGGTGAGGTGAAGATGTGTGAGGGCCAACCATCCAGCCTGACATTATTTGAACATTAACATTAAATGCAATTTAATGATGAATGAAAATTTTATTGCAAATGGCATACTTTTTATTTCTTCACATTCATAAATCTAAACAAATCTTGCCAAAATGACTCTGCCTTTCATATTTGAAGGCCATATGAAATGAATAAAAAGCTGTCTGAGAACAAGAAAAATACTATGAAGCTCAAACATATCTTTGGTTCATTTAAAAAAATTACATATTATTGGCAATTAAATTCTGAATAAGGTTTTAAATTCAAAACATATTAACAGAAAAATAACACTAACAGTCATTCAGAAGTCCAAAACATTAAGGGCCATAAGTTTCAGTGCATACTTTTTAACTGTGGTTTTGATCATCACAAAACAAATCAATTCACTGAGATTTTAGAATTTACTCATTTCAGATGACTAAAGCACATAACTTGCCTGCACTAATGTGAAGGGTGATACTGAGATCTGGACTGGAGTACACTGTCCAGGTCTGGCTCAAAGGCAGTGGTTTTGATGTGCAAGATGTCACGCAGGTGAGAGTCACTTAGTCTTCTTGTTAGACGGTTCTTGTTAATGTTCATAACCGAGAATGTCCTCTCGCACAAATACGTCGAGCCAAACAAGCTCAGCATTTTTTTAGCAAATGTTCGAATCTCTTGAAACCTGCCTTTCTCCAGCTGGCGGTAAAAGTTCACTAGAGAGAGCTGTTGGTGTCGACTGCGCCACTCGCTGTCACACTGCAGCTCAATGAGCTCCAGCTGCAGGTGGTCCGGAGCATCATTGGGGTCTGCTGAGAAAGGTGAAGAAAAAAGTGTGATCTCCTTTTCAATTGCTGCAAAATCCCAAAAGCGTTGTTTAAACTCCTCAGCCAGAGATGAGATGTCTGCTGCATACTTCCTCTTTTGCGCACTGATATTGTTCTGTGGAAAACTGGTCATTATTTCCTGCAGCGCTGGGAAATGTGTGGTATTGGGCGGCGTTTGTGACAGGTGCCTTCCAAAAAGTTCCAAAGGCTTTGATATGTGAATACAGTTGGCTTACCTCTGCATCTTGCCCCTGAAAGCTCGTGTTCAGCGCGTTCAGCTTCGTTGTGTCAACTAAAAACCCCAAACCCCAAATCAGCCAGCCAAACAGAGGTTGTCCCCTTTTTTCCAAGAATTGTCCGATTTCCCCCCTTAGAGAGTAGAAGCACTGCAGTGCAGACCCCCGACTAAGCCATCTTACGTCATTGTGGTATACAACATCTCCGTATTCAGCCTGACTGTCGAGTAGAAACTGTTGAACTAGTGGTGACACAGGGCGTTGGAGCGAATATAATGAATAGTCTTTATCACCGGTTTCATAACATGATCATATTTTAGAAGTTTGGCGCAGAGAACTGAATAATACAATGGAGTTTTATGGCTTTACCTCCTTCGCTGACCTTGTTACAGATTAGAGTTGCTAATCCACTTCGGTCGCCAGCCATGGCAAGTGCGCCATCCGTAATAATCCTGGTGACTTTATTCCATGGTAGTTTCATGTCATCCACGGCGGAACAAACAGAAACAAATGAATTGATTCCTCCTGTTTGGTCCTTAAGGCTCTGGAGGTCAAGTAGCTCTTCAGTCACATTCATTTCATTATCCACTACCTCTCAAAAAAATCAGTAACTGTGCGGTGTCGGATGCGTCCATGCTTTCATTGCAGGCAAAAAGTCAAACTCCATTCCTCTGGCCCCCAACTGTCTCTTAATATCTGATGAAATGTCTTCAATTCTCCGCGCCACTGTGTTACGAGCCAGGCAAACATTGGCAAACTCTTGCTTCTTCTCAGGACATATTTTCTCCACCATTGTCATCATACAGTCTTTAATAAATTCACCCTCTGTAAAAGGTTTGCAGTGCTTAGCAATAAGCGTTGCCACCTCATAGCTCGCCTTTGTGGTATTTTCATTTGACTCACAGGCTCTTGTGAAAAAGCGCTGCTGTGAAGTTAAAACAGCTTCCAATTGCTTCAGTTTTTTGCCGCATTCGTACCCTGTTAGCTTGTTGTATACGTTTGCATGTTTTGTTTAGTAGTGTCTTTTCACATTGAATTTTTTATAATTCTTTATAAACAACTGTTTAGTAATTCAGTGAAAAAATACTCCAATTTCCACTTGTCCTGGAAGTGGCGGCCCTCCCAGTCAACTTTCCGTTTTTTTACTTACATTCGCTATTTCTGAAATTGGCTGGAAAGGGTCACACAAGGGTCACGCAGCCCGGGACCAGACAGTGGTGCTGCCATCTTCTGGTGAAATATAAAATAGCTTTTTTTGGACGCGTGTATTCTATCCTCCGGTCAACAGTGCTGGTGGGCCACATATTATACATTTTATGAAAGAGGCTGCAGTCCGGATTAAATTTGACCACGGGCCGCAATTGGCCCCCGGGCTGGACTTTGGACATGCCTGGTCTAGACTATGTCCACCAAGTATTAGACCAGAATTGGCAGTTCAGTTGGCTCCCTTCAGGTTTGATGTACCTGGGGATAAGGCTTACACCAGGTTTAAAGGACATTATGACAGAGAACCTCCTCCCCCTCCTGCTGAAAATTGAGAACACTACAAAACTGGGCTAAATTAGGATTATCGCTGCTGGGCAGAATAAATGTCCTGAAAATGATGATTATTCCACAAATTAACTATATCTTGCACCTATTACCCATAACTCTCCCTCTCCCTCTACTTAAAAAATTCAATGTAGCAGTAGGTTTTTTTCTTATGGGGGGGTAAAAGACCCTGTTTAAATAGAATTAAGATTAGTGCTGCAACTGAAGATGGAGGCCTAACCTATCAAGAATGGATTGGTACCACTATGCCTTTTCTCTCAACCAGTTGGCCAAAATAGATATTGCAGAGACCCAAGCTCTGGGCTGGGTCATGATTGAAAAGGAACTTACAGAACCTAAACAAAACTAATGTAGGATAAAAGGGGGCTAAAGGTGGGCATCTAAATATTATAGTTTTATGAGAAAATCTCGCCCACCTAAACTTGACGCTCTTAAGAGAGCATGGGAGAAGGACTTTCGGGGCGAGATTACTATGGAGGGGTGGGAGGACATTATTAGGTCCTGGCATAAGATATCAAGACACACAGACCCGCTTAATCATGTATAAAACCATACACTGACTGCATTGGACCCCCAGTAAGATGGCAAGGCTGAAGCTCTGTGATTTTGAGTTATGCTGGAGATGTGAGAGGAGCAAAGGAACACTTGTACACATGTATGAGTGTGAAATGACACAGGGCCTTTGGAGAAAGATAATCTTATTTATCAACAAAGTTCTTAAGACAGGTGTATCACAGAGCCCTGCCTTATGTATCCTAGGTTTGATGACAAATGAAATGGGGTTGTCCTCTCAGCAGACTCTAAAGACATCAAAAAATGTCATCCCATTCAACGAATGGTTGGAGGAAACCAATATAGCCAACTATGAACAGTTGACTTTTAGGCTAAACGTCCGAGAGGAGGTGTTTCTGAAACTATAGGGTCCCTACTTGAATCACTTACGAGATGGGTGATCAGAGAAACACTGCAGGTTTATTTTCATGTGAATGATGAATTACTCTAATTGTAACAAAGCCTTGGCTGTGAATTGAAGTGGGGTGGTGACTGTGGCAGCAGAGGATTTGGAAAAGATTGACCCTGGACATGTGGATGTATATTTATCCCCTTTGTTTTTTTGTTTTTTTTTTCCCTCAATATTTTCTGTTGTTGTCTTTCTTTTTTTTTATTTTTCCTTTCTGTTAAGATTATGTTGTAGTGGACTTGTTCCTGTCCTAATTCATGTATGTACTGTTCTTATTGTTTCAAAGTTCAAAAAGCAATAAAAAGTGAATTACAAAAAAAGATGCAAGCAGCATTGGATGGGCCCTCTGGGTTAGGGTTAGGGTTAGGTGCCGGCATGTTGGGGGCACCAGTTTGACATTGAACTGCAAACGTGAGCCTTATCAGCCGTTAGATGGACAGTGAAGTTCAAACATGTATGTGAAACATTTACAGGGGGCTGCTCCTTTGAATCTTTATCTTTTTAGGGGCATTTTAGGGGGCCTATGGAGCCATTTTATCACACACACTCCTGAGACCGACATTGTGAGATTTTGTGAGATTTTACCTTCTGATGAATTTGCCAAATTTTGTGACTTTCTGAGCATCACAAGCCCCTCAGCAGCTGTTTCCTGTTTCATGGCAAAATATCAAACTTTGCATGCACGCCCTCCTAACGAACGTGCCGTTCAATTAAAACTAAAAAGCTTCGCAATTTACACACTTGTGTCTTTAGATCAGTTAGTTACAAGTTAGTTACAATTCGAAGCCAATCTGACCAACTCTCTATGAGGAGTTTAATGTCACCCATGTCTCAAGATCGTACAGTCCAAATTTGAAGATGATCACATCAAAGCTCTAGGAGGAGTTTGTTCAAATACAAGGCCTGGAAATGGTGCCAAAATTGGACTTTTTGATTCAAAATGGCAGACTTCCTGTTGGAGTTATGCCATGGCTCCAAGAGACTTTGTTGTGCATCTTGACATGTTACATAATCCCTGGGAATTTCATACACAGAGGTGAAACTATGTGTGGGAGCCCCTCTGAAAACCCATACGTAGGGGGCACCAAAGCATGTCATTTCCTGTCCCCAACTGGTGGCGCTATAACCAAAACTGAATATTGCTGCATAGACTTTTTCAGACTTGAATTGTCTCGCCATGACTTGAAACGTTGCTCTAACTTATGTATACGTGGTCTGAGCTGCCCCAACTTTAACTTGTTTCATAAGACTTCCGACCTGAACACATCAACATTGGAATTTTTGCGGTGAGCAATAGCGCCACCTAGATACATTTAACAAAGCAGCCCCGCTACTGCATTTCACCTACGTATCTGAAATTTTGCACAGATGTGTAGCTCGACAAGGCCTACAAAAAAGTCTCTTGGAGCTAGACTGCCTGATGCAAAATGGCTCCGTAGCGCCCCCTAGAAATTTTTAAAAAAGCAGCACCCGGCCATGCTTTCACTTACGCATTTGAAATTTGGGGAGTTTATGTAGACCTCCAAGATCTACAAAAAAGTCTCTTGGACCCATATCCTAAACCCAACAGGAAGCCAGATATTTTGATTTATGTGTGTCATCTTTCCTGAATAGGAGCAATTTACAATCTTTGTATTTTAACACATTGACTACATTCCACCAACATGTCTGAAATTTGGCACACATTTGTAACATCACAAGCCCTACAAAAAAGTCTATTCTAATTAGACAGATCGACACAAAATGGCTCTGTAGCGCCACCTAGAAATTTTTAAAAAAGCAGCCCCCGGACTGTGTTTGTCTGATATAGATGAAATTTGGCACAAATGTGTATTGTCCTGAGCTCTACAAAAAAGTCTCTTGGACCAATATCCTAAACCCGACAGGAAGCGAGATATTTTAATTTATGTGTGCAATTTTGCCATAATTTCAGCTATTTTGAGGCCTTGTATTTTAATGTACTCCTCCCACAGATTTCATCAGATTTGAAATGTAGAATCTAAAGAAATGGGTGACACTAAATTGCAAAGCGTTTTCATTTTCATCAAAAATTGCATGCGTGGCAGAAATGGCGAATTTCGATATTTGATTTATAATAGGAAGTTGATGTCATTTGCAGGTCTCACATTTTAACGAACTCCTCCTAGAGATTTGGTCAGATTGTCTTCAAATGTAAACAGTAGAAACTAAAGAAATGAGTGACGTTAAATTGCGAAGCTTTTTAGTTTTCATCAAACAGCGTGTTTGTGGGGGCGTGGCAAATTTTGATGTTTCACCATGAAACAGGAAGCAGCTGTTGAGGGGCTTGTGATGCTCAGAAATTGACTCAATTTGGCAAATTGATCAGAGGTGGTAATATCTCACTAGACATCTCGGTCTCAGGACTGTGTGTGAAAAAAATGGCTCCATAGCGCCCCCTATAAAGATTCAAAGAAGTAGCCCCCTGTAAATGTTTCACCTACATGTTTGAACTTCACAGTCCACGTAATGGTTTTTAAGGCTCACGTGTTTTCTGCCCGGTGTTGAGCCGGTGCCCCCGACATGCCAGCCCCCCCTAACGGACGCTGAGGTGCGAGGGCCCGTCCAATGCTGCTTGCAGCTTTAATTTGTTTTTAATCCACTGCAGGTTTCTATGGAGGCGACATCAGAACGACTATAATGTGTCATCAGCTGTGTCACAAATAAAGAGTCCACACTGACTCAAGCTGTAAGAATTCAGATTTTAAAAGTTGATTTTTGACTTTGCTGTTGATGAAAACTGTCCTCCTACAGTACCGTACTGTAGTTTATTTGGTAGCAGGTTTGCAAAGTTGTAATCTGACAAGTGATGCTTCATGAAATCGTTTTCTGTTGGTATCAAACTCGAGTTGAACTAAATATCAACTTTTGAAATGTCAAATCAAAGTAAATGACTGCTCATCTGATCTCAGATCTGATTTCTCCTCTGAACGCGTTCTTTAAGGCTTGAAGAGATTAAACTGCAATTCACAAGCTAAAAAATGATTTTGGAAAAGTCTTTTCATCCTGTTTCTCAAAAACTGTCACATTAATTTTTTGGACCCTCAGAAGGTCAGGCTGCTTTCATCAACGGACTGAAACTCCAGTTTTACCTCCTCATCTGCAACCTTCATCCTCCACCTTCCTCCAGGACGCAGGCTGAACATCATCAGCCGGTCAGCTGATCTACAGCTGACAGCATCTCCTGTTACCATAAAAGCAAGAGGCTGAACCCAGCTGGGAGGAAGTGTGTGTGTGTGTGTGTGTGTGTGTGTGTTCACCGTCACTCTGGTAGTGGGCGTGTCCACGGTGGAGCTACTGGGCATGCTCTGTCGGCGGACTCCTCTCTGTGGAACATCCTGGAATAGACAGAGTGCATCATGGGAATGTTTATAGTCAGCCATGTTGGCGCCACAGTGGTTACACACATTCAACTTCTGGTCACCATGGCAACCCTCCCACCACTGGTTACCATGGTGACCAGAAGTTGAATGTGTGCATCAGCTACACAGAATAAACAGTTATTGTCATACTGATGGCAGGCAGGTATGGACCACCTGAGGAGAAGAAGCTTCACACTCACCCTGATACCTGAGACGATCAGTCTTTAACCTTTAAACCCTAAATCACACTTGCTGCTGGTTTGAAATATTTTGGTGAAATTAGTTTGAAAATGAGCAGAAAGAGAAAATGTTGATCAGACAGTAAAATGACAGCAGAACCTGAAGATCAGCATTTGATCTGAACACCATCTGAAACTCTGATCACTGGTGGAGATACAGATGTTCACTGATTGATCTTCTTCTGATAAACACAGAGTGACCCTAGAAAGACAAACTTCAGTGGACAAGCTGAAAAAAAAAACAGCTCTGAAGGACGTATGGGGGATTTTATTTTATTTTTTGAAGTTTGGAAAGAGATACGTCTATAAATTGAAATTACTTGTAATAGGCCACACCTACTTTAATCATCATTGCCAAACTTTATGCAACAGTGACTCGAGACATGACTTGAGATCATGCAAATTTCATACAAATCCAAGCTGTCGATTACAAATATAAAGTTTTTAGATTTGTGGCGCCCCCTGGAGCTGAAGCGGAGTGTGCATCAATGAGTACGCCCAGTGAAACCGCCTGAACATTGATAAAAACATTTCTTTGATTTAAGATTTTATTCTTCACTCCATAAACAAATGAATGACTGAATGGATGGATGAATGAATGGCTGAATGAATGAATGAATGGATGATGAATGAATGCATGAATGAATGAATGAATGGCAAGGAATGAAATGAATGAATGAATGAATGAATGGATGGATGGGTTCATTTATGAGATCAGTTCCTCATTGAATTATTCAGACACATCATATCTTCTGATGTGTGAACTCACCAACATCAAACAGCTCAGCACACAATCAGAAGAACACAATAACATGTGAACTACACATGAAGAACATACAAACTACAAGTGAACAACAGGTGAATACACATGAACAACATACAAACTACGAGTGAACAACAGGTGAATACACATGAACTAGAGCGCTGCGCTCCCAAAACGCAGGCTTACTTGTAGTTCCCAGGGTTTCCAGAAGTAGTCTAGGGGGCAGAGCCTTCAGCTATCAGGCCCCTGTTCTCTGGAACCAGCTCCCAGTCTGGGTCCGAGAGGCAGACACAGTGTCAGTGTTTAAGAATAGACTTAAAACCTTCCTTTTTGATAAAGCTTATAGTTAGGGTGGGCACAGGCTCGCCCTTAGTTATGCTGCTATAGGTTTAGACTGCCGGGGGCTCCCATGATGCATCGGGCACCTCTCCCTCTTCCTCTGCTTCCTTTACTCATATTATGGTAGTAGTGCAAACTGGAGTCACTTTTAGAAACTGGTTAAAGTGGCTAAAGTGGCTAAACTGGTTAAAGTGAAGTTAAATTGGTTAAACTGTTAAAGTGGTTAATGTGAATACTCTGATGTCCTGTAAAGTGCATGTTACTGCCGGAGCCCCGGTCCTCTTTGTTCTCTCCAGTCTTGCAGGTTCCTCACTGATTCTGGTTGTGGTCCATCTGTCTGAGGTTCACTGGCCTGGTGGGGACATGATCTGTGTCTGTGCTGTGGAGAGAAGGTCGAGTGGCCCAGAGCTCCATATGAGGACATCTAGAGATGCACCTGGACTCACAGACTCATTTCCATTACCTGTGATACCTTCACACATGGACTAAACCAATGAACTCAGTATAGCTACAGCTTATTACGACTCATGTATAATTCCATAATATGATTGATGATGTTCTCTGTACATGTGGCATCTATTGCACGTCTGTCCGTCCCAGGGAGAGGGATCCCTCATCTGTGGCTCTTCCTCAGGTTTCTTCTTTTTCCCATAAAGGGTTTTTTGAAGTTTTTCCTGACTCGGTTCGAGGGTCTAAGGACAGAGGGTGTCACAACTGTGCAGATTGTAAAGCCCTCCGAGGCAAACAATGTTTGTGATTTTGGGCTCTAAATAAATAAATTTGAATTTGAATTTGAATTTTGAACTACTTGTGAACATGGGAACTGCGCATCAACAACATGGACAAGTGAACAACATATGAACATACATTTGAACAAGAAATACTACAGTACACACATACAGTACACATACTACAGTACACACATACAGTACACATACTATAGTAAACATACTATAGTAAACAAACTACAGTACACACATACAGTACACATACTATAGTAAACATACTATAGTAAACATACTACAGTACACACATACAGTACACATACTATAGTAAACATACTATAGTAAACATACTACAGTACACACATACAGTACACATACTATAGTAAACATACTATAGTAAACATACTACAGTACACACATACAGTATGTATACTGCAGTATCTTAGCATGTAGCACGTGTTATCTCTAAAGCTGTTGTTGGTCGATCGACTGTGTTCATGTTTGTCAGAGGATCAAATCAAATGTAATTATTAGCCACAGTTTAAATGAAGTCAGTTATTACACAACAAACTGTGGAAACTAATCTGAACATGCGCCTGCTGACACAGTTTATAAGCCGTAAAACATGTTTTCTGATTGATGTCTGAACCAGCAGCAAACTGACAGTTGCTCGCTGATGTTTGCCTTTTTCATTCTGTGATCTGAGAGTTTATTTTTATGAGTTCATGATTTATTCAAGTGTTTTTTACATATGGTAACATCAGACTTTGTTAAAGTAGAGTGACGATAGAATGTTCCTAAAAAATTTAAAAAACACAGAACACACACACTAGAAAAACATTTTCAACTGAAAATGTGTTAAAACCAAAACAACCTCCTAAAATCAACACTTCAGTTTGCAGCTGAAGAAATCTGCGCTGTTTAAAGTTTCAGTTATTCAGGCTGGAGCATGAGTTGTATTCAAACCAGCTCTTTGGAGTTTTAACAGGTTCTGATGCCTTTATATGAGCTAACAAACAGCCCAGCAGACAGCAGGTTTTCTGTTTCTAGCAGTTTCTGTCAGTTCTTCTTCACACTGCCACCGGCTCACATTTCCTCACATCAGACTAAACGCTGCTGAGGTTTGTTCTCGATCAGTTCAGCTTTCTTCAGCCGATAACTATAGTGAAGCGGGGGGGGGGGGCATGTGAGCTAACATTAGTGAAACACTACCACCTTTGACCACAGGGGGGCACCAACACCAACATGAACAGATCACTGAGCTGCTTTAATATAAATTAATATTTGGATCTGATGTTTTAAATCACTTCAAAGTTTATTTCACATTCTGTTTTTATACATTTAATTCAGTAAATGAAATAACTAGATAACAGTCAGTTTGTATCTTAATGTTTAATGAACTGTAAAATCAGTAAAGACACGTCTCTTGTTTTGGATTAAATGTCTGCGCTTCACCTGAAAACTAAGAACATAAAGCTCCAGGTGCACTTCGCCCTTTGCCATGAATTAATTACCAAGAACACATCAAGCAGAAACTGTCTACGATACAGAAACACAGAAAGAAAGTTTCCCTCCAGTTTCATTTCATGTGACAGTGAGAGGCTTCATTAGAGACACAAGTCCTTCCTGCCTGTCAGAAGTTTGTATTTGTTCATCGTTCAGATGAAGGCCGAGTCTGTTTTCTGTACGTCACTTTTTCCACAACATGCTGCAGCTTCAGATGTGACGAACTCAGTGACTGCTCATCACGTAGAAACCTTCATAAAACAATGACAGACTCACACAGCGAAGCTCGGGCAGCTTTAGAGGAGAAGATCGAGAACAACAACCAGGAAAACGCTGCCGGAGTCGACTCGGAAAAACTGAAAAATAACTTTTCAGCCAAACATCCGACAGCTCAGCGTGAAGAAACACCGACAACATGAGTCTGTTTCACTGCAGCTTTGATAAACCACAGTCCTGACCTCTGACCTCTAACCCCCACTTCCTGTGCGACCGCACTGTTTGAATCTGTTTTACACCCTTCACAAATGCTCGATTTGTAAACAGACATTTTATTTATGTTGTTGTTCATCTAAACCTACACAGTTTTCTTAAAGTGATTCCTGAAAATAATCTGACGTCTGTGACCTTTAACCCCCAGCTGATGCTCACCTGTCTGAGCTGCTGCTGAGGTCAGCAAACTCATCATCACTCCTGTTGCCATAGTAACTGACATCACATATCAGATTATGAGATTATAATGTGACATCAGGATTAGGCAGAGCTAATCCTGCTATACACACACACACAGAGCCTGAATTTAAGTAAAATAGAAAATATATTTTTCTTCTCACCGTTCAATTCTTCGAATTTGGCATCAAAGTCCATCATCTGCCTGTCTGTCTGTAACTGTCTGTCTGTCTGTAACTGTTTGTCTGTTTGTCTGTTTGTCTTTTGTAAATCTGTCTGTCTGTAACTGTCTGTCTGTCTTGTCTGTAACTGTCTCTGTCTGTAACTGTATGTCTGTCTGTAACTGTATGTCGGTCTGTCTTTCTGTAACTGTATGTCTGTAACTGTATGTCTGTCTGTAATCTATCTCTGTCTGTCTGTCTGTAACTGTCTGTCTGTCTGTCTGTCTGTCAACTGTCTGTCTGTCTGTCTGTCTGTCTGTTTGTCTGTCTGTAACTGTCTGTCTGTCTGTAACTGTATGTCTGTCTGTCTGTAACTGTCTGTAACTGTCTCTCTTCTCCTTCTGCTGCTGTTTGAACTGCTCATGTGTCTCTTACCTTTGTGGGCGGGGTTAGGAGGTTCTGAGGTCACATGGAGGGTGTATCTTAGCAACCAGACAGTGCAAGTCTCCGCCCTCTCTGCCAGAAGCAGAGGATGGACCTGAGGAAGAGAAGGAAGAGGAGGAGTAGGAGGAAGAAGAGGACAGTTGTGATGTCTGGATGTATCACGACAGTTTGTGTCACTTCCTGTTGTTGTTATTGTTGTTGTTATTGTTGTTATTGTTGTTTACCTCCAGGTTGTTCAGCATCACTAACTGAGAATCTGACAGGATGCAGAACATTTTACTCCACACGTCAGGCTCCGCCCTCCGACCACACGACAGCCAATGGATGGGCGCGCTCTTCAGCTCTATGATATCATCACAACGTCATTTTACTCCAGAGCAGGAAGAAAACATCAAGAACTACAGTACTGTAGTTTAACAACAAAAACTACAGTACTGTAGTTTGTTTTAGGGGAAAAAAATTGCAGTACTGTAGTTTAACAACAAGAATTGCAGTGCTGTACTTTAACATAAATAACTGCAGCACTGTAGTTTGTTTAACATCAAAAACTGCAGTGCTGTAGTTTAGTAGTAGAAGTCTGGCAGGAGTATTCTGTTGTTCAGCTAAACAAACTGTTACTTTGGAGGTAGACAACAAATAAACAAACAGAGGCTGAATCTGATCCTGGTCTGTGTTCACTGAACCAAACCAAGTTGTTACATGAAGCTTGTCGAGTCAGCTCGTTATCGATTTGTTATCGACTCATTATCAGCTTGTTATCAGCTCATTATCAGCTCGTTTAGTCATGACCAATCTAACCATGAGTGGGTGGAGTTGCAGTGTGTGGCGTCCAGATCAAACTGATCTGAGTCAAACAAAGAAGGTGAGCAGAGACGAGCTGAGAGCATCAGAGCTCAGTGACTGTGACAGGTGAGCAGCAGCACACCTGACTACAGCTACATTCACCTGTTCTTCACACGTTCTCATGTTGGACACTTTCAGCCTCGTTCTCGGTGCCAACTCAGCAAACCAAAGCTGAAAGCAGAACTCAGATCTTCAGATCTTCAGAGTCTCTGTTGGAGGATGATTTCAGGACACTGAAGCGCTGAAGCTGAAATCTTTGACAGGAAAACTGAAACGAGCAAACTAATACGAGTTGATGCATCCAGTCTGTAAGAAGAGACAACACCCAGCTCCAGAAGCTGACCCAGATCAGACCTCAGACCAGAATCTGGATCGTCAGAGAGGACCCCCCTCAGAGAGCCTCAGGATCCAGCTCCACGAGGGCTCCAGCCATTGGTCAGTTTACAGGACAGCTGACTGGTCGGGAGATCGTTACCTGATCCAGAGCAGGTGAGCCGTGCAGCTTCAGTTACCATGGTGATGTAAGAAGTAAACCACAAAGCTGGATTAAGGGAAAGCCTGGCTTATTTCGATAAGTCTGGCTCATTTAAGAGAGAGTCCCGCTGAGTAACCATGGTAACTAATGCCGCAGAACTAGCCTGCTCCGGGAAGCTAAGCTAAGCTAACTGTCGAGCTTAGTTTAGCTGTGTGTCAAAGAATGTCTGACGGGCTGAAACAGACTCCAGAAACAAAGTTCCGCCTGGTGGATTTCCACGCTCGCGCCGCTTCTGTCTTGTAAACAGAAACTGAAAAACTCGTGAAAATCACGTCTCCACTTTCACTGTTTCCACAATCAGTCAATGAAACCTTAGTTATATGGCACAATTCACACATCAATTGCAACTAGGTACTGAAAATTGAATTAAATAAAAAAAGAATGTGGTTGATTTAATTTAAAAAATAAATCAGAGCTCTGAGAAAATATATATATAATTTATAATAAATAATGAATTGAAAATGTTCGTCGGGCAGAGCATCCCTCTATGTGAATATAAATGTGTGCTAACATATGCTGACCTCAGTGTACAGAGGTAGATTTCAGTGACCTGTTTTTGTAATGTAATGTCTCCTCCATAATGAAAGTAAAAAGGAAAACTAATAAAAATGTGCTCATAAAAAAAACAACTTCCTATGTATTGTGCAAGTTTTAATGAACACATGTGGTCCTTAGGGAAATGAACCAGTCACCCTCTGGTTCCCAAGCCAAGTCCCCACAGACTGAGCTGCTGCCTCCACATGTATGTTTGATGATTAAACACATTGGGGTTATGTCGATTTTCCTAAGTTGTTCTATACCATTGTTTTAAATATAAATCTAATAATACTAGCCTAATACTACTGATAATATAGTCGCACTGTGTGGTGATTTGAATGCTCATTTATTAATAAATTGACAAAGCAAGGCCAGTTTAATTGTGCAGCACATTTCACACAGAGACAATTCAACATGCTTTAAATAAAACTAATGAAAGAAGAGAGCAACGAGAAATAAGATGAAAGTGAAATAAACATGTAACATGAAACAATAGGATTAGGCTTCTACAACTTATGCAACTTGCACATTTAGTCTGTCGGCTATTATGTTTTTTTTTCTTTTCTTTTTTTCCATGAGATCTCCCTCACTTTGTTAATTGCAGCAGTGTTTCTGCTGATGAGAAGAAGCTCTCACTCTACTCTCCCTCTTGCACCATCCCTCTTCTCCCATCGACTCGCGTCAGGGCTTCTTACGTTCCTCGGGCACTCGCATTTAGCCAGCCGGACTGTGAAAGCCTCGCTTGAATTAGCCTCGATTAGATGAGGCTGAAATGTGTTAGTGGAACGACTTGAGGCTTAATTGGGAGACGGCGTTAGTTCAACCGAGGCTTTCGTCCGAGTCAGCCTGGCTTTCTTTAGCTACGCTGATGGAACACTAACTCTCATCCAGGCCTCAGGTGAGCTACAGGTAAATACCAAAAGTTCATCGACCAATCAGATTTGTCTGTTGGGTTCTGTCATCTGCCTCTTTGTCTCTGTGATCTGATTTGCTGTCAATCGTCAACTCACCAATTACATTCATCCAGCCCATGTGTTGACACCTGGAAAGGTGTTTCACCAGCTCCTCCATGGCAACGGCGCCTTCAGGGGCACAGAGAAAAGAATTCTGGGTAATCTACAGGCTGATGTCATTGACCTGCCTGTCTCTAACTACAACACACACACACACACACACACACACACACACACAGAGAGACAGGCAGACAGGTCCACAAAGGCAGACAGACAGACAGGCAGAGAGACAGGTACCCACAGACAAACAGAGAGACAGGCACACACAGGAAGACAGAGAGACAGGTACACACAGGTAGACGGAGAGACAGGCAGACTAAAAGAAATGTAAATAAATGTAGAACCTGGAGCTCGACTCTTCAGGTGTGTGTCGGTTCCTTTTCATGTCAAAAGACAGGTGGTCAGACAGACAGGTAACCTATCTGTCTGCAGGACAACACACCTGAACTTTCTGACAGACTCTTGATGTGTGTGTGTCATTTGTCATGTGTCATCTAACACCTTAATTGTATTAACAGATTATCACCTGTTGCACTCTCACTGCTGTGTGCACACACACACACACACACACACACACACACACACACACAGAGGAGCAGGGAGGTCAAAGGTCAAACAAGTTTTTTTTATTTCAGAGAAAGCTGGTAGCTGATTGGTCAGCTGAACAGAAAAAACAGGCAAGCATACAGTCACATGATCAAAACAACCGTCCAACAGGCCAATGAGAAAGGAGCGTGGTTACCATGGCACCGAGGAGGCGCTGCAGGTTTAAAGTGACAGAGTGACAAGTTTAACGTCTCAGAGACTGTTAGCACTATTAGCATTCCTCATTCAAACCAATGGGATGTGTTAGCTTCAAGCTAACCTCTCATGTCAGACAGGTGAACATTAATGTGAAACATTATTATTTTAGTTTCTTTTAGACATCCTGGTTAGCGATCAATCTGTCTTATTGATTATCAGTTTGGTGAGTGATGTTGGTGTTTGCATAGATACAGAGTGTGACAATAGTGCAAGAAAACAGCTGCTGACAGGAAACAGACGATCAATACTGTGAAGGTAAACACAAAGAAACACTGAACTCTGGGATTTGTAGTCTTTGTTTGTAGTCTCTCAACTTTAAACAGCATCACTGATGCACATTGAGTCTGTCGTATGAAATGTGCTGTATAAATAAAGTTGATTGATTGATTGATTAATATCCAGACAAACACTGAAGTGACCTCACTGCCACACATGGAGGTCAGAGGTAAAGATTTCTGGGACACGTTTACATTTAGTGATGTTTGGATTATTAATGATTTTTTGCACAAAGTTTGGTTGGTATCAGTCAGATGTGTGACTCCAGTCTGCTGCAAATCACACTGATCAGGTCTCAGGTGGACTCAGGTCGTTTTAGGTCAGAGGTCAACAACAGGCTCCTGCTCTCCACTGATGGACAGAAATGACTGATCTCAAATATTTTGAAAATCCTGCACAAAACACACAGAACAGAAACTGAACTTCACAGGTGATCATCACCCAGATCAGCTGCTGCTCACCTGTTCAGGCCACGACCACTCTGTAAGCTCACCTGAATGAAGCAATCAGAGCAGCAGTGTAAATGAAGTGCTTCACAGAAAAAAAAGACACAAAGTCACAATTCAGCAGTGAGGACAGGTGAGGCAGTGTGCTGTTTGACAGCAGGGGGTGCTATAGGAAACTATGGGAGCCTCTGAATGTTTAACATGTCAGAGGCAGAGAAGAAGAAAAGAGAGACACAATGTCTACTGTCAGTCTGATAACAGAACACTAAATATGTTAATACAACACTACTGAGAGAGAGAGAGTGTGTGTGTGTGTGTGTGTGTGTGTGTGTGTGTGTGTGTGAGAGTGTGTGTTTGTGTGGGAGTGTGGCAAAAGTGTGTGTCTTTGGCTGTATTTAAACATTGTTTGTTCAGTAAATACTGTTTTTTTTGTTAGCCTGTTTTTTTTACAGGCTCGTGATCGGCTTTGATATCCATTTCCTCCAAAATCACCTGAACTCATTCAACAGAGTTTTGTTTTGTTTTGTTTTTTTTTGGTCTTTTGCGGTTACTGACATTTAAAATGAAAGATGCTTCTTCCCTTTGTAAATAATTGCAGTTAATTTTTTATTTTTATCTCTGTGTTTGAGAAAGTAAAATAAAAAATACTTTACAAACATCAACTACTTTAAAACTGAAACGTCAGAAACATGAAAACAGGTGGTTGCTCAGATGGACTGTTGTCATGGATACTGTTTTTACCTCACTGAGGTACCTGAACTGTGAGCCAATCAGCAGCCAGTCTGGAGACTAAAGGTGAGGCTGAAGGAGGAGGAATCAAAGCTTCACATGACGTCACTCTGTTAATGTCCTAATAAGGTGTCGTCCCCTCCCACTCCAGCAGGTACTGCACCGTCCCCTGAGGAGTGACACGTCGAGCCAACACCTGGTACCTCTCCCCATTGGTCAGTCTGCCTGCCACGCCAAAGTACGAGGAGATGGAGGAGTGGAGGTGGGAGGAGTCAGACGGGATGTGGGAGGAGTCAGATAAAAAGTGGGAGGAGTCTGATGGCGCATGGGCATGGCTATGGACTTCTCGGCCCATCCCAGAAGGCTCCTCCCCTCCAAGCTCCTCCCCTGCCTCACTGCGATTGGCCCACTGGCTGTAGCTGTTGCTGTGTAACTTCCTCTTCCTGCTGCCCACCCTCCTTCTGAGGACACAGAGGTCAAAGGTCAAGCAGTACTTGAAGAATCACATGAATCATACTGTGTGAATACAGGAAGTGTCAAGGTTACCTGAAGTGATAGGAAGCACTGGTGGTAGCAGAGCCCGAAGTGGAGGCATCAGTAGAATCCTGATCAATACTGACCGTCCTGCTGGAACTACTGAGAGGGATCATCAGACGGTATCAATATGTTGATATTGATTGATTTATTATTGGTAGCTTTGATTAATGAATTGATCCGTCTCACCTCTTCAGGCTCTGCAGTTCATCTAGGGTGAAGTCAAAGATGTTTGCCATGTGATGGTTGGACGTCCAAGTGCAAGAGAGCTCGTTCTACACATGCACACACACACTAATGAGCAGAGTTGTTAAGGAAATAAACAAAGCTCAAAGAGTTTAAAGTCTTACATTAGGAATGGCATCTTCTAGTAGCCACTTGGACTTCCTCTTCCTCCTCTCAGCTGAAGTACTGCGCACACACACAAACACACACAGTTTAGGACTACAGACTGGAGTACTTCCTTGTTTTAGGACTACAAAGTGACCTGCCAATCACACACAGTCACCAGGTAAACGAGACACACCTGTTCCTGACCACGCCCTTCTTACAGCCCCGCCCCCCATCGCTCTGAGTGCGCTCAGGAAAGAGCTTTGAGGGGGGATTGGGAGGGACTCTGGTCCTCAGACGAAAGATGCACTTCCTCTTCTTGATCTCCTTCCCACATAGAAACCTGAACACACACACCGTCATGAATACACACACACACACACACTGAGATGTGTGTTTTGTGGTGTGTGTGTGTGTGTGTGTGTGTGTGTTTCTTACTTGCTCTTGTATTTGTTCAGAGCATCCAGCAGGTGCTGCCCCCTCTCGGCTGGGGGGGTGTTGGACAGCTGGAAACACACAAACAGGAAGATTCAGCCAGCTGGACTCACTGGTCCATCTTTAGTCTGGTCCAGGTTTAGTCTGGTCTGGTCCAGGTTTAGTCTGGTCTGGTCCACATTTAGTCTGGTCTGGTCCACATTTAGTCTGGTCCGGCTTTAGTCTGGTCTGGTCCGGGTTTACCTTCCCGAGCTGTAAATATTCCCAGTTGGCAGAGACGAAGGTGAGGATCTCGTCCAGCTCGAAGTATTTCTTCTTGCTGCTGACGGACAGGTTGTAGAGGACCAGGTGAACCACGTCGACCCACCGCAGGGACAGACGGCGGACATACTCAGACCCTTTATTACACGCCGAGCACAGGAACAGGTAAAACCTGAGGGGGGGCGTCAGAAAGCAAGAGGGGCGGTAACACTTGAGGAGAAAACATTCAGAGAAACGATCAGCCAAAGAGGAGGAGAAACAATCAGCCAATCAAGGAGAAGGAGAAACGATCAGTCAATCAAAGAGGAGGAGAAACGATCAGCCAATCAAAGAGGAGGAGAAACGATCAGCCAATCAAGGAGGAGGAGCGTCACCTGTCGCCAAACATCATGGACTCCTGCAGACACTGAGTACACGCTTCATGGAACCACTGCTGACACCTGAAACACTGCAGCATCTTCAGGTACCACCTGCACACAGACACACCTGGTGTGAGACAGGTCATCACTGGGCAAACATGTTCTCAGCGTGGGTGTCTGATTGGTCAGTCTTACTCTCCAGGGCCTCCACAGTAACAGTAACACTGCTGCTGATTGGTCCGATGCTGGGAGTCCCAGTCCAGAGAGTCCAGGTCGTACGGCAACACCTGCTTCATGGCTGAAAGTGCTTTGGCTATCGGGCCTTTCTTTAGAGCACCCCCTTTCTGTGGGAGGCAGACAGACAGAAGGAGAGTCAGAGAGAGAGAGAGAGAGAGAGAGAGAGAGAGAGAGAGAGAGAGAGAGAGAGAGAGAGAGGTGTGTGTACCCTGACAGCCAGAGCGAAGACACAGCGTCGACAGAACCACGGACTGAGACTGATGCCGCCCTCTACAGGAGGAACATGACACTGCTGATGGAAACCTGAGAGACAGACAGACAGGAGAGACAGACAGACAGGGGGAGACAGACAGACAGGAGTATTCTGTCAAACACACAGATAAACTGTGTCTCTGCTGCCCACTACAGGCTGCAGGGTTCACTACAGTCAATCAGAGAGCAGTTGATGTCAGCCTACAGCTGAACAATCAATATCAGCTGATCAGATTGGATCAATAATCATGGTGTGATCACCTTACCGATGCCACACTTCCCACAGATCAGGATCTGGTTGTTTTGGTTTGATTGGCTGTCAGAGTTTAGCTCCGCCTCGCGACACATAGAGCAGCGAGGCTCCTCCCCCGGCACTCCAGCTGCAACATGATTGGACCAGAGATGGTGATTGACAGCAAGAGTGAAGAGAGACATCAGACAAATAGAAACAGCCTACCTGTCTGTCTCTCACCATGTTGGATGTCTCTCTCTCTCTACCTGTCTGTCCCCCTCTCTCACCATGATGGATGTCTCTCTCTCTCTCTCTCTCTCTGGGAGTTGGTGTGTGAGAGCATGTCAGCGTGTTGGCTGAGTGACTTTTCAAACTTTCCTTGTATGTTTTTTATTTTCTAAGTTGATCTGGTTTTATTAGTTATATTATATTTGTAGTTTCACAGGGGTTTGGTGTTGGGGGTGTTGGTGGGTTTTGGGGGTTTGTGAGGGTCTGTGAAGGTGTCACAGACACCTCCAGCTCAGCCGGCCACCATGTCTGCAGGTGCCGGGCTGGAGAGGCTGACTCGCCGGCATGCCATCAAGATGGTGCCGGTGAGCAGCTGCTCGGTGGAGGAGTGCAGCCTGGCTGTGGGGGAGCTGGTCGGGTACAGCAGCGTGAAGTCTGCCTCCCGGATGAACAGCGCGGTGGTGATCTTCTTGGACAGCGTAGACAAAGTGAATCGGGTTGTTGAGAGCGGGGTGGTGATCCAGGGGACGTTCACTCCGGTTCTCTCTCTGGTTAACCCCGCTAAGAAAATCATCATTTCCAATGTGCCTCCGTTTATCCAGAACGAAGTCCTGGAGAAAGAGCTGGCCGACGACACGGGCAGCTTCGTTTCTCCGATCAGGTTGGTCCCTCTGAGCTGTAAGTCTCCTCACCTGAAGCACGTTGTCTCCTTCAGACGACAGGTGCTCATGATCCTCAACAACGGTGAGGAGGAGCTCAACCTGGCCTTTCAAGTTCAGGGTGGACAACTTTGATTATGTTGTACATGCCACCTCTGAAAATATGAAATGTTTTAGATGTGGAAGAGAGGGGCATCTCATTCGTTCTTGTCCCGAGAGAGAGGGGGCGGGCCGGTAGGTGAATGCCGGTGAGACACCTCTGGTGGATCACCGGGCGGCCGAGCCGGTAGAGGCGACAGCATCTGCGCCTCCGCCGGCTGACCCACCGAGTGGCCACAGCTCAGAACCACAGACAGAAAGGGCAGAGGAAACAGGTAGCAGGGCAGATACAGACACACAGGTTGAAGAGGACAGAGATGTTAACAGTGATCAGATGGAAATGGGGGGGTCGAAGGAGCATGTGGCACAGACAGCCACGAGGGTGGCAGAGTCGGTGCTGGATGAGGAGGATGAGGAAGATGTAGTGGTGGATGACGACCTGCTAAGGTTGGCAACAAAAAGAAAAATTTCAGAAACAGAAGAGAAAACCAGTAAAGCAAAAAAGGCCTCAAAGAAAACAGTAAAACTGTGTCAGTCTCAGGAGCAGAGCTGCCTCTCTGACAGCTTTGACAGTGAAACAAGGTTTAGTGGTTACGCATTGGGCAGGATAAAAAAGTTCCTTCAAGAGACGAAAGGCATGAGAGTGAAGGTGGAAGATTTCTTCCCTGATCTCAAACTTCTGGTTGACTCTATCCGTTTCTTTCTGAAGAACACAGGAGAACCTGGACAGCCAGGTTTCACAGATCAGAAGGTCTACAGACAGAAAAAAATGGTCCTTAAAGTAAAAAAATCAAACGGCTGACAACGAATAGACCCCTTTTTTTATCCTCCCTCAGCCTTTGTTTTATCTTTCTGTTGTCTCTTTGCTCCACTAACGTGCAGTTTTAATTTAGGCACATTAAACATAAATGGAGCGAGACACAGTTTTAAAAAGAGCCTCAGTTTGTAGTCTGGTTAATATTAAGAAATTAAATGTCACTTTTATCCAAGAGACCCACAGCACTGTGGACAATGAAGGTGACTGGAGGAGGGAATGGGATGGACACTGTTATTTATTATCGGAGGAGTGGGAGTTTTATTTTCTAAAGATTTTACCCCAGTTTCTGTTGATGTGGAGGATGTCATGGCAGGTCATATTTTAAAAGTAAATGCAGAATTTGAAAGAGTGAGGATGGTTTTTATAAATGTGTATGCTCCAACCGCAGGCACAGAGACACTGGCTTTTTTACATACTTTAGATGATATGGTTCAGAGGTGTAGCAGGGATGATATTTTGGTTCTTGGGGGTGATTTTAATTGTACCATGAAGCCGCTTTTAGACAGGAATCACCCTGAACCACATGCTGCTTCACAAAAGGTTTTAAAAGTCTGGTGGAAGGAAATGAGCTCTGTGATGTTTGGAGAAACGTTTACAAAAGACTCAGACAATACCCCTGGCTCTCTATCATAAAGATAGCCTTTTATCCATGTCCAGACTTGACAGGTTTTATTGTTTTAATCATCATGTCAGCATTTTTAAAAGTTGTTCTATCAGGCCAGTGGGATTTACAGATCACTCTTTAGTTGAGTGTTTTTGTAAATAATATCAGATGTGGGAGTGCTTTTTGGCATCATCATTTTATCTGACAGTGGTTTTAAAACAGCTTTTAATGATTTTTGGAGCCATTTTAGACAAACAAAGTTTTAGCTTTTTGCAGCAGTGGTGGGACATTGGAAAAAGCCAGATAAAATCTCTGTGTCTGCAGTACACTCACAATGTCTCCAGGGACTTGATCTATGAGAGATCTGCAGAGAGGTGGTGGAGCTGCAGACTCTAGCTGACTCCACGGGAGAAAGAGGACACACTGAAGTCCTCAAAAACAAAAAACGTGTGTTAGCTGACTTGCTGGGTGTGCCTGCGAGGGGCGCTTTAATACGCAGTAGGTTCCAAAATGTTGGTCTGATGGATGCTCCCTCTCACTTTTTCTTTGGGTTGGAGAGTAAAAATGGTCAGAGGAAGCTGATGCATTCTCTGCGCTCTGGTGACGGGAAACTGCTCCAAGAGTCTGCAGAGATTCGCGAATATGCTTCTGGTTTCTATGAGGATTTGTTTCAAAGTGAATATATTGAGAACAGCCATACTGTGTTCTTTTATCACTGCTCTGCCAAAGGTGTCAGCAGATGCCAGCACACAGCTGGAGGCTGATATCTCCCCACAGGAACTGTGGGAGGCACTGCAGAGTCTAAAGCCCGGGAAAGCTCCAGGTCTAGATGGTCTGCCAGCACACTTCTACAAGGCCTTCTGGTTAGTGGTGGGGGAGGACCTGCTGAGCGTCCTCAGGGACAGTCTGGTGGCAGGCCGGTTGCCCCTGAGTTGCAGGAGAGCGGTCCTCACACTCTTGCCAAAAAAAGGTGACCCGCAGAACATCAGAAACTGGCGACCAGTGGCCCTCCTCTGTACAGATTTTAAGTAACTCTCCAAAGTCCTGGGAACAGACTGAGAAAAGTGATGGAGCAGGTCATTCATGTGGACCAAACCTACTGTATACCAGGCAGGCTGATAACAGACAATGTACATTTAATTCGGGATGTTTTGGACCTCCCCAGCTCATTGGGAACAGAGCTTGGTCTTATTTCCATGGACCAAGAAAAGGTTTTGACGTCCAGGTTTTTTGGCTAAGATTCAGGCCATGTATGGAGACATTGAGAGTGTACTTAAAATTAACAGTGGTTTGAGTGCTCCTTTTAAAGTGCAGAGGGGTGTGAGGCAGGGCTGCCCTCTCTCAGGTATGCTGTACTCTCTGTCAATTGAACCTCTCCTCCAGAAACTCAGAGCTGGTCTCTCTGGTTTTAATTGTTCCAAATTCTGATTCTGTTTTTAAATTGTCTGCGTACGTTGACGATGTCCTTATTGGTATAAAAAACCAAGATGACATAAATTTTATAACTGACAGTGTCCACAGTTTTAGTCAGATCTCCTCTGCTAAAGTTAACTGGAGTGAAAAAGTGAAGCTCTGAAGATGAGAGCTGGGCTGCGGGGGGTTAAACTACCTGGTGGACTAAACTGGAAAAAAGGAGGTTTCAAATATCTGGGAGTCTACCATGGGAGATCAGGACACTGTTGCAAAAAACTGGGAAAATGTTTTGAGAGAAAGTGGAGGCTCAAAAAATGGAAATGGATTTTACCAAAAATGTCTTTTAGAGGTCGTGTTTTAATTATCAATAATCTAGCTGCTTCCAATGTTGTGGCATCGCCTGTCCTGTGTGGACCCCCCCGTGACCCTGCTGGCAAAACTCCAGGCAGTGATTGTAAACTGCTTCTGGGACCGCCTGCACTGGGTCCCACAGAGTGTCCTCTTTCTTTCCAAAGAGGAAGGGGGTCAGGGACTCGTACACCTGGCCAGCAGGGGAGCTGCTTTCCGGTTGCAGTTCATACAGAGACTGCTGACAGGACCTGCTGACCTGGTGTGGAGGCCTGCAGCCCGGGCTGTCCTGGCTTCGGTGCTGGGGACTGGGACTGGAGGAATCCATGTTTTTAATGGACTTTGGAAAATGCAGACTGTGAGATCTCCCAGGATTTTATGAAAGTCTTTTTAAAATCTGGGGACTTTTCAGAAAAGAGAGACTGCAGAGTTTGAACTCGCTATGCTGGATTTTAAAGGAACCCATCATCTATGGAACTTGTTTTAACGTGAGCCAGACTCTGGGGGTTTCTGGCGTGGAAAAGTTTGTGGCTGCAAACATCACCACACTGGGTCAGGTGGTGGACCTGTGTGGACCACACATGGAGGATGCTGCTGCTCTGTCCTCTGCTGTGGGAGTCTCCTCGGTGAGGCTCATCAGTAACATGCTGAGAGTGTGGAGGGACCAGCTCTCATCACAGGAACGCTCCAGCATTGTTTTTATGTTTGAAGGTCTTTTAATGCACAGTGACTTAGATCCTTTCCCTGCAGAGAGCCTGGATCCAGATTTTAAAGACTGTTGTGGCTGGTTTTTAGAGCACGGTGTGTCAGGACCCACACGTCTCGCAGACACAGGGGGTAAAACTCTGTACAAGCTCCTGGTCAAAGTGATCTGCAGAGACAAACTGAAAGGTCGGGCTGACACACCGTGGACGGTCCACCTGGGTCTCAGTCCAGACGTGGACCCTTCATGGAGAGCACTTTACAAACCACTGTTAACAAAAAGGGTTGGAGACTTACAGTGGAGGGTTTTACATGGAAGCTGTTGCTGTCAGTGCTTTTGTGTCTATTTTAAACCTGAGTGTTGATGAAAGGTGTCCGTTCTTGTTCCCTCAGAGAAACTGTGTTTCACTGTTTTATGGACTGCAGCAGGCTGAAGGGCCTGTTTCTGCTTTTAGAGAGGCTGTTTTATCTGTTTGGGGTGGTTTTTACAAAACATGTGTTCATTTTAAGCTGCAAATACAAAAAGAAAGAAAAAGTGTCAGCTGTTAAATTTACTCCTGGGTCAGGCCAAGATGAGTCAGAGGAGAAAGATGGAGGGATCCTCAGACTGTGAGGCAGAGACAGTTTTCATCAGAATGATTAAGAGCAGGATTACAATTGATTTAACTTCTACAGTCTGATGAAGGACGTAGTGTCTTTTGAGAAGGTCTGCTGTGTAAAAGAGGTTCAGTGATCAGTGAAAGAAGAGAAGCTGCTATTTGGACATTTACTGGTCTAATGTGTGTCTGTAAGTTTAAACGGTTATCTGTCCATCTATGTTTGAGTATATGTGTGTGTTTCTTTTTTTCTTTTTTACTTTAGGGTTAGAGGTTTTCTGTTTATCGTTTATTTTCTTCATTTGTGTATCTATGTATTTAATTTGCTTATTGTTATCAGCATTATTTTTCACTATTCAAAAGTAAAACGTATGCATATGAATTAAGTTAAATAAAGAGAGTTCACCATGTTGGATCTCTCTCTCTCACCATGTTGTATCTCTCTCTCTCTCTCTCTCTCTCTATACCTGTCTGTCTTTCACCATGTTGGATGTCTCTATGTCTCTCTCTCTCTCTCTCTCTATACCTGTCTGTCTCTCTCACCATGTTTGTTGTCTCTTTCTCTCTCTCTCTATACCTGTCTGTCTCTCACCATGTTGGATGTCTCTCTCTCTCTCTCTCTCTATACCTGTCTGTCTCTCACCATGTTGGATGTCCTTCCAGAGGACCCAGAACTTGGAGTTGTCTTCAAACGTGACGAAGCAGCTCTGTCTGGGGGGGCTCACCTGTCCACCAATCACAACCAATCAGAAGAGATTCGTATTTTAGCATGTGTTTGTGTATGTGTGAGTGTGTCTGTGTGTTGTGTATGTGTGTGTGTGTGTATGTGTGTATATGTGTGAGTGTGGGTATGTGTGTGTGTATGTGTGTGTGTGTGTGTGTGTATATCTGTGTGTATGAGTGAATATGTGTATTTGTGTGTGTGTGAGTATGAGTGTAAATATGTGAGTGTGTCTGTATGCTTGTATTTGTGTGTGTCTGTGTGTGTATGAGTGTATATGTGTGAGTTACCCTCTGTATCTTGCCCAGGTAGTAGAGTCCATCTGACCAATGACAGAGGACAAACTGTCCAACACTCAGATTGGACTCCTCCCCTTCTCCTTCATCCAGACCCCGCCCCCTCGGGCATGCCCCGCCCCCTGGAGACACCTGAGGCTCCAGACTGCAGAAGACGTCAATCAGGTCCTCAAACATCCTGCAGAGAGACAGACAGGTAGTGTCAGGGAGGATGGAGTGCTGCTACAACAATAAAACTTTAAAATATTTTCATGTGAGAAAGTTTAACATACTTTATTCATCACGTGAAAACAATAACTGCTTTATCACAGACTGTATGACAAATAAAATGTCAAATGAATGTTTCCCAAAGATCGGTTCTGTCATTTTACGTAGTTCTGATCACGCTGATATTTGTTCAAGTGTTTGTTTTTCTTTTCCAAGTGTTTATTTTTAATTAGTTCTTGGTGCTATGCAAGGGGGCGTGGCCTAATGATTGACAGCTGTCAGTCACAGTGAAGTAGTCGTGGAGACACCTGCAGACGTCTGTTCAGGAATTGTATGCGTAGAGTAGAAACATCAAGAGGAGACATAACTTTGTTAGCTAACAGTTACTAATTATTGATTACTGATCGAGTCAGGTGTGTGTGGGCGGGGGCCTCCATACTGGGGCTCCTACCCCCATCACTACTGTACAGACTCCAGATGACGGCAGCGTCCATCTTCGCAAACAGTCTGTGGTTCAGACAGCTGTCTCCACCCCTGAGGACCAATTAGTAAAATTTTAATACAAGTTAAAAATAGAATATAAAAATAATAAATATTATATAAAGGTAGTATTTTCAGAATCAGATTTATTGACTAAATTGATCACTTATATTGATCATGTCTGTCCAGGCCAAACTGATCACTGAATACCTTCTGACTGACATCTGGATATTTATCACATGAACGTAAAGTCATGAAACATTTTCAGGGTTGGTCATGTGACTGAGCATCAAGCCACCTGACAAGCTTCCTGTTACCTGTCTCCATGACAATCAACTTCCTGTTTGTGGTTGTTTGATTCGACAACATGAAAAGACAGAAAATGATTTTTCTTTGCCCGTCATGATGTCAGCATGCACGGTCACCTGCCTCAGGTAGCAGAAAGGTGACCATGAAGCATCATGGGAGTAAAGTAGAAAATAGGATTACTGTAGTTTTCCAGGTGTTGTGGTGTATAAACACTGTGAGTGGACGACTGGATCACTGAAGAGATTTATTTAAACTGTTGGTAAGAATGAGTAAATTTCTGATCAATATAAGAAGCTAATCACTTTAATATTAATCAGACTCAATATCCAGATAGTTGCATCAATAATAATATAAGCATTATAATCAGATCTCACTCATATAATAACAACCAAGTTATAAAACGATCTCCGTACGCATTTCTAACTCATTTAAATCAATAATAAAGTTTGAACATTTGAGCCAAATGTGAATAAATCAAACATCAGAGGGCAGAAACAAACATGACGACGTCAAACGGAAACATACAAATCTTTACAAAGAGACAGGCTGCCTGTCTGTCTGTCTAGCTGCTGTCTGCTGCCTGTCTGTCTGTCTAGCTGCCTGTCTGTCTGTCTAGCTGCCTGTGTCATCAGGTCACATGTCCAGATCTGTGAAAACAGACAAGTTACTCTCTGCGACAGTGAGACAGGTTGTCAGTGAGACAGGTTGTGGCTGTGATTCATTCCTGAACTGTGTGGGGAATTTTGACTTCACACACACACACACACACACACACACACACACACACACACACACACACACACACACACACACACACACACACCGTTTTCTGCGGTGTAACGGCTTTAGTAACTGTAATATGTATTAATAATATGCATTAATAATTATAAATGTGTATTACTTATGTTATTCACATTAAGTGTGTATTAAGTGGACCGTCAGGGTGAGCGTTAGTAAACCGGATTCACGTTGAATATAAACCGAGCCCGTCTCACCTTCTCTGATCCGGTCTGTGTCCACCTGTCCTCAGAACCGCACACAGGCTCTGTGTCTCTCAGTCCCCTTCCTGGTTTCGGTCCTGTACTCGGTCCTGGTCCAAGTCTCGGTCCTGGTCCCGGTCCTATACTCGGTCCTTGTCCTGTTCTCGGTCCCGGTCCCGGTCCTGGTCTCGGTCTTGTCTCTTTCTTGTGGCGCTAAACTTCAAACTTCGCCTGTCGCCATTTTTTCACTTTTCCCGCGAATCAGAGGAAGAGGCGTTTCGTCATTTACATAATCGTCGTCATCACTGACGCCATCACGTCTCAAACAGGAAGTTTCCTGCAGCGTGCACTGTTCAGTTTACTTTCATTTCTTCTTCATTTCTTCGTGACTCTCCTGCAGATTAATGAAAATCCTTTTTTTCATTTACAAACTGTTGGACAAAAATATCCGCATTATTCAGACCCGATTGTTTCATTTGTATGAAGCAGCCTGTCTCTCAGGCTTGCTCCAAAAACGCAACATGTGAACAATAATAATAATAACACATGGCTGATAAAGTGTGTCAGTGATAATAATAATAATAATAATTAAAGCTGCAAGCAACATTGGACAGGCCTTCGCACTTTTCAAGCGCCCGTCACCGGGGGGCTGGTATATCGGGGGCACCAACTCAAGGCCGGGCAGAAAACACACGAGCCTTAGAAGCCATTACATGAACTGTGAAATTCAACCATGTATTTGAAATGTTTACAGTGGGCTGCTCCTTTGAATCTTTATAGGGGGCGCTATGAGGCCATTTTTTCACACACAGTCCTGAGACCAATGTTTCTAGTGAGATTTTACCACTTCTAATGAAGTTTCCAAATTTTGTGAATTTCTGAACATCACAAGCCCCTCTGCAGCTGCTTCCTGTTTCATGGTGAAGCGTCAAACTTTGCCACGCCCCCAAGGACCTGCCGTTCAATGAAAACTAAAAAGCTTCACAATTTAGTGTCACTCATGTCTTTAGATTCTACAGTCTAAATTTGAAGACAATCTGACCAAATCTCTAGGAGGAGTTAGTTCGTTAAAGTGTGAGACCTGCAAATGACATCAACAATGTAAATCCAAGAGACTTTTTTGTAGGGCTCGTGATGTTACAAATGTGTGCCAAATTTCAGACATGTCGGTGGAATGTAGTCCCAGGGCAGAATGTGTTAAAATACAAAGATTGTAAATTGCTCCTATTCAGGAAATATGACACACATAAATCAAAATATATGATTTCCTGTTGGGTTTAAGATATGGGTCCAAGAGACTTTTTTGTAGATCTTGGGATTTTACATAAACTCCACATTTTTCAATCACTTAAGTGAAAGCGTGGCCGGGGGCTGCATTTTTTAATACTTCTAAGGGGCGCTACGGAGCCATTTTGCGTCAGGCAGTCTAGCCCCAATAAACTTTTTTGTAGGCCTTGTCAAGCTACAAATGTTTACAAAATTTCAGACACGTAGGTGAAACGCAGTGGCAGGGCTGCTTTGTTAAATGTATCTAGGTGGCGCTATTGCTCACCGCCAAAATGTGTTCAGGTCGGAAGTCTTATGAAACACATTTAATCTGGGGCAGATCAGACCATGTATACATAAGTTAGAGCAACGTTTCCAATCATGGCGAGACATCGAAATTCGCCGCGCTGTCACAGCCACGCCCTCTGATGAAAAGTTAAAAGCTTTGCAATTTAACATTGCCCATGTCTCTATATTGTACAGTCCCAATATGAAGATGATCTGATCAAATCTCTAGGAGGAGTTCGTTCAAGTACTGAGGCCTGGAAATGGCCAAAATCGTGCCAAAATATGATTTTTGATTCAAAATGGCAGACTTCCTGTTGGAGGTAGACATAACCCCTCCAAATTTCATTAAGATCAAACCGTAAGCGTAGGTCAAACCGTGGCCAATGCAGACTCTCCAAAAAAAAGCATGTAGGTGGCGCTGTTGAGCCATTTTTAGACTCTCGTGTTCATACAACAACAGGGGAAGAACAGATTGAGGCGCAGCTGAAGTTCAGTCAGAAACCTTTTAATCAACCATTAGCTCTACATTCACATAAACTCTGATCATCAATATGAAAACTTATTGAGCAGAAAACACAACTAAGAAACAGAAGAGAAGTGAAATAATTGGTTTGCTGGCAATAGACAATTTTTCACCCCCAACCCCAGCCTTTCCTAGCAGTATTATTATTGGCAGCGCTGTTGCAAAGACAATTCAATGTAATTCAAACTTCTTTATTTCAGACTCACAAGACAGAAGTCAAAAACAGAGCCCAACAGTTACCAGCAACACAGGATTCACTGCACTTGTTGGCAAATGTCCATGAAAAAATGATAAACACCACTTTGGAAATAAGAGAGAAGGAAGAGGCATCAGTACATCGAATATCCAAAGAAAATCGATTAGAAGTCGTAGAAAAAAAAGACCCTCTAAGAAGTCTGTTGGTTGACTGCCCTTTGTGTGCTGCTTCTGTTATGATGTTGTTAATAAAACTCTTTCTAAGTACAAATATGCTGTATTGGCCATCAGTTTATTTGACAGTATACTCATAGGGTTATATATATATAGGGTCATATTGCATATTGCCTGCTGTAAATCCAGCCTTTATTTTCATACCTGGGAGCAGAAAGAACTGTAAAGAAGCTTATTGTGATGTCTCGTCATGTCTGGTAAGTTTCTGTCATGTTTCTGTTTCCTGTTCTGGCTTGTCATGTTTTATTTTGAAATCCCTAACTCTCCTCTCGTTTCCAGGATCCCTTTACTTCCTGTCCTTGTGTGTTTCCCGCCTCTGAGGTTGTCTGCCCCGCCCTGATTGTCAAATTCAAATTCAAATTTATTTATTTAGAGCCCAAAATCACAAACATTGTTTGCCTCGGAGGGCTTTACAATCTGCTGTACAGTTGTGACACCCTCTGTCCTTAGACCCTCGAACCGAGTCAGGAAAAACTTCAAAAAAGCCTTTATGGGAAAAAGAAGAAACCTGAGGAAGAGCCACAGATGAGGGATCCCTCTCCCTGGGACGGACAGACGTGCAATAGATGCCACATGTACAGAGAACATCATCAATCATATTATGGAATTATACATGAGTCGTAATAAGCTGTAGCTATACTGAGTTCATTGGTTTAGTCCATGTGTGAAGGTATCACAGGTAATGGAAATGAGTCCATCTGTGAGTCCAGGTGCATCTCTAGATGTCCTCATATGGAGCTCTGGGCCACTCGACCTTCTCTCCACAGCACAGACACAGATCATGTCCCCACCAGGCCAGTGAACCTCAGACAGATGGACCACAACCAGAATCAGTGAGGAACCTGCAAGACTGGAGAGAACAAAGAGGACCGGGGCTCCGGCAGTAACATGCACTTTACAGGACATAAGAGTATTCACATTAACCTTTGACACTTTTGACACTTTAGCCAATTTAACTACTTTAACCAGTTTAGCCACTTTAACCAGTTTCTAAAAGTGACTCCAGTTTGCACTACTACCATAATATGAGTAAAGGAAGCAGAGGAAGAGGAAGAGGGAGAGGTGCCCGATGCATCATGGGAGCCCCCCGGCAGTCTAAACCTATAGCAGCATAACTAAGGGCGAGCCTGTGCCCACCCTAACTATAAGCTTTATCAAAAAGGAAGGTTTTAAGTCTATTCTTAAACACTGACACTGTGTCTGCCTCTCGGACCCAGACTGGGAGCTGGTTCCAGAGAACAGGGGCCTGATAGCTGAAGGCTCTGCCCCCTAGACTACTTCTGGAAACCCTGGGAACTACAAGTAAGCCTGCGTTTTGGGAGCGCAGCGCTCTAGTCGGTTGATAAGGAGTTATCAATTCATTAAGATATGATGGTGCCAGACCATGCAGAGCCTTATATGTGAGGAGAAGGATTTTAAAATCCACTCTAAATTTTACAGGGAGCCAATGCAGAGAAGCCAATACTGGAGTAATATGGTCTCTTTTCCTGGTTTTAGTCAGCACCCGAGCAGCGGCATTCTGGACCAGCTGTAGAGTCTTTAACGACTTGTTTGGGCAGCCTGATAAAAGTGAATTACAATAATCCAGCCTGGAAGAGACAAATGCATGGACTAATTTTTCAGCATCGCTTTGGGACAAAAAGTGCCGAATTTTTGCGATGTTGCTTGCAGGTGGTAAAAAAGCAGACCTTGAAATATGCTTAATATGGGTGTCAAAGGACATATCCTGATCAAATAAAACCCAGAGGTTCCTTACAGTGGTGCCTGGAGGCCCAAGTTAATGCCATCCAACAAGGCTATCTTAGGAGAAAGCGTGTTCCTCAGGTGTTTCGGACCTAATAGGATCACTTCAGTTTTATCTGAGTTCAACAACAGGAAATTTCTGGTCATCCAAGCCTTTATATCTTTAAGGCAGGCCTGGAGTTTCAGGAGCTGATCAGTTTTGTGTGGCTCCACTGATAAATATAATTGGGTGTCATCAGCATAACAATGGAAATCTATGGAGTGCCTCCTGATGATATTGCCAAGGGGCAGCATATACAAAATAAACAGAATTGGACCAAGCACTGAACCTTGTGGAACTCCATGACAGACTTTAGTATGCACAGAGGATTCATTATTAATATGGAACAAACTGAGACCGATCTGATAAGTATGATCTGAACCAGTTTAATGCAGACCCTTTAATACCAAGCAGTTTTTCCATTCTCAGCAACAGGATGTGATGGTCAACTGTATCAAAGGCAGCACTATTGAGGTCTAACAGGACAAGTACAGACAGAAGCCCTCTATCTGATGCTGTCAACAGGTCATTGGTGACTTTCACAAGTGCTGTTTCTGTGCTATGGTGAGCTCTAAATCCTGACTGAAAAACTTCAAAAAGACTATTACTGTGGAGATAATTACATAACTGGCTGGCAACGGCTTTCTCTAGAATCTTAGACAAAAAGGGGAGGTTGGATATTGGTCTATAATTGGCTAACACATCTGCATCAAGTGTAGGTTTTTTGATCAATGGTTTAATTACAGCTACTTTAAAAGACTTGGGTACAAAGCCTGACACCAGAGACAGATTAATAATATGCAGCAGTGATGTGCCAATAAATGGGAAAACTTCCTTAAGCAGCGTAGTTGGGATGGGGTCTAGGAGACAAGTTGTTGCTTTCGATGATGAAACTAACGAGGATAATTCGGGAAGGCCAATTGGAATAAAACTGTCTAAGCAATTGTCAGGTTTTAATGTATCTGCTCCTAAATTTCCTGAGTCTGAAGGATCGGAGTCTAACGAGGGCAGATCCTGACAAATTTTGTCCCTAATATTCAAGAATCTTGTCATTAAAGAAGCTCATGAAATCATTACTACTTAAACTTAAGGGAATGCAGGGTTCAATAGAGCTATGGCTCTGTGTCAGCCTGGCTACAGTGCTGAAAAGAAACGAAACCTAGGGCAGTTCTTATTTTTTTTATTTTTCTCTATTAATTCTGAATAGTAGGCTGCTCTGGCATTACACAGGGCTTTCCTATACGTTTTGAGACTCTCTTTCCAGGCTAGGCGAGAGTCCTCCTCTTTGGTGGAGCGCCATATCCTTTCCAATTGTCGCGTTGTTTGTTTTAACTTGCGAGTTGCAGAGTTAAACCATGGTGCCAAGTCTCTTTCTGTTTTATAATCTTTCTTTTTAGGGGCGCAACAGAGTCCAGAGTGCCTCTGAGTGAGTCCATGGTGTTTGTTTCTAACAAGTTGGTCAATTTGGGGGGAGCTCAAAAAATCATGAGAGTCGTCGTCAGAGATACTAGGAAATCTTAACTGACTTTAATGCTGTCGGAATTGCTTCCTTAAATTTAGTCCTAGTACAATCGGGTAACCATCTAGTGAACACTAATTTTTCTAGAGGTGCATAGTCCAGTAATAGGAATTCAAATGATACTAAGTAGTGGTCTGATAACACAGGATTTTGGGGGGAGACTATTAAGTGCTCAATATCAATACCATAGGTGAGGACCAAATCAAGGGTGTGATTGTGACAGTGAGTTGGAGAATTTACTCTCTGAGAAAACCCAATGGAGTCCAATAATGAGATGAATGCTGTGCTAAGACTGTCACTATCCATGTCCACATGAATATTAAAATCACCTACAATAATTACCTTGTCATTTTCAAGGACTAAATTTGACAAGAACTCTGAAAATTCAGATAAGAATTCAGAGTATGGGCCTGGGGGGCGGTACACTACAGCAACTAAGTATTGGCTTTGTGCTCTTCCAGGCTGGAGATGAAAGAGTAATAATAAGGCTTTCAAATGAGCTGTAGCCCTCTTTAGGCCTAGGAGAATTTATTAATAGGGCTGAATTAAAAATGGCTGCAACTCCACCTCCTCGTCCAGTGTCTCGAGGAACATGAACGTTAGAATGACTCGGTGGAGTGGATTCATTTAGGCTAACAATATTCTTCCTGACCTAGCCAGGTCTCAGTAAGGCAGAACAGGTCTATATCAGAGTCAGATATCAAATCATTTATCAGAACAGCCTTAGAGGCCAGAGATCTGATGTTTAAGAGGCCACACTTAATTTTCTTATTATGCTGTTGCTGAGTTGCGAATAAAAATTAACACAACTGCTGTAAGTTGTGTTAATTTTTATTAGATTTTTATGAATAACTCCCCTTTTTGGTTTTAAGAGTTTAAATGGTCGCTGGGACAGACACAGTTTCTATTCTATATTGGGTGTGCAGCTGCTCTAATGGAGGCGCAGAGAAGCGTGTAAGACTGCAGCTCTGCTTACTGGTCCCAACTCTGGTATGTCATGAATTAGGACTAATAAAACTTTCTATATTTCTAGACAGGAGAGCGGCTCCAGCCAAAGTGGGATGGATACCATCTCTCCTAATCAGGCCAGATCTCCCCCAAAAAGGCTGCCAATTATTAATCAAGCCCATGCCGTTTGCCGGACACCACCTCGTTAACCACCGGTGGAATGACGACATGCGGCTGTACATGTCATCATCACTGGTCAGATTAGGAAGGGGTCCAGAGAAAACTATGGAGTCCGACATCGTTTTTGCAAACTTACACACCGACTCCACATTCCACATTAATTCTGGTGATTGGCGTAATCGGGCGTCATTAATGCCGACATGAATTACAGTTTTATCATATTTACGTTTATCCTTTGCCAGCAGTTTCAAATTTGACTCGATGTCGCCCGCTCTGGCCCCAGGGATGCATTTGACTATGTTCCCCGGTGTCGCTAACTTCACGTGTCGGACTATGGAGCTGCCAATAACCAGAGTTGGTTTGTCAGCGGGTGTGTCGCTGAGGGGGAGAATTTATTGGACACGCTGAAGTGCTTGGTGGTGAACCTTGGTGGACTTTTTTGAGCTCTGCCTCCTTCGAACAGTCACCCAGCCGCCCGGCTGCTCGGGGTCTGCCGGGGAGTGCTAGCTGATGCTAACCTGCACTCGATTGCAGCGGCTACTGGGGACTGGCTAACTACGCTAGCATAACTGCTAACATTGGTGCCGAGCCGCTTCTCTAATTCTGTCAGCCTCGCCTCCAAAACTACATATAAACTACATTTATTACAGGTACCATTTACACTAAAGGAGGCAGAGGAGCAGCTGAACATCTGACACACCGAGCAGGAGAGAGGAGAGGAGGAGGGAGAGGGATGAGCCATTGCTAATAAGAGATAGCAAAGGAGCTAACCACGGAACCAAATTAATTAAAGAGTTTTACGCAAAAGTTAAGCTTTTGGACAGCTAAAAAGTCGCTAGCGGTGGTTAGTCACAGTTGTACACAATTTAGAGAGTATTTAAGACAATTATGCTCTGGAGTCTCAAGACTATTCACACAGCTCTAGCGCAAGGAGAACAGGAAATGACGCAATACGCTCTCACCACCGTAGCACGTAGAACGTCAGGTTTGAGAGGGAGAGAGCCTCCACCTGTTCCCTATCACCTCATGTGTATATATTGTCTGCGTTGCCCTAACCCTGCCCAGATTGTTGACCTTATCCAAGCATTCATGTTCCTGTCTTCGTCTTGTGTCACATGTTCATCGATCTAGCCATTAAGCCACAACAAAGAATCCAAGTTGCTTTTTGTAAGAACTTTATTAAAAGCTTATTTTGAAAACCTAAACCTGTCTTTGTCCTGCATTTGGGTCCACCTGCCTTGTGCCGGCGTAACACTTATTCCTCTAAAGCCACTGCTTTGTACTTTACTTCACAATGATTAAAGTAATGGAAGTTAAAGGAAAAAATCAGTCTATTGCCACTTTGAAATATGAAAACATATTATCACATTTTTATAAAAGGGTCAGGGGTCAAAGGTCAAAGGTTTGTGTTTAGGGTCAGAGGAGTGGGTCAAAGGTCAAGGCTTAAGGTCAGGTTAGACTTAAAGGACAAGATTCAGTGTTAGAGAATCAGGAGGTCAGGTTTAGGTCAGGGGCCAGGTTTAGAGACAGATGATCAGGAGTCCGGTTTTGTATTTGGTCTTATTTTCATCTCTGTGAACCGGAGAGAGTACTGCCAGCCCGTCCAGCTGGACCACTCCACACCGTCAGCATAGGAGGCATGGCCTCCACTCAGGTACTGCCCGTTCAGGTTGGATGTGTGGCAGTTACGGTACCACCAGGCCCCCTGGTAGTAGGCCGCACAATTGTTCTCTGACTGGTCCTGGTCCCGATCTTTGGTGGTGAACCGCATCCCAGAGTGCTTCAGAAGGGAGTCGCCTGGAGGACAGAGGAACACCATTTAGCACTGTGTGGTACTGTGTAGTACTGCAGTAGTACTGTATTCATACCTGCGGTTCCAGAGTATTGGTCCACAGTCAGTGGGTACCCATCCTCCTCTGGGTTCACAGAGTCTCGACCGACAGAGAAATCAGCGTATCGAGCGAAGACTGTGGCATTATCAAAATCAGCCATGTCGATCCGTAACTCATAACCACCTGACCTTGTGAGAGAGTAGATCCTCTGCAGACCTGAGAGACACACAGACAGAGATTCATTCATTTCAGTGTTCTTTTTACAATAACTGGTTCTGTGGAGCCACAAGTCTCCTCCCAGGAGGGTCTCTCTAATTAGGGCTAACCCTAACCCTAAATTCGAGACTGAGAGTTTCTTCAGTCGTTAATCCTTGTTAATCATGTCAGCAAAACAAAGGAGCTGATGGTGGACTTCAGGAGGAGGCAGAGAGAGGAACATACACGCCCCCCTCCATCAACGGGACTATGGTGAGAGAGTCAGCAGCTTCAGGTTCCTCTTGGGGTTCACATCAGTGAGGACCTGACCTGGACTCTCATCACACTGACTTCATCACAAAGTCAGACAGACAGCAGCTCTTATTCCTCTGCAGGCTGAGGAGGATCAACATAGACTCCAGGATCGTCTGCAGCTTCTACAGGTGACCCATATAGAGGATCCTGACTGGTTTCTGAGGAGTATCAACATGGACTCCAGGAACCCAGCAGTGCAGGAGGAAGGCCACCAGGATCATCACAGACCTCAGTCACCCGAGCCACAGACTGTTCTGTCTGCTGCCGTCTGGCAGACGGCCATTCTGCAGCATCATTGAGCGAGCTGAACCAGCAGGCTCAGACAGCTTCATCCTGCAGTACATAAGACTTTTGAACACTTAAAACAATAACATCATCACTTATATTGTATTGTATATTCAATTGTAAATCTATCTATATATATATATTTGTATATCTCTTCTAGTTGTATTTTTTTTAAATAAATTGTCATTGCAATAAATAAATCTCGAATCTAATCCCAGTTCACACCAGAACCTCAGTGGTTCTTCAGTTCCTGCAGAACTCTGCAATGCGGAATGCTGCTATCCATGTTGTTTAACCCTGCAAAGTTTTTTTTTCCAAACTACCCCTCTCCAATTGTGACAAAGTTTACAGGGTAACAATACCACATAGATCCTTCTGCCATGATTAAACAGGGTTTCTGTAAAAAAAAGGTGGAGGTTTTGTATCAGACTGTTGTTGTTCAGAAGGAGCTGAGCCTGAAGCTGAAGCTCTGTTTTTATTTAGTCCACCTTCACTACAGACCTGTGCTGTAGTCCTGAGGTCTGCGTATCACTGCTATGTCAATGACACCCAACTATTCTTGTTGTCTCATCATAGATCATCCAGCCTTGATGGTGGACTTCAGGAGGAGGCAGAGAGAGGAACACCCCCCCCCCTCCATTCAGTCTCCATCTGGTCACAGAGTCAAGACAAACTGTCCAATTTGAGCTACACTGCTGCTCACCGACAGCAACACCAGAGAAATCATCAGCAGTACTGATGCATGTGTGTGTGCATGTGTGTGTGTCTGTGTGTGTGTCAGACCTAGCCAGTGCTCTCCTGTAGTTTTTCCAAAACCATCTCTGTACGCTTCCCAGCCTCGGAAGAAATTCACAGAGCCATCCTCCCTCCTCTGGATTACCTGCACACACACACACACACACACACACACATTAATTCATTCATTCACACCTGTATTGTGTTGTACCTGAGTGGTACTGTGATCCATTACAGCAGCTCTGCCATGAATCTTATTTTAACAAAGTTTATAGTGTTTCAGTGTTTGTTTGCATTGTCAGAAAGGTGATAATTCTACTTTACGTTTATTATTGAGGTTGTAGGTGGTGGTGTTGTACTGAAGTGCTTTACATTAAACGGTAGTTTCAATATTTTGTTGACTACATTTACACACAAGTCGTAGAATATTAGAAACACCTTTCAATGTTAACCACCCATTATGACCTCAATAATAAACATGAAAAAGGATTATTCAATAATAAACATAAAGTAGAATTTTCACCTTTCTGACAGTGTCAACAAACACTAAAATGTTATAAGCTTTACAAAAACACAGTAGACATTCGACACATTAGATTGGTCAGGTGTACCACATACAAATAAAGTAAATTAAAAAGGTCAAATAAAAAGCTTTCAAAAAGGTAGAATAAAATAAAACATGCAGATCTAACAGGTCAAACCAAGACAATCTATAGCTACCTGTCTGTTAGCATCATTAGCTTTGTAACCATGCTCATGTTTACAATGTCCACCACCCTGCAGTTCATCAGATGACCAGCAGGGGGCAGCCTGCCCGTGTTCATACGCACCGTCCAGCCTCCTCCGTCAGTCGTCATGTCGCAGTAAACCATGAAGCCGGCCGGATCATGAGTCGGGAACACAGAGAAAACCCCGTCCTGAGAACCGCCGGACGCCAAGACGTCACTGCAGTCCCTGGGTCTGACAGCTGGGGGCAGAGAGACAGGTAGAGAGAGAGACAGGGGGGCAGAGAGACAGGAGAAGAGAGAGACAGGTGGAGAGAGAGACAGGGAGGCAGAGAGAAAGGTGGAGAGAGAGAGAGAGAGACAGGGGAAGAGACAGGGGGCAGAGAGACAGGTGGAGAGAGAGACAGGGGAAAGAGGTGGGGGAAGAGAAACAGGTGGAGAGAGACAGGAGCAGAGAGAGACAGGTGGAGAGAAAGACAGGCAGGTGGGGAGAGAGACAGGTGTGGAGAGACAGATGTGGAGAGAGATACAGGTGGAGAGAGAGAGAGACAGGGGGGGTGAGAGAGACAGGCAGACAATGTTTTATTAATGTGTACTGATGTGTACCAATGTGTATTAAATGTATTAATGTGTACCAATGTGTACTGATGTGTATTAATGTGTATTAATGTGTACTCATGTGTATCAGTGTGTACCAGTGTGTACTCATGAGCTGTACCGCGGTGCTTGTTGTCTCTCTGCAGGTCACTGGTGAGCCTCCTCAGACTCTCTGTCTCCCTCTGCAGGCCAAGCAGAGAATCACTGAACCCTGCAGCCAGCTTCAGCACACCTGAGTGGCCGTCAGACAGCATCTGTCCAGGTGAGACAGACACAAACATTCACTACATTTCATCTTTCACTCTCCTTTACATTTCATTTTACAGTTATCTTGTCAGATATTTGTTTTTATTTGAATACTGAATTGTTTTATTGCATCGTGTTTTAGTTTTTCTTTTACTTAAGTATTCACCTATTTTTAATCTTATTTATATTTTCTTGCCTTTCAATTATTTTACTTTCTCCATCCATCCATCCATCCATCCATCCATCCATCCATCTTCTAAACCTGCTTATCCTGAGCACACACAGGGTCGCAGGGGTGCTGGAGCCTGTCCCAGCTATCTTTGGGCGAGAGGCAGGGTACACCCTGGACTGGACGCCAGTCAGTCGTAGGGCTGACACTGAAGGACAGACAAGCCACTCACACTCACATTCACACCTAGGGGAAATTTAGAGTCGCCAATTAACCTACTGCATGTCTTTGGATTGTGGGAGGAAGCTGGAGCACCCAGAGAGAACCCACACAGGCACAGGGAGAACATGCAAACTCCACACAGAAGGGCCCGTCAGCCGGGGATTGAACCAGGGGAGAGACACATTATGGAATAATTCGTGAATCAGTGTGCTGCAGCTCTGCAGGATTATGTTATTTGTTTAAATGTTAAAACCTGTATGATGCGACTCTGCTCGCTCTGCAGTCCATCCAGTCGTTGGTCCAGAACACCTTGACCTCTTCTCAGCGAATCAGCTTCCAGCCTCAGGTTGTGGGCATAGCCTGATAACACCTTCAGCTCCTCGGCCAGCTTCTGGACCAATCCGGTTTCCTGCCAGCCATCTGCGTTGTGATTGGACAGAGCTCGCAGCAGAGAGCTCTGCAGCGCCTCCCAGCGCACAAAGTTCTCACTGTAGTCCGGACAGTTTGGATCAAGGAAGATGCTGATTGGCTCTCCATCTGCGACCCGAGAGACTGACACCAGAGCACCAGACTCTTTGGGATTGGTCGAGATCACAGGTGAGGGGGAGACTCCGCCCCTGTTACTATGACAACGGTCAAACAGGAGAAACAGTCAGACTGTCAGTCAGACAGACAGACAGACAGATAGACAGGTGTTTACCTGCTGATGAAGGGCAGTGGATACTGGTTCAGGTACAGGATGATGACTGTTGCTGTGACGACAGCTGCTATGCCGATGAACACGACGATGGACAAGAAGAGGAAAGTGCAGCATCTCTGAAAAACACACACACACACACACACACACAGATCAGTCAGTCATGTGACCTGATGAGTTTAATGAACTTCCTGCTGAAGTTTTCTCAGAAACGCCCTCTTGTGGACAGTGGACGTACTGTGACATGTTTCGTCGTCACGTTTGCAAAGATGATGGGATCGGATGATGAAGTACTGCTTTGATGCAGTACTGCTTTGATGTAATACTGCTTTAATGTAGTACTGCACTGATGCAGTACTGCTTTAATGTAGTGCTGTATCATTTAAATAAGAATGAAAGAAAAGTAAATGTGAGTAATTTTCCCTTCATCGTCCTGCAGCTTAATAAAGTTGTTTTACATTTCAACCAGCCAGAAAATGTTTTTTGTTTCATTTGTTTTTTGATTCTGGTTCAGATTAAAACACAAATATGAAACTTAACTAATGATCAAAAAAGTTATTTTCTGTTTCCAGCTCCTGACAAAGAGAAAGATTTCAGTTTAAAGATGCATCGTGAGATTAGATCGTTGTAGAAACAGAAACAGATCCTAGCAGCACTACATTAATGAAGCAGCACTACATTAAAGCAGTACTGCATCAGTGCAGTACTGCTTTAATGTAGTGCTGCTCTTATGTAGTACTGCTTTGATGTAGTACTGCACTGATGTAGTACTGCAGTATTTCTGTGTTCAGTTTGAGTCTGTTGTGTACAGAAACTTCACTCAGATAGTAACAGCCTGCATGTCGCCTGACTGGGGGATCGGCTGTGGGAAGGCCCCCCCCCAATGTAAACTGTGTCCTGTTTAATCTGCAGTGAAGGCGACAGCTGCTGCAGATTAGAGACACTTTGATCTGACAGTTTAACTCCAGATTAGCACAAATTAACTCTCTGTGGGCAGAGCTGCCTGCCTGCCTGTCTGTCTGTGAGCTAACATGCTAACGTGTCACTCACCTTGTGTGTGTTTGGTCGTTTACTGTCTAGCTCTGAGCTGCTGTTGTTCATGATGGTCCACCTGTCGTTCAGCATCATCCTGAAACACAAACACACCTGAACAGGTGAGGAAACTGCTGCAATGACTCATGGGAGCAGGAGCTGTCAGAGGATTTGTTTTTATGTGAGTGGTTGATGTTCAGATGTTTCTCAGGAACCATCGAGAAAATGTTCCAGCTATAAAACCTTCTGTGAGCTTCCTCATAGAACCTGATGATCTCTAAAATCTCACACCAAGAGTGTCAGATGCTCTCTGGGAAATTTAAATCCACCCAAAGACCTCTGATGCCTTTTCAAGCTCTTCTAGATCTTTCTGAAATATGTCCAGAACCGTCATTTTGACGTTTGAAACTTCAGCACCTCTAGAACAATCTTCAGAAACTTTAGAAATGTCTTGTTGACCTCTAGAATCATCTTCACAAACTCTGAAAAAACTAAAGAACATCCTTAAAGAAGTGGGGTGACTAGAACATCCTCTGGGTCTCCTAAAACCACCCCGAAGAACCAGGCACCCTCTCAAGCACCTATACAACCCTCTAAACCAACCCTGTACCCAAAGGTCCTCTAGAACCTCCTCAGTGACCTCTGGGAACCCACTTAATGACCTGGGACTTGTAGAAACCTAAACCTAATATAAAGAGCCACGGCACCATCTCAAAAACCTACAGAACCTTCTAAACCACCCGCTCTAGACTCTTCTAGAACGATTTCAACAATCTCAATACGGACCACTGGAACCCTCTCAGGGTCTACATCATGGAGGTTTTCAGCACCTGCAGACTGTTTCCATGGCAAACGTGATGGTGAATGAATTAAATCAGTTAACTCGTCCAGCTCCTCGACCACAAGACCAAAGGAAGAAGTGAGAAAACACTTGAATCTGCAGGTGAACGCTTGAAGCTGCAGACGTTGGTGAAGCAAAGCTGAGCAACTTGTTGGACATCTGTTTCTGTCCAATTCACTTTAGTTTGACTGATTAACACTTTTAGCGGCTGATTTTACACTCTGTGATTAAAAACACGAAAATCGAATCTACACTTACAAGTTGTCTGTAGAAAACACACATTAAAACACAAACATCTTCTTGATAGCTTCTCTTATCTGTGAGTGTTATTAATGTGTTGATAATGTGTTATTAACAATCATAAAACACAGATACATTAATCTGCCTATATTTAAATTTGGTCAAACTTTATTGCTTTGAGTCTGTGTTTTCTATGTTTTTATTTTTTTTAAAATAAATTGTGAATGACAATAAAAGTTATAATTATGCCTCAAACATTAAAATATTTAAATAAGAATGAAAGAAAAGTAAATGTGAGTAAATTTCCCTTCATCGTCCTGCAGCTTAATAAAGTTGTTTTACATTTCAACCAGAAAATGTTTTTTGTTTCATTTGTTTTTTGATTCTGCTTCAGATTAAAACACAAATATGAAACGAGTCACAAACTGATTACTAATAAATTAATGATCAAAAAAGTTACCTCTCTGTTTCCAGCTCCTGACAAAGAGAAAGATTTCAGTTTAAAGATGCATCGTGAGATTAGATCGTTGTAGAAACAGAAACAGATCCTCAGACAGAGACAGACCATCTGCTGCAAGGCAGGGCGAGAGACACCAACTCATGATTAATTAGAGAGAGAGAGAGAGAGAGAGAGCGTGAGGCTGTGATAATCTGATCAGTTTACTGCAGATTAATTCCTGCTACACTGAACACACACAACATGTCAACACATCAAGAACAATAAGAAAAATCAATAATACAGTAATACCACATTAATGACAATCCCAATACATTAATGACAATTAATAACATATTAATAACACATGATGACCAACGTGTTTATTTACATGTTTATCTACGTGTTTATCTATGTGTTTATCTACATGTGTTTTTTTATGTGTTTATTTACATGTTTATTTAGGTGTGTTTATCTATGTGTGTTTATTTAGGTGTGTTTATCTATGTGTGTTTATTTAGGTGTGTTTATCTCTGTGTGTTCTTATTTATGTGTTTATCTACATGTGTTTATTTACATGTGTTTATTTACGTGTATTTATCTACGTGTTTATTTATGTGTGTTTATCTATGTGTGTTTATTTACATGTTTATCTACATGTGTTTATTTATGTGTGTTTATCTATGTGTGTTTATTTACATGTTTATCTACATGTGTTTATTTACGTGTTTATCTATGTGTTTATTTAAGTGTTTATCTACATGTGTTTATTTACGTGTGTTTATCTAAGTGTGTTTATTTACATGTGTTTATCTATGTGTGTTTATCTACGTGTGTTTATTTACGTGTGTTTATTTACATGTTTATTTACATGTGTTTATCTACGTGTGTCTATCTACGTGTGTTTATCTACGTGTGTTTATTTACGTGTTTATCTATGTGTGTTTATTTAGATGTTTATTTACGTGTGTTTATCTATGTGTGTCTATCTACGTGTGTTTATTTACATGTTTATCTACATGTTTATCTACGTGTGTTTATTTACATGTTTATCTACATGTTTATTTATGTGTGTTTATCTACATGTTTATCTACGTGTGTTTTCCTCTCACTGACTTCATGTTTTCATGTTTTCATTACATCAACAGGAAAACTCAGACTTGTTCATGTTTTCTGGATATTGAAGGTTTCACTCCTCTTCCTCAGGAGTCAGCTCTGTTAATGAGGAACACATGTGCGCCTCCTCATTGTGAAGGAGACCTCAACAGCACAGGAAGCTCAGCATGGATTTTCACAGAAAAAGCCTAGTGTTTGGTCCAGTTATTAAACCAGAGAGGAACAGATAATTATTTTTACCATCTGACTGTAATGAACCTTATGTTAGACTGAAATAAGCTGTAGGATTATTTTTTGATCTGAACTGAGTGACTGATTGATCCGATCACAGAACCTCCATTTGAAACCAACACGGACGTGAAAGTTGTCGAAGCTCTCTGAAAAAAGGAAACTTAAAAAACTTGAACTACATTTCTGTGATTTCATCTGGTGAGGAAGTAAAACAGTCAAAAGCTCCAGAACAAAGAACAGCTGAGGAACCTCTGGTGAGACTGTTTTTGGAAATATAATATGAGTGGCTTTAATGTTGAAAGTGCAGACAGGAAGCAGTCACATCTCTTCTCTTTTAATTTGATGAGCTGGTTTGAATTCTTCCTTCAGAGGGAAAATTTGAAGAAACAAAGTGAGAGAGAAAAGAGGCAGAGTGAGCAGTTAGTGAGCTGGTTGGTCAGACACTCAGACTGGTAGTTTGGTAGTCAGTTAGTTGGTCAGTTTGGATTTTGATGGAGGCGTCTCTGTGCAACAGGAAAAGGTGAGTCAGAACTTTGGTTTGAATCAGAGCTGTTTTTAAATGCAGATTGAAATCATCTGAAAGCATCAAACTACTCAAAAGTTCATTCATTTAATTAGATTATAATAATTTTCTAATGTGAATCCAGTTCAGGAACAAACAAGCAACAAAGTTCAAGTCTTGAGACTGAATGAAAATTAAAATCTAGTGATTTAAAGACAAAATGTGGAGTTTGAATCATTTTTTAAAAAACTGTTTATATTTATATGTTATATATAAAGTTTCATGTTGAACTTTTCAAAGTAAAGTGAATTTATTATACTTTATAAAAAGCTCTGAGAAGTCTGAACCAGCAGACACTTGCTTTTTCTTTAAGCTAAACATGAGTGACATTGTCTTCTCTCTTTTTGAAACTTTATTTACTTTGTCTCCACCATAAACACAGCGGACTGTGTGTGTGTTTGTTTGTTTTAATGAACCGTTCAGATGTTTTTGGGTGATTTTGTGTTTGGTTTGAATTTTCCTCCTGACAGAATGAATCAGATCCAGAATCAGTCAGGATGCTGCTGCTGGTTTTTAACAAAGGAATGTGATGAGTGTGTGTGTGTGTGTGTGTGTGTGTGTAAAGTGCGTGTGTGTGTGCACGTGTGCATGCGTTAATACCTTAATCCTCCTCATTAGCTTCAATAAGTGTGATGAGCTGCACCTTCACTTCCTGTTTCAGCTTCATTCTTCTTCAGTTTTTTTGTTTGAGCTAAACTGAACTCTCGAGTCTCAAACAACAGACAGACATAAATAACAGTCAGTTAAAAACCTGATGAGTGGAACAAACAAGACCACTGAGTACTGAAGACTTTAATCTAAAGAGAGAAACCGTGTGTGTGTATGTGTGTGTATATATATATATATATATATATATATATATATATATATATATATATATATATATATATATATATATATATATATACATATAACCACTGTATATGTCCTGCATATATGTGTTAGCGTTCAGTCGGGGCAAGTTAGTTCTTCATAATATGTTAAATTTGTTAACATAATATAGTAATGTTAAACTCATTCAGCTTCAGTGCAGCTTTATGCAGCTTTAGTTTCAAGATTTCAAGAATTTGTCATTACACGACAATTTACATCAAGCAATCCCTGTCAGTGAAATTCTTAAATCTCAGGCTCCTAAATGCTAAAAAATATTAACAGAAATGGAAACATTCAAATAAAAAATAGATTAAAGAAATAAAAATATACAAATAAATAATAAGTACAAGAGTAATAATAGAGTAATAAATACAGACCTTAATATAAATTATACTATTAAAATAAAAATTTTACAGCTAAGTAAATATACAACTAGAAGAGATATAAAATGAAATATACAATAGAATACAATAGAGGTGATGGTGTTTATTGTATTAAAAGTCTTTTCTCCTGCAGGATGAAGCTGTCTGAGCCTGCTGGTTCAGCTCAGATGCTGCAGAACCGTCGACCAGACGGCAGCAGACAGAACAAATGAACAAACTGTATTTTCAATGTCTCTTCGTCTTCATGTGGACTTTATATTTGTGACTTGGATGTTTTATTTGTTAAGTGTTAGTAACTGTTTACTCACTTCAGTGCCCCCTGGTGGTCACATCAATCATAACATCTGTTGTTCTCTGATAGACCCTGTGGTGCAGCTGTCCTCCACCTGCACCAGGAGGCCCAGTGTCAGCCTCCAGCCTTTAAGAGGAGGTGCAGAGGGGAGGAGGAGGGGATGAAGAGGAGGAGGTGCAGAGAGGAGGAGATAATAAAGAGAAGAAAGGGAAGGAAGAGGACAGGTGGAAGCTGTGAGAACAGAGATCCACAAGATTTACAGAAGAACATGAGAACCCAGAACTTGAAGAGAGAACAGAGACAGTGAGAACAGACGCCATCTTTGATCTTTGGTTATTGCTGTTGTTGTTGTTCACGATTGTCAACAATTGTCTGAAGAGTCGGTCAGATTGCTTATTGATCACTGATCAATAACAAACATTCCAACTCTGAGCTTCAGATGAGATGTTATGGTCTTGCAGGTTTTCACAGTCTGGGACCGGAATCAGAACTGGATCCGCAGCTGGATCTGGGTTGAGGTCTGGAGGTGAGGTCCAGTCCTGCAGACCAGAGGTCCGAGTGGCCCTGATCAGGAGGACTTCAGACCATCGTGTGAAACTCACAGGGTCTGAACGAGATCAAAGTTCGACTGATCCAGGATCCACTGAGAACCACGTGCACCAGTGGAGACCAACCCGAGTTGGGCAGACCAGGACCACTGAATCCCCCTCCAAAGTCAGTGAGACAAAGTCTCTGGGTCTCTGTCTAATCCGGGTCCTGAACCGCCCACTGATCAATCTGTCTGCTCTGATCCAGCCCAGGTCAAGATCCAGGCCAGGTCCACTGAGGACTGCAGGCATGGTCTCAGATCAGATCTCAGAGACCAGGACTAGAAGGATGTTTGAAAAAGTCCAGGGTCCAGAGTCCTGCAGGGGAGAGGGGGGGCCACCTGGAATCATGTCCAGGTCCAGATCTGAAGGGGACAGAACTGAGATCAGGACTGGGACCAGGACCAGGAGGAGAAGAAAGATCCATCCATCTGAATTCAGAGGCAGAGGTGCCAATGATCAATCAATGAATCTTTCATTTACCATAATTAGATTCTGTGATCTTATTGATCAGTTATTTAATGTCATCTGAAAGGACTAATATAAAACTGATCACTGATCAATGAAATCTACAGGCTGTCAATCATCTCCACCTCTGTCTATAGGTCAGCTGCGCCTGTCAATTACTCCAGAGGCAGAGCAGCTCATCATTCACAGTAAGTGATGCAGCAGCCAATCAGCTTTTCCATGATAATCAGTGTGTAGTCAAACAGAAGAAATCATGGTCACCGTTCAAGAATCGTTCCTTCATTCCTGTGGTGTGGCCCGTGGCCTCGAAAGACTCCCCTGAGGACGTTCTTGGATCTGTTGTGGGTCTGTTCTGAATAACATCTGTTCTGTATCAGTTCCGGGTCTGTTCTGGGTTTAAAGACCCTTGAAGAAGTTCTCTTGGTGCTGAGGGGATGAACAGAAGAATCGGAGTTCTTCAGAAGAGAACAAAGTCTCTCTGACCTTCAGACTGTCTGCCTGTCTGTCTGTTTCTCTGCCTGCCTATCTCAGCTCACTGTCCTTTCTGACAAACTTCCTGTCTCTCTGCAGTCCATAAGGCCAGGGGGCTGATGGGAAAATCACCGTGGTCATGTGACTCTTATGTGAAGGTAAACAAACGCCAGAGTTTGTTTATTGATCAGTATTGATTGGAGGTTTGGTGTTTCTGTGATCACACTGAAGATTCACACTGAAAACAGACTGCGTGTGTGTGTAGCTGTCTGTGACCTCTGACCTCAACTGGAGAATCAGGATGAAAACTCCCACAGTCCTGAACAACAAGAACCCAGAATACAACCAGAGATTTACACTGTGAGACACACAGAGACACACACACGCACACACACACACAAAAACATATTTTTATCTTCTGTTCTTTTTTCTGCCACAAGATAGCAGCAAAACAGGTTGCTGTTTCAGGTGTGTGGTGTTGATGTTTTCTATGTGTGTTTCAGGTGTGTCAGTGATGATCTCGTCCTCAGCAGGTTATTGGTTTCAGTGTTCAGCAGGTGAGTGATGACATCACAGGGGAAGCCCCACCCCTTTTCCCTCTGCATTTATACTGAAACAACCGGAAACCTGCCTGTAGTTTACAACTGAACCAGAACCAGGACCTGGATCATGACCAGGACCTGGGCTAGGATCATGATCAGGACCAGGATCAGGGTCCATCTGTCTATTTAATTTGCAAAAACTAAAATAAAAGTTGAGATGAAAGAACATGTGACTCGACCAGAGCTGATGAAAGTGTGTGTGTGTTTCAAACACACACTCTGTGGCAGGAAATGGTATTTCAAAATAAAAAGGGTTTTAAATTGAACAGATGTCAAATAAGTTTTATCGAGTGAAGTTGATCCATGTGACCATGAAGAACCGTGACACACCACTGAGGCACTAAGACTTCTGGGAGTTGTTGTCCATTAGTGTTTCTACTCTACTTTAGTTAAACGATCTCATTGATCTTGATAACCCGCCGCCTGACAGAACACCTGAGAAACAGGATGGGGCAGAGTTTCAGACCTCCTGCACTAACACACACCTGTCTGTCTCTCTGTCGTTGAGTCATTAAACATCATTGTTCCCCTCTCTCCGTCTCCTCAGGCGCAGTCGGCTGATTGGCTGTATGAGCTTTGGGATTGGTTCCCTCCTCGCATCCTCTAAGGTCGGTATAAACCAATCAGCAGACAGAGAATCCTGATTGGCTGAAGCAAAATCCTTATTTTCCCCTCACAAACAAACGAACAAACATGAAATGTTATTTCACACGATGTGTAGTAAGTCAATCATTTCTACTCACCTGTGTGAGACTCACCTGTATAACTCACCTGTGTCAGTGCTGACATGTTGATTATTTTTGTTACATCTAGAGATGCAACAGTTTTCCCAGTTTTCAGAGTTATGGATCAATCATTCATTGATTATTGATCAAATAATTGGCATATGAATTGGTTGCAGCTTGATTTACAGGTGATCAGGTCACATGACAACAACTGAACATTTTTCATGAATGAATGACAGAAAACTACAAATGTTTTTTATTTATTTTCAGCAGCTCTATGAAATATGAATGTGGCTGAATTTATTCAACGTTGTCAAATTAATAAGTTTCTCAGCAAAGGAGACATTTTGTTTGAAGCACGTGAGTGAAGCTGGTTTCTTGTTGGGACTTTAGAACTTATTAAAATCAGGTTGCACAGACTTAACTATTAAGATAATGTCTTTAAAGGTGATATATGTGACATTCAGAATCATAAGGTGGCGCTCTACAGAATCTCAGACCAAAACAAATGAACACACTTTATTCAAACTCCACAGAAACAAAGAGAACTCACCTAAACTACCTATCAATCATCTATCAATAAATAGTAATAGTACAACATTTTGACATTAATAAGTGGATTTATCTTATGTAACCCCTCAACACATCAGCAGCAGTGACCTGCTGTTGTGATAATGTGATAAATCTGCTCCACACTGACTGCTGATTGGAGGAGAGAGGAAACTCTGGAGGAGCCTGAATTTAGTGCTGCTGCTCACTAGGAACTAATTATTAGCCTGCAAGCTATCATGCTCTGCTAGCTAACTAAAGCATTCAGTAAAATCAGTTAACGTTTGAAGGTTGTGAGTTACCTCAGTGGATCTGAGTTGTTGGCTCCGCCCCCTCTGTGTTGGCAGCTTGTAACTGGTTGGTTCTATCTGCTGGGGGAAGAGTTCGGACAGAGCAAACACCTGAGAGTGACATCACAGCAGAGCAGACCAATGAGGGGCCCAGAAGACAGAACAGCTGCATACTGTGGTGAGTTACCGATTGGCTGATGCTGCAATGTGATTGGCTTAAATGAAGCACTGTCGAACTGCTTACAGCTGATTGGCTAACCAGCCTCATGAAAACAGTTTCCAGAGTCACCACTTATGTTTGTGAACAGCCAGGTCTTGAGCTTGAGCACCTTAAGGTCTCCTTGGCATTGATTCTCTAAGTGTGTGAACTCTCCTGGAGGGATGAACATATTCTTCCAAAGATATTCCCTCATGTGGTGTTTGATGATGGAGGTGGAGAGCGCTGTCTAACACGTCGCTCCAAAACCTCCCACAGCTGTTCAGCTGGGTTCAGATGTGCTGACTGTGAAGGACACAGCATCTGATTCATTTTCATCCTCAGCAAACACTCAGTGACCCCCCCCCCCCCGCCCCATCCTGCAGAGACCCCCCCATCAGGGTAGAGATATTTGATTAAAGGATAAAGGTGACCCCTCCCTCTGAGAGGACAGGTGGACCTAGAGATGCACCTGGACTCACAGACTCATTTCCATTACCTGTGATATCTTCATACATGGACTAAACCAATGAACTCAGTTTAGCTACAGCTTATTACGACTCATGTATAATTCCATAATATGATTGATGATGTTCTCTGTACATGTGGCATCTATTGCACGTCTGTCCGTCCCAGGGAGAGGGATCCCTCATCTGTGGCTCTTCCTCAGGTTTCTTCTTTTTCCCATAAAGGGTTTTTTGAAGTTTTTCCTGACCCGGTTTCGAGGGTCTAAGGACAGAGGGTGTCACAACTGTGCAGATTGTAAAGCCCTCCGAGGCAAACAATGTTTGTGATTTTGGACTCTAAATAAATAAATTTGATTTTGATTTTGATTTTGATTTGACCCAAACTATACAGATAAATAAATGTTTCACCTGTATGAAGTGTCTGCATTTCGTCTGTTTCTCCACTGTTTCAGTTTTTTTTTCTTTAATTTATTCTATTTATATATATATTTATATATAAATACACACACGCACTGCCCCGTATGTAGATGTTATGTATCTGTAGGTTTTTCCTATTTATAGTGTTTGGGGGGGGGCAAGCAGTGGTAGATATGGATTAAAACTGACTCCTGCTTTCTCTCTCTCCGTCTCCCCGGGGGGGCCACAAGGTTACCATGGTGATGAGAAGCTGCCCAGTAACCATGTGACCCTCACAATACCTCTGTTCCTATGCTATCCCCCCACATCTCTCTCTCTCTCTCTCTCTCTCTCTCTCTCTCTCTCTCTCTCTCTCTCATCACACTGAGATCTGACACTCTCGTTTGCCCCGACTGATCAGAGACAGACGGGACAAAAGAAGAAGAAGAAACAGACTTCTTTGTCTGTTTATTTTTGGACATCTGTATCATCAGCTGGATGAGCAGTAGTACTCGTAGTATCAGCTGTAGTATCAGTATGTGGAGTACTGGACAGTAGTAATTTGCAGTACTTTACTGTAAATGAAGTAAAACAGTTAAGAGTCCAAATGTCGGCTGTTTGATTTTGATTTAGGATCTGCAGGTTGATTTAGTCGTTGAGCTACCCTGAAGCCCAACCTACAGCAGACGGCCTTTAATAGCATCTGTCTGTTTTTGTTTGCATCTCTTATTTACCGTTTGTTTATAGGCGTAATAAAAAAAAAAAACTCAGTAACGGGGAGCTCAGGCTTAGGTGCTGGTTTTAGACCTTCTCTATATGGATGCTTTAACCTTTGTCTCAGCTGCAGTCATCAGATAAAAGTTTGACTGTGAGACAAAACCAGCTGTCTGATCCGGTCCTGTCTGGTCTGAGGACAGTCAGGATGTTCTGGAAGAATGCTGCCTGGTCGTGGGACAGTGCAGGTAACGATGATGATAATGATGATGGTGGATATCTGCTTGCAGCAGACCTCAGGAGGACTCCAGACTCTGCTCCAGACACCGATATGAACCGCATCACCACTGCCACCTCCGCCGCCACCACCACAACCAACCTGTCAAACTGCTCCACCACCACTGGACTAAAACACCGGACAGACCACATCCTGACCTCTGGTCACCCCCACAGCCTTGACCCCACCAACGCCAACCACAGCTCAGGTCCAGCCAATGACAACTACAGCCGTTACATCTCCACCCTGTACGGCAACATCAACCAGCTTCAGGCAACCACAGACAACAGCAGCCAACAACTGACGGTGAGTCACATGACACACTCAAACATGGAAACATACACACCCCATAAGTGAGTGATTTTAAGTAGATAAAGCTGGACGTGGTCTCGACCTTTGACTTGGTTTGGAAACCAGGACTTTCCTTTCTTCTCTCTTGTGTTGACATGGCGTCGTTTGTCTAGAGTGAGAACGTATGTGACATGTTATTCGAGAACGTATGTGACATGTTATGGCTGGACACAAGGCAGGTGGACCCAAATGCTGGACAGACACAGCAGGACAGTTTTAAAGATTTTAATAAAGATAATCTTACAAAGATCGAGGCTTGGATACTTGATTTGCGACTTGACATAACACACTGAAGATTGCAATCTGGTAACGAGACAGGAGAAACGCAGACAATATATACACAAGAAGGTAATGGGGAACAGGTGGAAACAATCAGGGTGGAAACAATCACAATGGCGGGAAACACACAATGGGAGTAAGTTAAGGGACCTGAAATGAGTGGAGACATTACAGTGAGCTGAGGGAACTGTGACCTCCTCTTTGTTGGAGGGGAAGAGGGGTGGCTGGAAATTGTGGACGACCTGGAACGGGGAGAGTCCGGTGGCTGCAGTGGGGAGCATGTTATGAGCGTACTCGACCCAGGTGAGGTGGTTGCTCCAGGTGGTTTAATTCTGCGCCACCAGACATCTCAGGCAGGTCTCCAGCTCCTGGTTTAGCCGCTCTGTCTAGCCGTTGGACTCAACTCCTCCTTCCAGAAGTGGGAGATGAACTATGGACCTCTATCTGAGACAATGTCACAAGGGAAACCGTGAATGCGAAACACGTGATTAATCATTACATGGGCTGTCTCTTTTGCAGATGGTAACTTGGACAGGGGCATGAAATGAGTCAGTTTTGAAAATCTGTCTACCACTGTCAGCACTACTATGTCACCCCTAGACAGAGGCAGGCCTGTGACAAAGTCCAGCGATAAGTGTGACCAAGGTCTATGTGGCACCGGTAGTGGCTAGAGTAACCCCATCCAGGCCTGCCTTGACATCTTACTTCTAGCACAGACAGAGCAGGCCACAACGTACTCAGCCAGATCCTTGGTGAGGCTAGGCCACCAGAAACGTTGCTGGATCATGAAAACCATTCTCCTGACACCAGGATAGCATGTGAGCAATGAGGTGTGTGCCCAGTGGATGACCTGAGAGTGCAACACTTCCAGTACAAACAACTGGGTGCGAGGACGGCCCTCTGGAACAGGTTCACCCTGGCTAGCTCGTTGCACTTCTCTCTTTCTATATGCCAAGTAAGTCACCGCTCCTACCACACGGTCAGGTGGTAGGATGGTCTCTGGTTCCTTGGCAGCCAGTTCCAGTTCATACAGACAGGACAGAACATTTGGCTTGGTGTTCTGTGACCCCGGCCTGTAGGAGAGGATGAACCGAAACCGACTAAAAAAAGAGGGCCCACCTTGCTTGGCGTGAGTTCAGGCATTTAGCAGACTTGAGATACTCTAGGTTCTTGTGGTCAGTTCAAACGATGAATGGATGCTCTTCTCCTCCAGCCAGTGATGCCACTCCTCCAAAGCCACCCATATGGCCAGCAGAGGTGGAAGAGATGAATATGGTGGTCTTTGGAGGAACACTGGGACAGGACGGCCCCAACGCCCTCATTAGAGGCTTCTGCCTCCATGATGAATTGATGCTGGGGTTCCGGCATGGTCAGAACAGGTGTGGTGATAAAATAGCCTCGAGTTGGTAGAACACTTCCTCAGCCCGAGGTCCCCATTGGAACTGAACTTTAGGAGAGGTTAGTGCATGAAGGGGAGCCGCCTCTGGACTGAAGTTTCTAATGAACTTCCTATAAAAATTGGGGATCCTTGAAGTGAGTGGCAGCCAGTTGGTAACTGCACTAACCTTCTCCGGGTCCATCTTGACTTGGTTCGGCGAAACTGTGAATCCCAGGAATGAGACTGTGGAGGCGTGAAACTCACACTTCTCCACCTCCACATACAGATGATTTTCCAGCAGGCAAATCAGGACCTGGTGGACTTGGTGCTGGTGGGTGTCAAGACTAGCTCGAAGGTGGAGGAAATGAGTGGCAGAGGGTACCTGTTCTTAACTGTGATGTCATTCAGGGCGCTGTGGTCGATGTATGGCTGAAGCGAGCCATCTTTCTTTCCCACAAAAAAAAGCCAGCTCCAGCCAGCAAGGAGGAGGGACATATGACGCCGGACCTCAGCGATGCCTGGCCTTCCTCTCGGGGCCGGAGATGGCGTACAACCTGGCCTTAGGTATGGGGGCAAGACAAGAAACCGAACATGCTGCATCCCAACATTTCACCCTCCCCGTAACCCAATTTATGTAGGGATTAGGCCTAGTATAAGTGGGTGTTGGGCGCAGTCAAACAGATGGAATGACATTTTTTCGCTGTGGTTGGAGTCTATGGTCATGATCACGATCACAGGCTGGGTCTGGTGACTTAATTTGATGATTAGATTACCATCTACAGATCTAGCGCAGATCGGCTGACTGAGAGAATGAAAAGCCAAACCTAGCTTGCGGGCTAAGGCTCTATCCATTAAAGGAACAGTTTTATCTTGGATTAACAGAGTGACAGTGGTTAAAAATCTAGGAGCAGAGTCAGTAGTCTCGGTTTGACTCACCAGCGCTCCCCTCATGAGATCACACTGAACAAGGAATGAGCAGCACTCACCGGAATCTCCAGACAATTTCTCTGGTGGAGCTAGGCGGACAGGGCGAGGAGCGGCTGATGGTGGAGCTGGTTGCGTGGCTGGCTGAACAACAATCGGCATGGTTGGCTTGGGCCAGGCGAGGGCTTCCAGGCGGGAGATTATGAGCTGCAGCTGGGCAGTCATCTGGTTGACTTGAGTGGCTACTGAAAACTGCAGCTCCGCTTTTCGCTCTGTCAGCTCTTTTACCCCAGTGCTGATGGTGATCAGCTGGGTCTCGTGCAGATGGAGTCTTTTGCCCTGAGCTGCCAGAGCAGTCCTGACTGTATTAAAGTCTGCTGGGTCCATGTTGTGGCCAGATTGGACTGTTATGGCTGGACACAAGGTAGGTGGACCCAAATGCTGGACAGACACGGCTGGAAGGTTTTAAAGATTTTAATAAAGATAATCTTACAAAGATGGAGGCTTGGATACTTGATTCATGGCTTGACATAACACACTGAAGGTTACAATCTGGCAACGAGACAGGAGAAACGCAGACGATATATACACGAGGTAATGTCGAACAGGTGGAGACAATCAGGGCGGGGCAGGACAATCACAACAGCGGGAAAACACACAATGGGAGGAAGTTAAGGGACCTGAAACGAGAGGAGAGTTATGGATTTCAAAATAAAACAGACACGCCAGAACAGGAAATGGACACAAGACAGACGTGAAACTTAACAAACATGCCGAGACATTACAACATGTTAATGGACAACAAAATCACATGTTTTGGACACACTTGATTTGTTTATTTGTTGGACCTGTGATCTCGGTGTCTGGTTTCTGTTTGCGGATCGATGCAGGTTCGTCTTTCACTGTTAAATCAGTTTTATGATGCATCTCGTTTTATTTTTTTAGTTTGTTAGAGACGATGCTCATTGATGAAGAGAAGAAACAGTCACATAAATAAGCCAGAGTTATCCTGGAGGACTGTGGCTGTTCACATTATTGATTATTGATAAACCGACCAGTCAGATCAGTGAAAACACACACACACACACACACACACACACACACACTGAGATCTGGTGTTTTTCTCTGCTCATCAAAGTTTCACATGTGATGAATTATAGAGTGAAGCTGCTTCTGCTGTTCACACAGTATATATACCATACACACATTTTACTGCTGCATGTGTGAGGACCCTGAACTCAACCTTCATCGGCCAATCAAATGTCCAAACGCAGGCCACCTGGAGGGCTGAGGTGTGTGTGTGTGTGTGTGTGTGTGTGTCTGTGAGCTGCACACAGGCTGAGAGTCCAGAGAAGGAAAAAACTACAAGATCCTGAAAGACAACGTTCACACGGGGGGGAGTGTGTGTGTGGGAACCAACAGACAGAAGAATAGCAGGAAACACACACACACACACACACATTCAGACTCACAAAAACACTGTATGTATCCCTGCGATAAGACACACTTCCTGAACACACACACGCTCTGCGCTCTCTCTCTCTCTCTCTCATATCCAGTTCCCTGTTGAACCTCAGTCACGCTGGTTTACTGAGACCATCTGGACCCAGATCAGACCCGGATCAGATCCAGCTGAGACTCTGAGTTTGTGATTGATCTGGATCAGACCTGGATCTGGTGTATTAATCAAACCCGCGTTACATCTGGACCTGGATTAGTTCTGGTTCTCTTCCTGTAAACCTGGACCGGGGTGGTTCTGGTTTTGGTGGATTCTGGACCTGGTCTGGGTGTGGATCAGGCCTGTTGGAGGATCAGATGGATCAGTAGGCTGCAGGATCTGAACCGACAAGCTGAGCCGCTGTCATGCACACGAT
>CM041535.1:29269209-29404732 GCA_023238725.1 Scortum barcoo
GAAGTACAAATATGAAGTGTTTGTAGTGTACTTGAGTTTCATTTTCTGTAACTTTGAACTTCTACTGTGGTACATTTATCTGAGTGCTATAGGTTACTTTTACTTTACATTCAAAATACATCATGCTATGGATTTATCATAAAATTATATCAGTTATTATGACATATTGCCAAGGCATTATTATAAATTAAAGGCTGTGCATGCACACAGATATTTGCAGCTATTGTGGTGGATTGGACTGTTCAAGTGTTCATTGGACTGTGTTTGAGATCAAATTGGACCATTCCTAACAAACTATTCACTATATACTAACAAGAATAATAAAGTTGTAAATCTTCCTTTATCTAAATGGATAGAATAGATCAGAAGTCCAAAATTCATTCATTTTTATCTCGTGTTAACAAATTACTCCTAATTTAACACTCTGAAAGGGACTGTTCTGCATACTGAGGACTTTTATTTTGATACCTTTAGGAATTTCTTTTAGTTTTAAAAACTTTCAGTGAAGTAAAGACTGAGTACTTCCTTCACCAGTGAGCATTGAACTATCCAGATGCTAAGCTAAGGCTGAGCTGCTGAGCTTAGACGCTAAGCTAATGTCACTGTGCCTCCTGTCTGTTTCCTAGTTAACAAGCAGGAAGCTGCTGCCTCACCCCGCCCACAGTAAACATGGCCACAGACGGGGTCAGGGGTTGGGGATCAGGTCCAGTTTGGGTGCTCTGGGTTCTCTGTGGAGGGACAGAAAGGAGGACCGCGAGGAGGAGGAGGAGGAAGAAGAACACGACGTGACTGAGTACTCACCGTGCACAACCACACTCAAGAGCACCCACGTGACATCATCACAAGGAGACAATTACATCATCCTGTCCCCTGTCAGTCCAGGAGGACAGGTAAGTCTTCAGAGACCAGCTTAGGGTTAGGTGTCTCAAGGTTTTCACCTTTGGACCCACCAGAACCCCTAACTCCTCTTTGACTGAACCAGAACTGTTTGCCTGATTCAGGACCTTTTAACAATAATTTCTTTTGTTCTGGCACAAATTAGAACCTGTAACGTGTTTCATTGCTTTTTCTTTTCACTTATAACAGTAATTATAATTTATCCCAACTTAAAACATAATCCAGAACCTTTCACCTGAACCAGAACCTGACCAAGTTAGAAATCAGTGTTGCTGAAGACCTTCATCAACCTCCCACCTGAACTCTAACATTTCTCATAACATTCTGTTGACGTAGAACCTCGTCCAGAAAAGTTCACTGAACTAGAGCTTATCTCAGAAGCTAATCAAAGCCAGAGCCCAACACTTACCCAGATCATCCGTATGTTGTTTACTGAGTGAAACCCTGCGGTGGTGATAAACTGAAAACAGTGTTTCTCTCTCTTTCAGCTGCTGCAGCCGGTTTATCGCGACGGAAACGGAATGATCGGTCAGTGTCTGAACTGCATATTGATCATCCATTCTGATGACTGATAAACGCATTGGTTATAAACGGTGCTGTTGATCATCAGGGCGTCTGTACCAGACTCACCCCAGCAGAGGTCAGAACCTCCTCCACGATCCTCGACCTGGGTCAACCCAGCGACCGCTCACCAGTCGCACCACCACCCTGTCGCCCTCCTCTATCTCCTCCTCATCTTCCTCAGCCCTGCCCAGAAACTACGGCAACTACCAGAACTGCACCATCGTCCAATCACATCTGCCCTGCTCTACCTATGGAACCTACGTCTCCCTGACACCCAAAACTCTCATCTTTCCCATCTTCGTTCAGGTCGGTACCTACACCGAAATTCAGAACCCAGAACCAATCAAAGTCCATCTGACCTAGAACACAAGCCAGAACCTTAACCTGCCCCAGTACCAGAACATCTTCATCCAGGTCAGAACTGATTGACTTGATGCAGAACACATTATATATAATATTAGAACCCAAACACCCCATTTTTTCCAGGTTAGAACCTAGAACCTTATCCATCAATCAGGACCAACTGACCAAGACAACCAATAGAACTGTTACGTGATCCAGAACCACCAGACCTGGAACAAGACCAACCCTCATTGAGCTTAGAACTCAGATCCACAATGTTAAACCCAAAGACCTTCTTCTTCCCCATGTTAATTCAGTGCCTAAAACCAACCCTAGAACCATCTAATGTAGAACAGCAGTCAGGTCCTAACAAAGCCTTTAACCTGACCCAGAACTAATGAGACTCTAATGAACCTGTAACACCTTTTTCAAAGTCAGAACCCAGAGCTGGTCCAAGAATCCTGCACTTGATGTAGAACAATGTTCAGAATCGTAAACCTGACCTGGAATTCAGAACAAAATACTGGAACAGGAGACCCTCGCTGAGCTTAGAACATAAACCTGATCCCCATGGTTGGAACCAAAAACTGTCCCCTTTACCACCTTTGTCCAGAACAAAACTCAGAACGTAGAACTCAGAGAGATTATATCCACGTGTGTTCAGGTTTGAATCTGAACATCAGAATGTAAATTCTGCAGGCTGAGCTTGTGGTGTTGTTTATCTGTATTATTGCAGCAGAAATTCTGGCATGTTGGAATTTAGTGCTTCACAGATTTCAGATGTGTTTTCTTGCTGTTTATGTGTCCATGATGTTTTCAGCCTCTGGATCTCTGCAGTCCAGACAGAACCCTGTTGATGTCGGAGGAAATGATTCTACACCAGGCTGACCTGCTGCCTTCAAAGGTACATATACTGCTAAAGTACTTCTAATATACTGCTAATGTAATGCTAATGCACTTCTAATATACCACTAATATACTGCTAATGTACTGCTAATAAACTGCTAATAAACTGCTAATATACCTCTAATATACTGCTAATGCACTTCTAATATACTTCTAATATACCACTAATATACTGCTAATGTACTGTTAATGCACTTCTAATGTACTGCTAATAAACTGCTAATATACTGCTAATATACAGTTAATGTACTGCTAATGTAGTGCTAGTATACTGCTAAAGTACTGATAATAAACTGCTAATACACTTCTAATATACCACTAATGTACTGCTAATCTACTGCTAAAGTACTGCTAATATACTGTTAATGCACTTCTAATGTACCACTAATGTACTGCTAATATACTTCTAATATACAGTTAATATACTGCTAATGTTACTGGAGGGGAAGCAGACTGGAAGATTTCTGTCTGATTATTAATGATTGTTTCTACATCAGAGTATTAAACATTTCAGTCTCATGAGCCAAACATTTGCTAACGAGAAAAGAAAAAGATTCAAGATACTGAACGTGAAACTGAAGGACACGATGATCTCTGACCCAAGATCAGTTACACACACACTCAGCTGTTTCTGGAAATCTGCCGGTTTGAGTTTCATGTTTGCAGTAAAAGTGAAGATGAGACTCAGCAATGATTTTTCTTACACTCACATTCACAGCGTTTTCTCATTTGTCACTACATTACCCAGAATGCAAAGTTGACTCGCATGTGAGAACTTTAATTTTAAGAGAAATAATCCTTCAGGCCAACGAATTAGTAATTTTAAATTCACTAAATTAATAAAGAATAATGATGTCATCATCCACAGCTCAGAAAACTCACATGTTCACATGTTCTGTAACAGTTAAGTTAAATGAAGATGTGTTTTTTAAAACGCCCATGTTTGTTTGTGTGTGTGTGTGTCTGTGTGTGTCAGGTGACTGTGTTGATCTACAGTGACCTCCTGTTGTTCACAAGAGAAGACGAAGCCAGACGCTGCCATGTCCTACAGAGTCCAGTGTATCTGAACACACTGCAGCTCAGAGAAGGTACACACACACACACACACAACATTTGAGTGATCAATGTTGATTGAACTGAGAGTTAACACACAATAAACACCACATGAACACTCTAACTTATCACACATGATAAATAATGCAACATATTGATGAGCTGCTGAGCCAGCTGATCAATAATCAATCAGTCACAAGTCCAGAAGTGTGTGTGTGCTCTATTAATATTGTGTGTGTCAAAAATGTGTGTTTGTGTATATATTGTGTGTATATGACGTGTTGTGTATATTTTATGTATAGTACATGTGTTCAATTTCAAATTTTCAAGTGTATTCATTTAAAGCCGAAAATCACAAACATCGTTTGCCTCTGAGGGCTTTACAATCTGTACAGTTGTGACACCCTCTGTCCTTAGACCCTCGAACCGGAGTCAGGAAAAACTTCAAAAAAACCTTTATGGGAAAAAGAAGAAACCTGAAGGAAGAGCCACAGATGAGGGATCCCTCCCTGGGACGGACAGACGTGCAATAGATGCCACATGTACAGAGAACATCATCATCAGTATATATATGGAGTTAAAATACATGGGTCGTAATAAACTGTAGATAAACTGAGTTCATGGGTTTAGTCCATGTGTGAAGGTATCACAGGTAATGGAAATGAGTCCGTGAGTCCAGGTGCATCTCTAGATGTCCTCATATGGAGCTCTGGGCCACTCGACCTTCTCTCCACAACACAGACACAGATCATGTCCCCACCAGGCCAGTGAACCTCAGACAGATGGACCACAACCAAGAATCAGTGAGGAACCTGCAAGACTGGAGAGAACAAAGAGGACCGGGGCTCCGGCAGTAACATGCACTTTACAGGACATCAGAGTATAAATAAATAAATAAATAAATAAGGGTAGAGGAAGCAGAGGAAGAGGGAGAGGTGCCTGTACAGATGTGTGGTGGAGAGCGTCCTGTCCTCCTGCATCATCGTGTGGCACGGCAGCTGCTCGGCGGCAGAGAAGAAGGCTCTGCAGAGGGTGGTGAAGGCTGCACAGAGGACTGTGGGATGCAGTCTACCCACCACCACGGACATCTACACCTCCAGATGCAGGAAACGGGCCTCCTGTATCATGAAGGACCCCACTCACACCGCACACGCAAACTGTTTGTCCCCCTCCCCTCAGGCAGGAGGCTGCAGAGCATTAAGAGCAGGACCACCAGACTGAGGAACAGCTTCTTCCCTGGAAGCTGTGAGACTGTTGAACTCTGGAGGACCCCCGTAGCCCCTGCTGCTAATCTCTCTAATCTCATTCCATCCCATGTTTAAATGTGTTGAAATGACAATAAAACTCCTTGAATCCTTGAATCCTAAAATCCACTCTAAATTTTACAGGGAGCCAATGCAGAGAAGCCAGTACTGGAGTAATATGGTCTCTTTTCCTGGTTCTAGTCAGCACCCGAGCAGCGGCATTCTGGACCAGCTGTAGAGTCTTTAACGACTTGTTCTGGGCAGCCTGATAAAAGTGAATTACAATAATCCAGCCTGGAAGAGACAAATGCATGGACTAATTTTTTCAGCATCGCTTTGGGACAGAAAGTGCCTAATTTTTGTGATGTTGCGCAGGTGGTAAAAGGCAGACCATTGAAATATGCTTAATATGGGTGTCGAAGGACACATCCTGATCAAATAAAACATGTATATTGTGTGTATATGATGTGTGGTGTATATCGTGTGTATATAACCTGTGTATTGTGTGTGCAGCACCCTCGGAGCCCCTCCTCCTCTACTTCCTGCAGGACTCCGTCAATCTGTTCAGTCTGGAGTCGTTCAGCATCGAGCAGAAGGTCAGAGTCAGCCTCTGTCTCCATGACAACATACAACTACAGCTGGTCACCATGGACACAGGACACACCCACCAGGTACAGCAGCAACACTTTAACTCTGCAGACAGAAAGACAGAGAGACAGACAGATTCTGATCTTCTGATTAATCCAAACCAATTAAAAAAAACAGAACTGAACTGTTGATTTTCACTTTGTCCAGCAAACACCTCCTCTCCTCTCCTCCTCCTCTCTTCTCCTCTTCCTCTCTCCTCTCTCTTCCTCTCTCCACAGCTCTCAGACCTCCCCTCAGATTTTGGTCTCCTCTCTCTTCAACAGTCTGACCTCCTCTATCGACCCTCATCCCTTTACTCCTCCTTTGATCCTCCCCTCCTTCACCCCTCCTCCCCCCTCAGACCTTCCTTTCCCTCTTCTTACTCTCCCAGCTCTCCCTTTTCCTCCACCACTCCTTCTCGCCCCCTGTCCTCTCTCTCCCCATACACCTTCTCCTCCTCCTCTTCACCTCCTTCCAGGATCTTCACCTCCTCATCTCCCCCCTCCTCCTTCACCCAGAAGAGTCCAATCTGGAAGGAGAGAGCAGAGGAGCAGGAGGAGGAAAGGAGGGAAAGGAGGAGGGAGGAGCAGGAGGTGGAGGAGCGCCAGCAGGGGGAAGGCGAGAGTGCCTCAGAAACATCAGAAAATGTGGGAGGTGTTGGTGGGCGGGGCCTCATGCTCAGTCCATACACCTTCAACATGAAGGAAGAAAAGAGTGATGAAGAGGAGGAGGACGGAGGAGGTGCTGAGGAGTTTATCTCCACCTACAGGCCTGCAGGTCAGTCTGAGTTTTGTTCATGTGAAGCTGAAGTCAGAGGAAGTGTGTTTAAGCACCGAAAGCAGCTGAAGTGAAAACAGAGCAGATAAAAACAGTAAAACTGTCATTTAAAGAATAATGTTGTTTTCTCTTCACATATTTGTCTTTCAGTTCTGCGTCGCTCTCTCTCTGAGGGTTCTTTACTGCAGGTGCCTCGATCACCCCGCTTCCTGTCCGACAGCACGATCCATCGACTCACCCATCCCACAACCTTTGACCTCGACCTTGACCCCAGTACAGGCTCTGCCCCCCAGCGCCCCTCCATCCACACCCTAAGGAAACAGCTGACCAGAGAGGGGGGGTCACTGCACAACATGCTGCTGCTGCTCAGTGGCACCAAGGTAGAGACAGGGCAGACCATCAGAGAGCAGTACAGATCAAAGAAACAAGGAAAGACCAGCAGAGAGCAGGTCAGACCAGAAGAGACCAAGACAGACCAGTGGATTGCGATACAGACCAGCAGAGAGCAGGGCAGATCAGTGGAAACCAGGAGAGACCAGCAGGGAGCAATACAGACCACAAGAGACAAGGACAGACAGACAGTAATGACCAACAGTCTTAGATTGTAGAAGAGTCTAGCAGAGTCCAGAAGAGATGAGTGTAGACATGAAGATCCCATTAAAGAGCAGAGAGCAATAAAGAGCAGTAGAGTCTTGACAAGTCCAGTGGTGATATGCTAATTACAGTGGAGACGAGTCCAAAACTAGAGTGAGTCCAGTAGAACTGAGCAGAAAGTAATACTGGTCCAGTCCAGTCGCGCTCAGTAAACAGTTTAGTCCTTTAGAGACCAGGAGCATCTAAAGGAGACCAGTAGAGGGCAGTAAAGTCTAACAGAACCAAACAGAGTCTGACAGTCAGTTGTTTTGTTTGTTTAGGATGCCGACTGCAGAAACTATCAACTGAGGAAGAAGACCAGGAGTCTGTAAGCGTGCACACACACACACACACACACACACACACACTAAAAACACACACTGCTAAGTGTGTGTTTTTAGTGTGTGGACCCTCAGGACCCTCAGGACCCTCAGGAGGTAGAGCAAGTGATCTATTGATCTCAGGGTTGGAGCGCCTCCTCCTGTCCACATGGTGGAATGAAGATTTCTGACCTCACAACACTCAACAATCATTAGAGTGCAACAGGGTGACTGTTACCTCACAGTGAACAGAGCTGGACTACAGCCAGCCAATCAGTGACCATTAATCATTGATTGGCTGCAGTCAATCAATGATTTATTGATAGATTGTGTCTTTGTTTGTCTTCCTGTCACTCTGACTTGTAATTCTTGTCTCCTCAGTGCTGCTGATGTTCGGAGCCGCCTGGCATTTCTACGGCGACGGAAAAACAGTACCTGTGTCCATGGTAACAGTCTGGAGAAAGCTCTGAGAAACAACAGGTAGGAGCCGGTTTGAGAGTGTGCTTGAAAGTTGAAAGTAGTAAAAAAAAAAAAAAAAAATGAAAGTGGGACTTCCAGCGAGCAGATGGAGTAGACGTGTTGTGCGAAAAGTGCTCCTGTGAATGTTTAACTTTTTAAACCATCCAGCCATCCAATTTTCACGCCAAAACGAATCCCCTTTTTTATTTTTTCTCTCTTTGCTTCACCTAAACAAGTCCTGCTATCTCTGAAATGGCTGCAAAAGGCGGCAAGTCGAGCAAAAAAGAAGATGCTAGCGCTAGCTTAACCCTGGCAGCTATCACCATGCTGCTCAAGGAACGTCACGTGGTGTTAGCAACCGAGTTCAAAACATCATTCAGCCAGCTCAACTCGAAACTTGACCAAACGCGGCTTGCAGTGGAGGACCATGGCCAACGTGTCTCGTCCCTTGAACTCGCTGCAGAAGACCTCAGTCAACAACTTATAGACCTCGAGGGCATTTGCTCGACTCCAAGCAATGATAATGCTCGGCTAAAGGCTAAAGTTACCAAGTTGGATAGCCAAAGCAGCAGGCAGAACATACGTATCCTGGGTCTACTGGAGTCCATTAAAAGCGGATCTCCTACTGAGTTTTTCTCGAAGCTGCTGTGCAAGGTATATGGGAATAACACACTGCCCTCACCACCAGAAATCGGTAGAGCCCATTGTTTTCTAGCATCCAAGCCGGCCGCCAGACAGCGACCAGGGCCAGTCATCCTCCGCCTACACCAGTACCAGACGAAGGATCTTCTCATCAGAGAGGCACGGCAGAGGGGGAAACTTGAATATCACAGCCAGCCGGTTCGGGTTGTGGAGGACTACAGCCCTGAAGTTCTCAGTCAGCGAGCAGAACACAGTGGAGTAATGGCAGAACTTTATGAACTGGATCTGAAGCCTGCTCTCCTCTACCCCAAACGGCACTGTCCGGTGGAGCCAGAAAGTGAATCAACTCCGTGGACGAGGCACAGAAGTACATTGAGAGCTTTCACAAGTCTCAGAAACTGCCATAATGGGACTGTTTAACAACTCACTACCGTTCACAGCCCTGCCACCCTGCAGGTTCAGTGCCATGTTAGCTGGTGTGGTTTGTTTACATAGGTGAGCATGTTCAACCATCCGGTTTGTACGTGAGTATCTTCTCTCCGCTCCCCTTGTCTGACAACTATTACTGATAATTATTCATTGGTTGACAATTCTAACACTACATTATTTAGGCCAGGAATTTGTATCGGCTTTATGTTATTCATCATATTTCAGAGCTCATATCAGGACGTCTGAGTCTTATTTTGAAAAGGTAATCTTTTTTTTTTTCTTAAGTATACGTGTTGTTTTTGAGGTGCTAAGCCCGTAAATGTTCACGATACGGGAGCAATGGTTAGTTTAGTGTGAGATAGGAAGTTGTGTCACTGTATAATGTTTGTTCTGAAGAGCTTGCTGCTTTTCTTTCTAGCAGCTGTCTTGGTTGGGGAGGTTGGGTTGGGGGGATATGTCACTGCCAGAAACGTTTTAATATTTCCTTTGAAAGTAACACTTTGCATGAGTCACATCCAATCTCTTTTCAGTTTTTTGCCTAGGTCACTGTGATTACTTCATAACCTTCCTTGTCAAATGGTATGAGTAGACATTTGAGGCTGGCGCGCTGGAATGTTAAGGTTCTAAATCACCCTGTTAAAAGATGAAAGGTCTTTTTACATCTAAAACAACTTAAAACGGAAATAGCCTTCCTACAAGAAACCCATATTCGCAGTTTGGACAATAGCAGCCTGATTATCTCAGGCAAATTATACAACACACCAGTCATACTTGTAAATGTTTACACCCCAAATATAGATGACGTAGTCTTTTTTGAACGAGTGTTCTCCCTGCTCCCAGATCTTAATACATATTCTCTCATACTCTGTGGTAACTTTAACTGTTGGCTTGACCCGGTTTTGGACCGATCCTCTACGAACCCCGGCACAGCGAGTAGGTCAGCCGTTTTATTCAGGCTTTTCTTTCGGACTATGGTGTCTGTGATGTGTTGTCTGTGACGCTCTCTACATCCATGTGACAGAGAATACTGTTTTCACACGTTCATCACACAATCGAGGATTGATTATTTTTTTATTGATAACCAACTGATTCCTCAGGTGGAAGGATACTTTCCCTCACACTCATGCAAAATGGCTGCTTAAAACTGGAGAAAATTTGGTACTCACTTCAATCAAATAAGAAGTTCCAGAAGGTGTGGGATCCCTTCCTAAAAGCATTCCAGGCCCTGTAAAGGCTTGGCCCTTGAGTACAGCTCAGCTATGCTGCACACTTCTTACTCACTCCTAGTTTTTGACATAACGGTGATCTTATGCTATGACTAGTAATCTAGCAGCGATGGGAGGGATTACTTTGTATACTTTCCATTCTTTCATTTTTGTATTCTTGTACTCTCATTTGTGCATGCTGTGATTGATATATACCCATACTCATCTCATGTCTCTGTAATGTCTATGCCGCACTACACATTTGTTATATTGAGAAAACTTCAATAAAAAAGATCTTGAATTAAAAAAAAAAGTGACATAATACAGAAATTCAACACTTACTAGTTCATGTTTGGTTCCAGCTGGTTGCGACATGGTCCTAATGGTGAAGTAATTTTCCTTTCCTCTTTACTCTCTGATTGAAAGTACTCTGTCCCCAAAGCATCCTCCCATCTGTGATGTCCAGCTGTGACTCTAGAGGGTCTGGGGAAACCTAAGTTTGTTTCTTCTAGAGAGCCATAGCTCAACTCTGTCTCGAAAGATGATTTCTGCACTGACAGCAGCTGCTTAGATAAGGTGGATCTGCCTCACAATAGTTAATATCAGGCAAAAAAATTCACCGCCCTGTATCACACATTCGACACAGAGACCTCGTACAATTTATGTTAGTAAATTTACTAACTTCATGCTAGTCATTGTGAGCATTATCTCTAACACATACTCAGCGGTATCAAGAACCTTATTTATATTTATTTATATTATTTAATACCAGCAGTCTTCTTGTTCTCTAAACAGCAGAATAAAAATCTTCTTTTCAGGACATGCCTCAGAGTTGAAATAGTACTACATTGTGTAAACTTGTATTGCGTCATCCTTATTCTCCTTGATTGATCAAGCTTCAATAAACAGAGCTGATGGACTCCTATTCAGTTTGTTCTTCCTGGTCCTGTTTAGTTCCCCTGGTTCCAATGAGGAGTGTTTGTTTTGTTTTTCAGACCTTCTACAAGGGAGGTGCTCAGGTGGGCGGAGAGTCTGGAAGCTCTGCTGACCAATCAATGTAAGACGCACCACTTCCTGTTTGTCTCTGTGTTCAACCAATAATCGCTGATTGGAAGGACTGATGAAGGTCTGACCCCATTGGCTGATTGGTCTCTTCCTGTTGACCAGATGGTCTGGCCATGTTCCGTCACTTCCTGAGGTCGGAGTTCAGTGAGGAGAACCTGGACTTCTGGTTGGCTGTGGAAAGATTCAAAAAGACACGCCCCCTCACCAAGATGGCTGCTAGAGCTGCAAAAATCTACGATGAGTTCATTTCTACCAATGCAGTGAGACAGGTACCTGTCTGTTTGTCTGGCTTCTGATTGGTCAAATGATTGGTCATGTGACACCGCTGCTGTCTGTCTCCAGGTCAATGTCGACTCATCTGTCAGGGAATCAACCAATCAGAGCTTGCATCTTGGCATCAATCCTGCCTCCTTCCAGCTGGCCCAGGATCAGATTTTCAGCCTGATGGAGAGCGACAGCTACCCACGATTCCTGAAGTCCCGACTCTTCTCCCAGCTGGCCAATCAGGACACACAGACAGTCACATAGATTGCCAGTCAGAGTGGAGCTGAGTCTGTTCCTGTCGGCCAATCATGAGTGAGGAGACAAAAGAGGCGTGGTCAGGCAGAGGACAGACTGATCAGCCAGTTATTGGTTTTGAGATCAGAGCCTTTGATTGGCTGGCCCCCAGCTCCAGTAATCTATTCAGAGAGGAAAACTGTTCCATTGCATTCTGGGAAATGTAGGACCTGTTTCTGGACTAAAAAATATCGTCACCTCTGCTGCTGAGATCTGGACCATTCTGGTTTTAACTTGTGTCTCAACACCAGTTACTGTATTACTTTTTAGAGATGCAATGAGTCGCTTTAATAATCTTTGAATAATCAATTCATAAAAACTCCAACAAAATTATGTCAGACTTTTGTCATATTTCAACTAATCATGATTTTAACATGAAGAGTTTGTATGGAGTAAACATAACTCAGAATCTGATCTGTTTCACAGGTTTCAGATCTTGGAACCTAATCTTTTAGCTGATGTTAGCAGCAGTGTTGGTCCAGACTGACTGGCATTGACACAAAATTTGGTACAAACATTCATGATCCTGAAATGATGAATCCAACAGACTTTGGTGATCCTCCAGCACCACCATGAGGTTACATTTGTGGTCATTGACATGTCAACATCTGTTGGATGGTTTGTGATAAATTTGTTTCAGACGTTTATGTTCTGTGAGAACTTTATTGATCCTCTGACTTTTCCACTAGTGCCACCATCAGGTCAACATGTTCTTTGGTTTATGACCAGATACCTGCAGAGCCACAGTCACCATCAGTCTCAGCTGGACTGTGATTACTGATAATTAGCTAATGTTATCATGCTAACACTCTGAACTAAGATGGTGAACATTATAACTATAAAGTACAGTCTCACAGAGCTGCTAGCATGGTTTTAGGCTTTTATTATCTTATTTCCCTGTGTGATTGTTGCTGTATAGGAAGAATATCCTGGCTTAAAAATATGAGTCAGTAAACCTGCTTGTTTTATTCCCATTTGAAATATAAGAATTAAAACTGAGTAGAAGCAGCAGACGACCCAAAGATCTGATGACATCAGTACTCTGATTTTTGGAAAAAGAAATAACAGTATGTTAGTTCTTTCTGATTGAGTAAATTTTTCAGAGACATTTTTCAAATCAAAAGTTAGTGAAGATTTTGTGTATTAGAGCCGTAGACTTTAACTATTGTAACTGTAACAGGAGATTATTAAAAAGTGTAACTGAGGTTTGTCTTAAAATAAATGATGATGTTGAACTTTCTTCTTCTTCTTCTTCTTTAGTGTTATTTTAGGAAGCCTCTGTGTCTTGTTGTCAATCACTGTTCTTCAACAAGAAAACTGAGAGCCAACAGTGGATGTGAGTTTAATTTTTTAATTTTTTTTTTTTTTGTGGCTTCTTTCATGTCAGATATGTTTCATAATGAATATATAATATGGATGATGGATTATGAGGGTCAGAAGATTGAAAGTACGTTTCTCTCAAACCTTTGGTGCAAACAACAAAATAAGCATAACAATTACAACTAAATAAAGACATGGCAATAAAACAAAGACATGTCAAAATCACAGAGTGCAAACAGATATGGTAATAGTGCAAACTGGAGTCAGCTTGTAAACTGGTTAAAGTGGTTAATGTGAATACTCTTAAGTCCTGTAAAGTAAAGTGCATGTTACTGCCGGAGCCCCGGTCCTCTTTGTTCTCTCCAGTCTTGCAGGTTCCTCACTGATTCTGGTTGTGGTCCATCTGTCTGAGGTTCACTGGCCTGGTGGGGACATGATCTGTGTCTGTGTTGTGGAGAGAAGGTCGAGTGGCCCAGAGCTCCATATGAGGACATCTAGAGATGCACCTGGACTCATGGACTCATTTCCATTACCTGTGATACCTTCACACATGGACTAAACCAATGAACTCAGTTTATCTACAGTTTATTACGACCCATGTTTAACTCCATATATGACTGATGATGATGTTCTCTGTACATGTGGCATCTATTGCACGTCTGTCCTGTCCCAGGGAGAGGGATCCCTCATCTGTGGCTCTTCCTCAGGTTTCTTCTTTTTCCCATAAAGGGTTTTTTTGAAGTTTTTCCTGACCTCGGTTCGAGGGTCTAAGGACAGAGGGTGTCACAACTGTACAGATTGTAAAGCCTCCGGGTTCCGAGGCAAACAATGTTTAGGTGATTTTGGGCTTTAAATAAATAAATTTGAAATTTGAAAATCTGACATGTAAAGTATATGTCAAACTATTTGGGCAACACGAGAACAACTAACATCTCTACTAACACCTTTGTATAAGAGAACCAGCTTAACCAAAACTTTTAAACCGCACCCTTACACACACACAGAAACACACACACACATCTCCTCATGTCTGCACTTCCTGCCCTTCTGCTCCGCCCTGATTCACCTCACCTGTCCCCTGTTAGTCTCTTTACCTGTCTCCACTTCCCTATCACCCACATTAAATATACCGGCCCCATTTCTTTGTTTCCTTTGTCAGTTCGTCTGCTTTCCTCTCTGTGTTCCTTCCCTGTTGTGTTTGCCTATCTGTTTACCTACTTATCTGTCTGTCTGATCACCCGTAAGAAACAAAGACTTCTTTTACATTTGCTCAGCCTCTGTCTTGTCTGCATTTTGGGTCCACCCTTGCCTGGCTTAAACTTAAGCTGAAGATGTTTAGGTGGGCTGGTGGTCATCCTGCTTAATTAATCCTCAGTATAACTCTCGGATAGTTTCACATGTTCGAAGTCAGAAAGTGATTGTTTACTGATCTAAGAGCATCAAAGGATAAATATGGAGAATCTGTAAATAATTATATTCCTCATTTCTGTTGAATGTTGTGGTGAAAGCTTCTGTAAAGTTTTTGTAAATTTCTCTGTGAGATGGCCTGTCTGTCTGAGCTGCCTGTTTGTCGTAAGTATTTATTCACAGTCTGCCACAGCAGCTGCACACTGACTGTAAGTATCACTATTACAGTAAATGCTGAACTGTGCTGAATATTAGAGGAAACATTCAAAGACACTTGAGACGCAGCTCATCATTCATCAGACATATTTAAACTGGCTTAGCTTTGGACTGAATGTGTCATTCCTGAGTTAGTAAAGAAGAGGCTTAGTCTTTGAAGGAGGAACAACAGATGAAGACTGGAGGGTTTTATTGCAGAGACAGAGTAACATTTAAAACAGGAGACACCACCTCAGTCCATCAGCAGAAGAAGAACATCATCATTTTCTACCCGGCCAAGATGTGTTTGACAAACTCGGTGTAGTTGATGTGTCCGTTGGCGTCCTCCTGTCCCGCCATCAGGCGGTCCACCTCGTCCTCCGTCATCTTCTCTCCCAGCGTGGACAGGACGTGGCGGAGCTCCGCCCCCATCACCGTGCCGTTGCCCTCCTTGTCGAACACCCTCAGACCCTCCACGAAGTCCTCAAAGGTGCCCTGCTCTTTGGAGCGCGCCACGTGCTGCAGCATGGGCAGGAAGCTGTCAAAGTCCAACAGCTTGACGTGCATCTCCTCCGCCTTCGGCCTCCCCAGCAGCTTCAGCACCTCATCGTTGGTGGGGTTGTGGCCGAGCGCTCGCATGACGTCTCCACACTGAGCGAAGGTGATCTTCATCTCACCCGTGGGCGTCTCGTCGAACAGCGTGAAGGCGTCTCTGAATTCTTCAATCTGGTCGGAGGTGAACTCTACCACAATGCTCTTTAAGTCCACCTCAGGAGGTTTGGACTCCGGCTCTGCTGGTTTCGGGGGTGGAGGAGGCTCCTCCTTCTTGGCCTCCACTTTCTTCACCTCTGTCTTCTTTGGTTCCACTTTTTTGGGAGCCATGTTGCAGAGAGAACGGACGGAGACAGAGATGTCAGGGTTTTATACCCAGCAGAGGCAGGATGAACGAGGCAGGAGAGATTGACCGGGAGGACAGAGAGAGTGCGGCCGACCAAAGATGGAAGAAAACTGGAATAGAAACAGCGTTGAAGATAAGACACTGAAGATAAGAGCCGGTCTGAACCAGAGGGACTGCTGGTCTAACTCCAGCTGAGCTCTGGCTCAAAAACTCTGAGTCAGTCAGAGTTCATCCAAACGCTGCTCCAACATGTTTAATGTGAGGAGTTTTAGATCAGTGTGGGCAAGTCTGTTACCATGACAACAATCTGTCAATCACACCATGAACGTTCATTCAGAAAGATTCACTGCAGCGACATGTCATCAGAAAAATCACGTCGTTCAAACATTTTGGTTTTCTTCTTTTTTCTGTCTCAGTTCAAAGTTTAAAACAATTTTCGCAAACCAGAATTAATTATTACACACAATTAATCATATATTAATTATATTTGCACTACATCCTCTGTGTGTGTGTGTGTGTTCCTACAGACTCTGATCTGCTTCGGCTTTTAGTTTCTTTGGTTTCTTTGGTTTCTTCTCTCAGTTGGGTCTTTTGTTCATCTGTCTGTCTGCCTGTCTGTCTGTCTGCTTTCAGTCTATTTCCATCTCTTTATCTTTCTGAGGGGTTGATGTGGAAACTGTCTCGTTAACATTCCCTGCTGTGATAAGGACTGTGATTACCCATGATGCTCTCTGTGTCCTTTAGTCTTTAAATAACAGTGATGACAGCATCCTGCAGAGTGTCTGATCATCAGTTCAAATAAAAATCAGTGAGAACAGAAGATCCAACTCCAACAGATTTGGATGAACTGACCTTTAATTTATCAGCAGATTTTAGAAACACAGTGAACAAACTCTTATTAACTTATAAATATTGGAAAATTTAAAGTTACAGAAAAATATATTTACAATCTAAACTCAAAGAATCCACGAGTCCAAAAACTTTCACTAAAATCTGTTTCTCACATACACACAAAGAAATCAAACGTTGACTAAGAAGAAATCACAATATCAGTCAATAACATATCAATCAGAGAGGCTTGTTGATCAGACTAAATAAACTGCTATAAAAACATACATATACATACATATGAATACAGACAGTGTCGGGGGCACAGAGGAAGTCTGATTTCAAGAACACTGAAATATTTCAGGAATCAATCGTCAATAATAAACTGTTCTACCATATTGGATTATTATTTATAACATGATCACAAATCAGCCTGATGTTAGCAGGGATGCTGGGGACTGCACTGCTGCATTCTGGGATATCAGCAGGATCTGGAGACACGCAGAAACAGATCAATCAATCAGAGTTTCAATCGCCTCGTTCAATAGAGATCAGCTGAATCTGATGAGATTCAACTTTATTTACAGGACGTTCAACAAAATCAAGTCCAGCAGACACTTTAAAGATTTACAAAGATACAATGTTTACTGTTTGTGAAAATTTGGATGACATTTGAATAGCCTACTACCTTAAGAGAAATACAATTATATTGCCACTCAGTTATTTACTAGTTTGGTGATGATTGGATCTGTGATGACAGACAATAAGTTTGACAAAAAGTTAGTAAACTTGAAGGAAACAAATGGAACACTAAATGACATTATTTGGTAGTGATATGTTTATTTATCCTGTTCAGTGAGGAGAGTTAAGGGATGTAAGCATTGTTGAGCTTGGATGCACCTTTTTTGGGGTTGTACTGCACTTAGTTTGGGTAAGTGCCGGAGAGGCATCTTCTTGATTTTGCTGATTTTTCATTGTAATGTACAGGTATACTATATCTTAAGGTGTTTTTTGTGTTGTTTTTCTTCTCCTTATATCACTCTATTTACATACACCCATGCTTCGTATTGTAATACACAAGTATGAGTATGGTTAGGATGAATGGCAGAAAAGTTAAGTTAATCTCTTGGATTGCTAAAATTGCTAAATCACCCTGTGAAGAGGAACAAGGTATTGGTACATTTAGATCAACTTGGTGTAGGGATTGCCTTCCTCCAAGAGACTCGTTTATGTAGGGCAGATGTTTTAAGAAGAGGAGCTGGGTGGGAAAAGTCTTCCATTCTAAGTTCAATTCTAAGACCAGGGTATGGCTATTCTTGTATACAAAGTCTCCTATACATACATAGTCTCCTGTCAGCTTTTTGGTAAGGGTTAGTCCTGTTGTCCTCGCCAATGTGTATTCTCCCAACTGGGCCGACAGCAACTTCATTAACGCCTTTTTTTTCTACTATCGATTGTCACCCAGTCTTACGCCTCTTTCCAAAATGACTGCAGCTATTGACACTTTTATTGAGCAGTATGGAATGGCCAACCTCTGGCATTTTCATTTCTCTACAGGTAGGGCTTTTTCTTTTTTTTCATTAGTTCACCATACATTTTCTAGAATTGACTACTTTATTTTAGACGCTAGGCTTTTACCCCTTTCTAGCCCACCTATTTACCACAGTATAGTAATATCTGATCATGCCCCCCTGTCCTTTGAACTGGATTTTCCAGATCAACCTGCCCCTTACAGATAGTGGTGCCTGAACCCTCTTCTACTTTCTGATGGTACATTTGTAACATTCATTCAAACGCAAATAAGAACTTTTATTGAGACCAATGCATCACAGGAAGTATCTCATTGTACCATATGGGAAGTACTAAAAGCTTATTTACATGGCCAAATTATTGGATATGCCTCATACACTAAAAAAGCAAGATTGACTAAATTGGAGGATCTGTCTGTCAAGATTTTGCAGTTAGACAATCAATATGCCTCAGCACCTGCTGCTGATTTATACCAAAAATGGATTCGCCTGCAGACAGAGTTTGATCTTGCTTCCACTTCCAAAGTAACAGTTGTTACTGAAGTCTCGTCATATATTTTATGAGTTTGGTGACAAGGCAGGTAAGCTTCTCACTCACCAAGCCCACCAAGTGGCATCCTTGCACCTGATAACCCAAATCAAGACCTCCTCCGGCTCAGTGACCACACATGGACAACACACATGTCACACAAGGGGATCAATGAGGCTTTTGTATCATTTTATGTCGATCTGTATTCATCTGATTGTGATACTGACACTTCAAATTCAGAGTCTTTTTTTCAAAATTTTAACCTGCCAACCCTTGATGACTCTCAGAAAGGTGACCTTGATTCCCCCCTGACGCTGGAAGAAGTTTCTGATTCCATTAAAAGCATGCAATCTAGTAAATCCCCCCAAATCATCTTTTCACCCCCTCCATGTCAGACATAGCTTTTCAGGCCTGGCAAGGTAATGGGATTAGGCTTGTTCAAGATTTATATATCAACAAGACGTTCGCTTCCTTTGAGCAACTGTCAGAGAGGTATGCAGGTATGCACATTTTTTTCGCTACCTTCAGATTAGGCATTTTGTACAAAGGGGTTATCACCCTTTCCCTGCACAACCACCATGTACGCCCATAGATACCCTTCTAGAATCTGAGGTTGAGCTCAAGGGTGCCATCTCCTGGATTTATGGTGTAATTGATGCTATCAATCCACAGTCTCTGATTAATTTAAAAATGATTTGGGAACAAGACTTGGGCCTGTCATTTGCAGATGATCAGTGGGCTTTAATTCTTGGGTGGGTGCGCTCCTCGTCTCCCTACGCCAGGCATGGTCTCATTCAGTTTAGGATACCTCAATGTCTTCACCTAACTAAAGAGAAAGTAGCAAGGATATATCCTAATACTGATCCCACGTGTGACCGATGTAAATCGTCTACTGCATCCTGGTTACATATGTTTTGGTCATGCCCACAGCTTCAGACGTTTTGGGAGAAGGTCTTTGGATCCCTTAGTGATATTTGCTGTATGAAATTTATTCCTCACCCTGTCATTGCTCTTTTGGGGGTGTTTTCTAGAGACAAAATATGGCCGGCTGGGATGCATGATCAAGTCGCCTTTACAACTCTGCTAGCTCGCCGCCTTATTCTCCTTAATTGGAGGAGGCCAGTGCCTCCATCTCACACAAGATGGCTAAAAGAAATCATGTTCTATTTGAGGCTTGAGAAGGTCAAATTCACATTGAGGGGAACTGCAGATACATTTGAAAGAGTATGATTGCCTTTTCATTCATACTATAACAACCTTACACAAATAACAGACGGGATGGATTCATAATACCTCTAGTATAGAGTAATGCTGAGGTGCTTAACCCCTCTCAGAAGGAGTGTATATTACCTATGTGTATGTTAATTATTTATTTTATTCATATATCTAATGTTTTATTTATTTTTTATTTATTGTTTTTATTCTCTTTTATTTTTTTAAATTATTTTCTCTTCTTTATTACTATTAGTATTACTATTACTATTGTACTTTGTTCATTTAACATTGGTATTACTTAACTATATATCAAGAGGATGGGGGGTGGAGGGGTGGGAGTAGGTTGCTATGTGAGGCTTATCTTTATGTTGACTTTGTGATTTGTATAAATGTTAAAACCCAATAAACAGAAGTTTAAAAAAAAAAAAAAAGATTTACAAAGATAAACTAGTATGATGACACGTTACAGAATCTCTCAATTCATTTGAGAATTTGAACTGTGTTTATTTTTCTTTTCATTCCCGATGGAGTTTTTACCGGGCGTACCGGATTTTTGAGTTGAATCACTTATTACATTGTGGGGATTTGTTGCCTTATTGAAAATATATTACCATTTTCGTTGAACAAAGATTTGTGTTGGTTTTGTTATTTTCTGTATTATTATTGTTATTATTGGTTAAGGTTACTTAAGTCATTCAAGGTGTGTGGGGGTTCATTTTTATGGTGTGCTCCCTTTGTGATATGTTTGGTAGAAAACAAAAAATCTTAAATGTCCTAGGAAAGAGACCTGGCTGGCACCCCTAAAAAAGAAAATAACAAGCAAACTGTCACATGATATCAATAACCGATCACTGACATCAATAACTAATCAGTCAATACCTGACAAATCCTTTCGAAGCTTCTCTCTGATGACTGAACTCAGATAAGCAAATACTGACTCCTCATCCTGGTCTGCATCTACTACACACACACACACACACACACACAGACACACACACACACACACACACACAGACAAAAAGAATCAAAATAACATTGAAAAGATTACACATTCTCATCATCTTGGCCCCCAAACAACCTGTCCTGCTATGTAACCACTGCAGGTGTACCTGTATCAGCAGGTCAGAATCAGGTGTACCTGTGTCAGGAGCTGTAGCTGTCTGTAGTATCTGACGGACACGACGTCTCTCTGAAATGTTTCCAGGCGTCTCTGCAGGGCATGGTTGCTGTCCCCCAACAGGCCGAGCTGAGTAGCTTGTCGCTGCAGACGACAGCGCAGCGTCTCATTGGAGCAGAGCAGAAGCATCACAAGGTACGGAGAGCCAATCTAAGCAGAGAGGGGGTGGGAGGAGGGGGTAATGTATCCATTGTTGTGTCCTGCCTTTCTCAGCCACTCTGGTGTTTAACCATTATGTGTTTTCTTGAACTCTGAAAACTGACACTGGCTAGGACATAGTACACGGTCTTTGTCAAGCTCCTCCATATTCAGAGGGAAGTGATGCTGAATGTTTTCTTTGTCTACAACACAACATAACCCAGAGTTAGATCCACTGGACAGGTTACTTGAGTCCTGCTGTACAAATCATAGAAAGCTCTTGGACTGGTCAGTACCTGTTCCTGGAAGCTCAGAGCCTGATGAATGTCTCAAGGGAATCCATTCACAACGAACCCTCTGACATCTTGCTGACCAGATAACCGCTGCCTCAGCTCTGAGATTGTTTCCACTTGCAAACGAAGAGTCTGTTCACACGGTCCATACTAACACAGCGATGTATTCAGGATCTGGGTTAAGGTGATGATTGGTGGTTCAGGTTTGTTGATTCTGACCTGTTGTCCCAGATCTCCGTGACCCATCATTTCTGAAATGACCTTCCACTTTCTGCCGGGGGGAGGCATGGCTTAGCAGTTGCCTCCTGAACACCTCCTCCAATGAGATGACTCTGAAGCTGAAGCAACGAGCGAGCCGAGCCGCCTGACTTCCCTTTCCACTTCCTAGGCCACCTGATGGGAATAAAATAATGTTCTGACATGAAGACAAGACAAACCAGTAACTTGCCCACATAAACCACAATGTTTTCAGTTTCAGCCTGATCTTAAGACATCATCCCCCTCCTTTTCTGTAACACTTTCTCTCATCTCTCTACTGTCAGCTGTCAGATAAAGAAGGAAATACCCAGAAATATTAAGACAAAAGATCTTTCAGTGACCCTGACATGTCAGCAAACCAGACAGCTGAACATGAGGTCAGAGTTCAGAAGGGCTTAAGAAACCTTGTTTTACGGTTTATTGGTGTTTAAAAGAGATTTTGACCACACATAGGGGCAAGATCAGGTTTGAGAAGCACTGAGTTCTGGTTCAGATCTCTTATTAGATCCGCATTTTCTCCCATATTCTCTTACCGATGATGAAGATGATGAAGGGGCGGGGCCTCTGAGGAGGGAGGATCTTGACTTCCTGCAGAAGTCCAGAACTTTCCGTCATATCAGAGTCAGAGTCAATGGAGAGCTGAGACCTGTCTGGAGAATGAGGAAGACCAGGAGGAGGACCTGAGCAGAGAGACAATGTGAAGATTATGGATGTACTTTTCTGTCACTGCAAACTCTCTAAAAATGTGTTCAGACTGACCTCCCTGAAAACTGAATGACAACTGATCTCAACAGAACAGAAAGATCAGAGATCCAAACAAGCAGAAAACTCAACAATCCATCTCACTAAAGTGATGTGACTCTTACCCCCAGTGCTGAATGTCTTTGAGTCTCCTTGCTCCTTCTTCTCAGGTTGGACAGATGGGGTCACTGCTGGTTCAGGTGGAGCTAGGGGGAATTTGGGGTCAGGAGCTGTTTGAGGGGTTGTTAGTGGGGATGTGGAAGTTTGGGCTATTGGAGACTGTGTAGGTGGTGTTGTTTGAGGTACTGTGGGTGTTTGAGGGGATTCTATAGGTGGTATAAGTGTTTTTTGGGGGGGTATTGATGATGTTATAAGAGGTATTGGGGATGTTGTAGGAGGTGTAAGTGTTGCTTTGGGGGGTGCTGATGATGTTATGGGGGACACAGATGTAGTTTCTGGGGCTCCAGGGCTCAGCTGGTGTCTCTCCAGATGGATGAAGGTGTCCCAGGTGACAGCCTCAGGAACCCCTAGCTGTCTGATTGTGATTAGGCAGCTCTGCAGAAAGCTGACAGGGTCCTCAGGATGATGATACAGAAGACCTGTTAACAGACTCTGAGATACAGATCAAAGTGCTCAGTATGACTAAAGTTAATTGGTTTCCATCTCCTTTTTATATATTCTCCATTTTATATAGTTTTTCTATATATATTATACTATATAAATTTTCTTTACAAACCACCCCGCCTCCTTGTCACATAAGTAAACATTGACACGTCTCTGGCAAGTCAGCTAAACTACTTTTATGCTCACTTTGAGGTCATCAGCAGCCAAAAATAAAAAAAAAAACAGCTAAGGCAGCTGTTAATGTATGTGGGTGCACCTTCCACACCTATCGCTCTCTGAGCATGACATCAGGAGGGCTTTCGAGCATGTGGACACCAAGACAACAGCAGGACCAGATGGGAACATCTAAGGCGGGTCCTTGTCACTATGTGCTGGTGTTCACAATCCTGTTCAACCAGTCTGTCAAACCCATGTCCTTCCTGAAGTCCACCATCATTCCTGTGCCCAAGAAAACAAGACTAGCCTGCCAAAATAACTCCCACCCAGCATCACTCACCTCTGCAATACTAAAATGTTTTGAATGGCTGGTTGACGATATTTGCTCCTCATTACCCAGCACACTAGACCAACTACAGTTAGGCTACCATCCCAACTGATCAACAGAAGACACCACAGCATACATCCTCCACACCACCCTATCCCATCTGGACCGGAAAGGGAGCAGTGTGAGATCACTGTTCATTAACACCACAGTTCAGCATTTAACACCACAGTTCATTCACAGTTCAGGCTCATCACAATGCTCAAGGACTGAATTAAACACCCCTCTGTGCAAGTGGATCCTTGACTTCCTCACATGCAGACCTAAAGGTGCACCCTCATCCTTCACATTGGAGTTCCCAAGAGCTGCGTTTTGAGCCCCCTGCTGTATTCCACGTAAACACATGACTCTGGAGTGACCTTTGACTCTATTGTCAAGTTTTTGACGACACAGCTGTGGTGAACCTGATCACAGATAACAATGAAAAGGCCTGACAGAAGTAGAGGACCTGACTTGCTGGTGTCAGGACAACAACAGCCACCTGAACATCAAATTCAAATTCAAATTCAAATTTATTTAGAGCCCAAAATCACAAACATCGTTTGCCTCGGAGGGCTTTACAATCTGCACAGTTGTGACACCCTCTGTCCTTAGACCCTCGAACCGAGTCAGGAAAAACTTCAAAAAACCCTTTATGGGAAAAAGAAGAAACCTGAGGAAGAGCCACAGATGAGGGATCCCTCTCCCTGGGACGGACAGACATGCAATAGATGCCACATGTACAGAGAACATCATTATCAGTCATATATGGAGTTATACATATACATGTACATATACAACTTCACAGCTTCATAGTCCAGGTCATATGTTTCAAATTATTATGTTCACTTTTTCATAAAAGCATTAAAACTTTGTAAACTTGTACAGCTTGGGGCCCTGAATATTTTTAGCTCAAGCTTGAGTTGTTCACAAAGAAAGGAAGTGGAATGAGCAAATACCCCCAACTAAGGAGGAACTGGTCCAGCACCTCAAAAGAGCAACTTATTAAGGACACTGATGGGGACAAGCACTTGAGGTGGCACGGAATATGCCACCTCTACCCGACGAGGGTTGGTAGGACCAAAGCGATTAGAGACCATTGTGGTCAGCTGGGTATATCTCCAAACATTGTTCTCTCTGATGGTGTGAAAAACTTTACAGGTCATACAGCTTTGAGTAAACCTGATCGAGTGCAATCAATCTCCCATCTTCACTTTAGGGGACCTTCCAACCAGAAGAAAGTCCTGAGCTGTTTTTGAGATGGCTCCATATCTGAACATGTTCAAGGCTTCAGACTTTACACGTGTACCAAACTTGTGCTTCTGGACTGGGATGGTATTTCACCGCAGCTGAGTCAGTGTTGATTTAAAGTTTCAGTGTGGGACTCAACAAACGTCTGTTACAATTCACGTTCACACAACACAGATTGAAATGTCTCAGCACCAGCTAAATCTCTGAATTGTACCAGAGTTTCTAAATCTGGTGTGTGGCGACCTTGCCATGCTGTCATGATTCATTTTACATTGACGCTGATGCAGTGATGGTATAGGACGCGGCAATTAGCAGTAAAAATTAGCTCATGTTTGTTACTCTCACTGCCAGAAGGGGGAGACAAACCTTCATCTCTTCAGCTTCAAGAGGAGATTCCTGAACTCTGCAATGATTCCATCGATACAGAAACACACTCCTGAAGTCTTCCACAGAAACACGGCGGAAACAGTTTGAATAAATGTGCCACATGTAAGAGATAAAGATAAAACTGTCTCACCTCCAGCAGCTGAGGGAGGTGATGGTGAGACAAGTACTCCTTCACTTGTCTGCTGCTCATTATCAGCTTCCTCTTCTATCTATCTATCTATCTATCTATCTATCTATCTATCTATCTATCTATCTTGCAGCTTTGGGAGCAGAGTGGTGATGCTGCTGCTGCTAAAGGATCCATCTCTGAACATTTCTATTTATTTATTGATTTATTTAATAAAGCAAATATGAATTAACATAGTGAATATCAGTGATTAAATAATTATATCATGAAGAAAGTAGATATTAATATCTGTGTGTGTGTGTCTGTGTTCATGTGTTTTGTGTGTATTTGTGTGTGTGTGTGTGTGTGTATAAAATACGTGAGTGTGTGTCTGTGTGTGTTTAGTGTGTGTGTAATGTGTTTTTTGTATGTGTGTGAGGCCCACAGCTGAAGAGCAGCATTCTCTAGGCTCAACTGAATAGATCTCAACAATGCAGGAATGTGTGTATTTAGTGTGTGTGTGTGTGTTTGGGAAGCAGGATTTGGGAGCCTCTCTGTGGTTGCTATAGTAACCATGATGTAAGCCCAGAGGGGGAGTTTGCCCTCCCTCTCTTTTTCTTTCATGGTGTCAGAGTGTGTGTGTGTGTGGACTGGCCAATAGAGAGATTTCACTCTGCGGAGAAACGGGACAAGAGGAAAGAAGTAAAACAGGAGAAAAAAAGGGGGGAAAAGGAGAAGGAGAGAGATGTGGACAAGATGAGGAGAGGAAGATGAAGTCGACGTCATGATGGAGGTGAAGAAACTTTATTTCAATGTTTTCTTTGTTTTGTCTCATTAGTTGTTTGTCGTCTCGGCTCATCAAACACAAAACTTAAAGAATGCGGACTTTCTGAATAAACGAACAAACTTTCTGATTATCACTTGTTGGACTTTAGTGTTAAATTTGGGAGCTTGTGAGCTTCCGTCCGTGTGGTTACACATTAAGTGTGTGTGTAGTTTCCTCTGACGGCCACCAGGTGGAGCTAAAGACTCTGGTTTACTGAATGAAGGTCTGAAGAAGATGAACGCAATGACACCATCTGTTAATGCATTTGTGTGTGTGTGTCTGTGTGTGTGTGTGTGTGTGTGTGTCTGTCTGTCTGTCTGTCTGTGTGTGTCCCTTCTGTTGTAAATGTGATTACACACTCTGAGTCTTTGTGTTGTTGTTGACCTACTTCTGCTGAATGAAAGTGGAGTCGGTCTGAAACGTCCAGTTTAGTTTCTCAGAGTTTGAACAGAGTTTTGCTGACATTAATTTTAAAATCGTGTTCAGAGCGAATGTCTCCTCCTGATGTCTGGCATGTTGGATAAAAACACAAATAAACTGTCAGTCTATCAGGAAAGCAGGCGTGAACAAGTTCACTAAGAGGAGCTTTCTAATTGGGTATTTCCTCATGTGTAGATCAATAAAACAACAGAACACCTTCACATTACAAAGGAATGATAATGATATGAGATGAAAACATGCTCTCTGTTATCATGGAGGTTCTGGTTTCAGCCTGATTTAATCAGTCCAGAGTTTTAGGTCGTTGATAGTTAGCAAGATCTGAGGCAGGACTTCATGTTCAGACTGAAGGACCTGTTCACCTTGTGGTGCTCTGAAAAACAGAAATGTGAAGATATAAACTTCCAATAAAAGTGAGGGTGATCATGATAAACAGCTCCTGAACTCACTCTGAGATGGACCTGACCGAAAGAAGAGGAAATGTCCTCTTTGTCCATTGCCCTGCTGAGATCCAGGAGTTCAAAGAACCGTGTTACCTGAACCATAACACTTCTAGGTGAATCTGTCTCACTTCCTGTCTGCCCTGTCCCTGTCCAGGTTTAGCTCCTCCCACTGATGAGAACAGAGATCTTAGCTCCGCCCACAGCACCTCAGCTCCAACATGACTGATAAAAAACTCTCAGGTTTACCTCCCCCTTCACCCTCTCCTCACAATGGGAGGATCACGGGCTCTGCACCCAAACACTCTCCGCCCCTCCACCATAACGGCAGCCTGGAGGCCGGACCAGGACACCACAGTCCCAGCAGGACCTCAGCCTCCACCTCCCCCCTCCAGACCCTCAGAACTCTCGGAAGTCTTTTGAGTCCTGGTCCTGAAGGCAGCCCCACCAGGCCTCTGGGTCAGAGCTTCGGCTCTGCTCTGAGCTTGCGGACCAGAACCACAACATCCAGGAGCAAGGTAATTGTCCTCACCATCAGACCTGCTGTATGATTCTGCATTGATCCAGGATGTGAAGGTGAACCAGTTTAAAGTGCTGAATGTTTCAGGTCTCTGCAGCTTCAGCTCAACATTTGTGGTGAAGCGCTGTGACAAACAGTTTGTCAATCAAATGAATCCTGGGAGTCATAGTTGACTTCTCTCCTTCAGTATCTTTGACTTTTTATCAAAAAACAACACGTTGTCTAGCACAGTTGTTTATGTTTTCACTGTCTATGAGAACATGAATCCTGTTCAATGACCCACGGCTGGCTCCTGTGCTGTCACTGTAGCGTCGGAACAGCCAGCAGGAGGAGCCAGAGGCCTTGTTGGACCTGATCCTGGAATGTCAGGGTCAGAGACTGGAGGACCAGAGAGCCAGTCTCAGCCTCCTGCCTGACCCAGGACCAGCTGCTCTTTGTGGGGCCTGCAGCCCCGACCAGCCCAGCATGCCTGGCCTGGACTTCTATTACATGCTCATACATTACCAGGTACCAGCAAGTCTCATGAAAACAACACTGCAGCTGTTTGTCCTCAGTGAATCAAATAAAACTCTCAGAGGTTGAAATGAGGTGAAATATTGTCTTCCTCAGGTTTCTTCTTTTTCCCAGAAAGGGTTTTTTGAAGGTTTTCCTGACCCGGTTCGAGGGTCAGATTGTAAAGTCTCCAAGGCAAACAATGTTTGTAATTTTGAGCTTTAAATACATAAATTTGAAATTTGTTCCTTGTACTTCCTTCAGGAAACAGGTTAATTCCTCTAGGAAACATGGTTTTTTCTCTAGAAAACAGGGTACTTTCTTCAGGAAGCAGCGTACATGGTTAATGAACAGGGATCAGTCAGAACAGGCAGCAGGCAGGAACAGGGGACGGTGTAGCCAATGAAGAACAGGATACTGATAAACAGGTGTGGAAAAAGCCAATAAATTCATGTCAATTACACTGACCTGTCTCACTCCCATCTGCCCGTCTTGCTGTCTATCTGTAGTCTGACAGGATGGAGGACCAGAGGTGTTCCCTTCCTGATCTGGATGATGTGATTGGTCCAGTTCCTGAAGGTCAGGAGGATTTCTTCAGTCTCATTCAGAGAGTTCAATCTAGAAGGATGGATGAACAGCGAGCGTCGCTGCTGCTGACAGACAGATCATCCAATGAGGATGACCACGACGCATACACAGCTGGCTCCTCCCCACATCATCATCATCATCACTGATAAAGATCAGAGGCTCAGAGTACTCTTTCAAGACGACAAGTATTACCCTGTTTCTAAATGTCAGACTGTGGAAGAGTCTCGACCTCATCATCAGGACATTTTGTTTTTGTGAGACAGTCTGGCTGATGTGGACTCCAAACAGCAATCTGAACCTGAATAAATAGACACCCTGACAGTCTGACCTCAGCTGGATGTGTTCATACTGTAAGTTCCTGTGCACCACCGGCACAATGGATCAGTGTTTTTATGAGTGGTTCCTGTTTGTCTTGCAGAAGAAGATGAAGACTGTTAAAATGTGGACATAAACAATGCAGGATTTAAAACGTCTTAAAAATTATTTGTACTCATGTTTTCAGCTGGTTTGTTAGACTTCACACAATCGTCCTCATGCAAGAACGTCTCATATGAGCAGATTTTTTCTGAAGTGGAGCATCCAGATGTGTCGTACAAGCAGAGACCGTCTTTTTTCTCCACAGTTTAAATTGTCTTTACTCGATGCTACATTAATCTTGTGTTCATTGTGGCGACCAACATTTTTCTTTTTTAGTTTCCTGATGTTTCTGCAGCTTGTTTAGTAGTTGTTAAACTTTTTCTGCAGGTTTCTGTTGTCTCCTGTAACACCTGACAGGTCATACTCTGTAGACTTTATCACATCCTCCTCACATTTTAGTCATCGACCACTTTACTTTAGAAAGACATTTTATATCTCCTAACTCCATGTTGAGTCTTTCTTTCTGTGGTTCAGCTGTATTATTAATATTTTAGCGTTGTCACTGACACAATTATGTCCTTCCAGTTTCTGACTTCTGGTTCTTTTTTTTACGCTTTGGTAACATTTTTATGAGTGAAATTTTCCCACAAACTGAGCAGAATAGGAACAAGTTCAGCTCATCATGATTTGGTGACATTCAGCAGGAAGAAACATCCAGATTTTGACTATTTGAACTTCATTTAAACACGCTGATCTTTAGAAGTCATCACATCTAAACCCTCTGAGCAAACTGTGAAAACTCTGTAGAGCTGAGAACATAGATGTTTTTGGTTCTCACAGGTTCAGGTTCTGTGTAAAACCTGATTATAAGGAAACCCGCCAGGGTCCTGGACTTTATGTTGAGTGTAACTCCTTCTGACCTTTTGTGTAAATGAATCAGATTTTCTAAATATCAGTAAAAATCTTTATTTGTGAGTAAATAAAAACAGATTTTAACACATTACTGCTTTTTAACATGGATTTATCTAAAGTAGTATTATATTCAAAAGAAAATAACACTAAAAGCACTGAGTTGCACAAAAACCTCAATAAAAGAATACAACACGATTAATGAATCTTTTTCTATGTTAATGAAAAACATACACGATATACGTATGTGTGTGTACATATATACGTGTGTGTGTGCGTTTGTGTGTGTGTGTACATATATACACATAATATATATATATATATATATATATATATATATATATATATATATATACACATTGTAATTGTAATTAATAATTAAAGAATCAGGAAAACTCGTGTAAAGTACTTGAGTGAAGTTAGTTGAGTAAAAGTATTTCGTTACTGAGAGCGGGATCAGGAAACTCGGTTGGAGTGAGACCTCATCTTCAACGGCCGCTCTTTGAGGCATCTTGCGCATGCGCTGATAGAAAACAGGAAATAAACAAGTAGCGTTGTGCCTTCTACCCGCGTGCAGCTAAATACGGTGAGTCTAAAAAAAACAAAAACTTAAAAACCGTTTCAGACCAGATCCAGGACGCGGACCAGAGCCAGATCCGGATCAGGACCTGGACCCGGAGTCTGTAAATATAAAGCCACAGAGAAAGCCGAGGCGGCGCTGGGACAGGATGTTAGATTCTCCAAAAGATTAATGAAAAATGAAATAATAATAAGACGGAAAACAGCAGCAAATATTAAAGTTTACAGAGAAGCATCTCAGACAACAGACAGTTAATAACAGACAATAGCAGACAGCAGAGCCGACCCTACCCAATGTGGCGCCCCCCCCCCATCAGCGATTTACATACGCTTACAAAAGCAATCGAATAGCATTGTCTTTAATTTATACGATAACATGTCACCCAATTTACATGCTTAACAAATTACAAATAAATACAAAAAAAAATCTGAAATAAATATAAATACCCTTACCACAAAATAAAAATCCTGTAAATAAGTGAATAAATAACAATAATAATAATAGTAATACATTATAAATACAACAAGTCAACATCAAACAATTTAAATAACCACACAGTTTGCACACAATAACTCGTATACATAAGCAGGAAAAACGTTAGCTAGCCAGATGTAAATAAAACAAATAATAAAAGCATAGATTAGGCCAATGTAGACACCTACTGAGTAGGTTTAATCTTTACAAATGATCCATAACATAAAGTAAAGAGCCTCCGTGCCGCCCAGCTACAGAAATATAAAACTGCTTATTTACTGATTAGCATAGCATGTTGAGGCTAATCGCTCAGAAGCAAGTTATCAACTGAACAGTACATTGAATTACATTTCATTCCCGTTTTTCCTCCTCTTTTCTTTTTTTTCTTCCCTGTGCTCCGTTTTGACATGTTTACAAACTTCTCTGGTCACATCAATAAATTGGCCCCTCCCCCCACAGAGAGGGGGGGGGGCTTATTCTTATTTGGTATTATCATTTGTAGTAATATTAATTGGGCATTGCTTTACATTTGAATCTATGTGAGCTTTTCCATTTTAAGAGTTAATAGAAAATAACTAGTTTTAATATAATAATATTGAAGGTGAATTTTTTCCCGATTTTGTGGCACCCTCCTGGAGGCCACAGCGCCCTTAGCATTTGCCTATATTGCCTAATGGGCCAGCTGGCTCTGACAGACAGCAGATTAGATCATTGATCATCCCAGAGCTGGGTGTAATGTCGTTTTAAAGGATGGTGTCACCTGGCGGTGTGTACAGGTGAGCTGCTGTAGAGGTGAAGCTCTTCAGTCGCTCTTAACAACTTAAACCATCCAGGAACAGAAATGAAATTCACGTGGCCTCCTGCTCTTACTGGGCTGCTGCCAGATAAATCTGCAAAACGAGCAACCAGGAAAAGAAACTTAAATTTGGTCGTCAGATATCGACAGGCCGAGTTAAAAAGAATAATCAAAGCAGAAATAAAAACTGTTAGAAAGAGCAGAACGAAGGAAACGAGGGCCGACACTCCTGCAAAGGATGAAGGGATGAATGAGCATAAAAACATGCACCACCTTTGACCTTTGCAGGATTATTTAAAGACCACCCTGACTCTGAAAGTCTCTCTCAGAGGAATCTGAGTGTCTGAGAAATGTCGCAGAACTAAACGTCTTCAGATATTTCAAAGACACCCGAGTTAACCGGAGAATCGTTTGTAATCATTCTGCTTCACACTCCAGTCCAGAAGGTGGCGCTAATGCGTCCTTCAGTTTCAGCTGTGCAGCGTCCCCGGAGGCTTCAGGTCCGATCTCATTGCCCTCATGTCCACTGATACTGGAGCAGAACCTGGTCCTGATCTGATCTGGATGTGGATTGACATTTTTTGTTTAACACCAACCGATCATCAATCAGTTATCGTAAGTTTCAACTAATCTGATCCAGATTATAATCTGACTAAATTTTGTTTCTCCTTCTACAGCTTCAACAAAAATTGGATCAGCAGCACCTCCTTCTCTTCCACCTGCTGGTGTTCCTCCTCCTGTCATGAGACCTCTTGCAGACTCTCTCTCTGCCTCCCCTCAGAAGAAGAGAAGGGGGTCAGACAGTCTGGAGGACTGTCCTGCACCTGTCGACATTGACACACCTGACAAGAGATTTTGAGAGAGAGAGAGAGAGAGAAGAAGAAGAAGAAGAAGAAGAGGGAGGAAAAGGACACCAGTCTTCCTTCTCCTGCTGATGGAGATATGAGCAATCAGAAGGAGGAGGAGGAGGAGGAGGAGGAGGAGAAGAAGAAGAAGAAGAAGAAGAAGAAGAAGAAGAAGAAAAGAAAAAAGGGAGGAAGAGGACACCTGTCTTCCTTCTCCTCATGCTGATGGAGATATGAGCAATCAGAAAGAGGGAGGAGGAGGAGAAGAAGAAGAAGAAGACAAGACACGAGGTGCAGGAGGAGGTTCAGCTTGCTGTAGAAACAAGTGAGACACAAAAGAAGAAGAAAAAGAAAAAGGGCAGCGTTGTCACAGTGACAACAGATAACAACAACAACAGGGAAACAGACAGTTTGGTTTCTACGGAGACCAGCAACAACATGATGAAGGAAGAGAAGAAGAAAAAAAGAAAACAGGTGAGCATTTCCACGGTAACAACAGGTCACCACAACAGAGAGTCAGTTTCCTTGGAAACCAACAACAGCAGGATGGAGGAGAAAAAGAAAATCAAAAAGGAAGTGAAGACGAAGAGGAAAGAGAGGAGGAGGAGAGAAGCAGCTGTAGAAGAAAAGTGAGTTCTTTTTATTCGGATTAATTCATATTTCAATAACGATCACAAACGCCACCACCACCAGCCAATCAGAGCGCAGCATTCAGTGTATTTCCTGTTCCAGGGTGGACTGGGCGGAGCTGGAGGAGCTGAAGGAGTTTGTTCCAGACGTGAAGAGGAAATCAGTCGATGTGATCAATCGACTGCTGAGATACGACCTGCAGCGCTTCAAGAACTTCAAACAACAAGGTACAAATACTGTAAAGAACAGAGTACAAATACTGCAAAGAACGAAGTACAGATACTGCAGACTTGTTGAGAGGCCCCTGCTGAGGTGGGTGGGTGGAGCCATACGGGGGGGGGGGGCAGGACTTTCCTGCTGCCTTTCATAGAAGCAGATGAACTTATTGTTGTCGGGTTTCAGGTCGTTGATGGGGGGAGCTGTCAGAGAGCTGCGGTCTCTGTCGTTTAGCTCCTCTCACCTCATTAATAAACGTCTCTTTCAACCTGTCTGTCTCTCTGCTGACAGTCTGTGGTTGTTTTGACTGGTTCACAGCCGTCACACAGGAGCTGGTGTCGGCACGTCAGCTGATGTTCATTAGCTCTTCTCTGGTGATCTCCAGGTTCCACCGCAGAAAATTAACAAACAAAACAAGACCAACATGCCGAGGCAGCCATCTTGTGACCAGATACTAATCCTGCAAAGAGATACTGACACTGCAAATCTCCCTGTGCCTCCTCCTCCAGGTGTGCCTCTGCGTTGGGGGCGGTGCTCTCAGGAGGAGAATCGGCGAATTGAACAGAACGTTGCAGACTTCCTGGCTCTGACAGGCATCAGCTCAGCCAATCAGCTTCTGTTTCCTCAGAGGTTCAAAGAGCAGGAAGCAGAGATCAAGAGACTGAGAGCACGACATCACTTCCTGGAGAGGATCGGTAAATAAACACAATCATCGTAATTGTCAGGAATGACGGCTCAGGTAAGATGATTCTCATGATTGACTCGCTCTGTCTCTCCAGCTGAGGGGGTCCCTCGGACGTGTCATCAGGTTTACACCAGAGCCAAGAAGATGTTTGACAAGAGGAACCACATGGGAAGGTCAGAGGTCAAAATTCAACCAGTTTCTGTTCTCAGAGAACCGTCTGACTAACGATGCAGAGAGTTGGTGTTCTAGCTGTGTCTTCATGTTCTAGCTGTGGTTGTTCCTCACATTTATGTTCTAGCTGTCTTCTTTCAGGTTCTCAGAAGAGGAGATGCACTCTCTGATGAAGTTACAGACCCTTCATGGCAATGACTGGAGGACGATCTCTCACAAAATGGACCGTAGCGTCTATGCTTTAGAGAAACGCTTTGCCAGCATCGGTAAACACTCTAACCCTAACCCACCATCTTTAAATGTTTCACACTGAAACCATTTTAATTTACAGGTCACGTTCTTAGATCACAACCGGTGTTTGTCCATCCAGCTCCAGGTCGTGGTCCATGGAGTCCAGATGAGATGTCCAGGTTGAAGGAAGCTCTGAAGGCTCACCTGGAAGTTCTGGACCAGCAGAGTCCTAGAGATTCTGGTCTGAGCAGAGACCAGGTGTGTAACAACCTGCCCTGGAAGGAGATCAGTCAGCAGGTCAGGACCAGGTCCTGGAGCCAGTGTCGACTCAAGTGGTCAGTACCTCTGCCCGGTCCAGTTCTGATACTGTCCGGGTTCTCTGGATCACGTCTGAAGACAGAATTTAATGAGACCTGAGTTTCACTTCTGATTCCCCAAAACTTTATTTGATGCCTGAACAGGTTTTCCAGCAAAATCAAGCAAAGGAAAACACAGAAGTAGTTCATGTTCAGTAGATGTTCAGGTGTTCAAACGTTCAGATATTCAGATGATCAGGTGTTTAGGTGTACAATGTCTGTGTGTGTTTCAGGTTCTCATTCCTGAAGTGGAAAATGTCCTCAGGTGTCAGCACTTTCAACAGAGGCGCAAAGGGACTTCAGGCAAAAATCACCCTCATTAACTCGTAAGATCACATAATACCTGAATCAGGACACACCTGAATGAGAGTGAGTGAGTGATGAAGTTACACGATCGGTCGGCCAAGTGTTGGAGTCCTTCATTGTCTGTTGTGCTTTCAGAATTGGCAGGGAAGTTGGTTACGTGTGAAGACTGTAAGTACAGGCTCCGTCCTCTAAAGCTGGTACTACAGGTGGAAAGTGTCAGTTTAAGGATTACCTGGAGAAGAAGCAGTCTGTCCTTCTGTTGCTGCCGTGTGGACATTTGAATGGGATTGATGGGACTGAAGATCAGATTCAGATTTCCTTTATTAGCCCCACAGCGGAGAAATTCACAGTGTAACAGCAGCGAGACACACAGTGGAAAATAAATAGTAGGAAATGCAAAGACATAGAATAAGATAAAAAATAAGAAAATAAGATATTTAGCATAAAAATCTAAAAATAAATAATTATAACTATAATGCGAGGCAAATGAACAAATGTCTACTGGTGGTGTATTTCAGAAACACCCATATAATGTATGAAACAAGCATCCAGCACATAGAGGACAAACACACACACTTCATGTGAAACAGTAACCAGTTCACACTCTGTCAATGCGTCATAGAGCATTAAACAACATCGAATGTGGACAGCACCACACCGAATATTCACCATGAGGAAGTGAAACTGGAAAAGAGACAGCGATGATGGTTACAGACATTAATGGCCCACTTTCCACTAGTACCTCCTCGGCTCGGCTCGACTCGGCTCGGCTCGGCTCGGCTCAGTTTCGGTCGTTTTCCATCACAACAGAGTACCACCTCAGCGTGGGTGGGGTCGCCGTGGCAACGCGGCCGAAACTCCAGCGACGTCATTTGTTATGCGACACAAACACGAAACGACTACGGAGCAATGGAGGCCACCAGACAAAGAAATGTCTGCACCTCGTCGTTGCTCCGCGGGGTTGATTTCTGTGCAGCAGCCATCTCTGATCGTGTTCGTTGTTGTTATTGCGTTTTAAAAAGTGGCGCGGTTGACTCTTATAAACGAGTCGCTCTCCCGACGCATCTAGTGACGTCACGCCCTGGCCAATCAGTGGCCTGCCGTCTGCCGACGTCACATTTTCGGCTCGACTCAGCTCGCTTGGAACCGGCCGAGTAGGAACTACGAAAAGTACCTGGTACCAGGTACCACACGGAGTAACACGGGATGGTAACTAACACGGATGGAAACACGTACAAAGGCCGAGGCGAGTCGAAGAGCCTGAGTAGGTACTAGTGGAAAAGGGGCACATGTGCCAAGGACCCCAAATAAAAAGCAGGCATCAGAGTCTGCAAAATGAGACATCCCGAAAATAGAAACAAATGAAAGGACAGGAAGTTAATAAATCATTACAAACGTTATAATTAGTCATTTAATATTGAGTATATGCCAATACAGAGTATTATAATAAGTTAATGAATAAAAAAATAACTTAAATGCACATATTTGAATGCTGCAGCTCACGCCAGCATTTAGCATTAGACTAGTTAGGGCTGTTTGAAGAGGTTTACCTTTGCCTTTTGAAAGTTTCCTATTGACATTAATGACACCTTTATTTCCTCATTGAAAGCTTTTCAGATTGGTGGTTTTAAGGGTTTTCATTAGATCTCATTAGAGTCTCTGACTACCAAACTACCAAACTCCAAATGTTGTGCAGTTTTCTGTGAAATGTAAGAAGCTGATTGTATTTTAAAGGCTTCTTTGTGTCTCCAGTCCGTCTATTTCCTGTTTCCCACAAAGCGGCTGCCTAAAGAAAGTTTTTAATTTACTGGTCTGAACAGCGGCTCTAGATGAACTGGATCAAATGAAACCTTGAGAACTTAATGTCAGTAATAATAATGACAGTAATAACTGTGTTTCAGGTTGTACAACATGCATGTGGACGATGCAGCGGACATTGACTGGGACGAGGTCGCTCATATTGTTGGGTGAGGTCAAATGTCAGGTTGTTAACTTGACTCAGCTCTCTTTCTGGAAAACTTCCTTCATGTCGGGGTTATCAAACTCAGAGTTTTCACTAGAGAGGCTTTCTGAAACAGATCGGCCTGATTACCACCAGAGTTTAACTCGTGGTCAGTGCAAGATGAGAGAACTATCACTAGCTACCTTACATAATATTAAGACTTCAGGATTAGACTCAGACTTTAGGATTAGACTCAGAGTTCAGGATTAAACTCAGACTTTAGGATTAGACTCAGATTTCAGGATTAGACTCAGATTTCAGGATTAGACTCAGAGTTCAGGATTAAACTCAGACTTCAGGATTAGACTCAGAGTTCAGGATTAAACTCAGATTTCAGGATTAGACTCAGATTTCAGGATTAGACTCAGAGTTCAGGATTAAACCCAGACTTCAGGATTAGACTCAGACTTCAGGATTAAACCCAGAGTTCAGGATTAAACCCAGACTTAAGGATTAGACTCAGAGTTCAGGATTAAACCCAGACTTCAGGATTAAACCCAGACTTCAGGATTAGACTCAGAGTTCAGGATTAGACTCAGAGTTTATGCCCTGGTGTTCAGACCTTCTTTAGTCTTGTAGTTTCAGTATTTGTAGTTGTATCTCTGTTTTCATTTCACTGTGTCTTTCGGGCCTTTAAATGTTAGTACTGTAGTATAAATGTGTAAATGCAGTACTCTAACTGCAGTACTAACAGTATTACTGCGTTGTTTTTCAGTAAAGTGACTCCTGTATGTGTTCAGAAGAGCTTTCACAGACTGAAAGTTTCCAGAGTTCCCAACTGGACCAGTTTATCTTATGGAGGTCAGTACTGGATTACTCTGTTACTGTAGTACTTCATTATGTCCATGTAGGGCTTTGTCTTTATACTAGTACACGTTTTCACTGTGACCTTTTAACAAATAAAATAATGAAGCGTTAAAGCCATTCGGGTGTTTAAAGGTGTTGAAGTTAGTGTCTTCTTGGTTTGATTCGTATTTGTTGGAACTTTTCACACTGAAGGAAACAAACAGAACAAAACTCTGATTGTCTGATTCACATTTAACCCCTTAACGAAAGTGTGTTCACAGTTACCATGGTAACACCTGACATTAACAGTAACGTGAAACTGACCTCTGTTTGTTCAGAGATCATCGACTTCCTGCAGCTGAGAGTCGTTCCTCTCCTGAAGGAGAAACTGAGGTCGTTCAGCAGAGAGGAGGAGCAGGAGCAGGAGGAGGGCAGGTACCTGCTGTCTGACATCTTCAGCTCACAGGACGAGGAGTACATGGAGGTGGACAACAGTCAGCTGACCTCCAACCAATCAAATCACATGTAACGATGAACAGCAGACTCCACCATCCTGCAGCTCAGACTAAATGTGTTGAACCAGGTTGAATCCAAACCTGGTTCAACACACTGGTCCAGCTGCTGGACAGGAAGTGGCTGAATACTGAGGCTTTTATTTTGAAGATCCTGATGTATTGATTATGAGGATCATGTTTCTGTTATAAGATGTTTGATGTTTTTTGTCTTAAACTTTCTAATGAAATTATTCTTTTCCATGTTGTCTGTCTGAGCTGTTTTTATCAAACATCCAGTTAAATCTGGTCAGTGATCAATAATATTATTGATCAGAACACACCTCTGCTGTAGGGTACAGATATTGAACAGTTTGATTAATAGTGAGTGTAAGTTAAACTTAAATATTTACTCCCATCTGATAATTGATGACATTTTTAAAGTGACATCACAGATGTGATTTCTTCTTTAATTTAGAGTTATGGGGAATTAATTTATGGATTACAGAAACTGTGAAAATGTAAATGAAGGGATGCTTTTCATGTTTTACAAGAACCAGCAGACTTCATTAAGAATACCATAATATATAAATATATAACCATTTAACCATCCATCTAATATTCCATTATAATCCCTTAATTACAGCCTTATTAATGATCGACTCCAGATTTGGAGTTAATAAATGGATTTGTCAATGATGTTAATGTATTGGCAAACAAAAAAAGCTCAAGGAAATTTAAATATAATATAAAATCTTCAATCTGCAGTATAGTTTTTAATTAGCAGTAAGGACATTTTTTCCTCATCACCTTTAATCAGAAGGTAGTTTAAATATTAAATATTTTCATTATTCTACACACAAAGATTCAGACAAACACGGATGTTACATCACGTGATCTGTTTCAGAGCAGCAGGCTTGACTTTCAGTTATTGTTCATAATGGAACACATGCTGCTCGGTCACAAAATTGAACCCTGTAGTTCATTTGGCAGCTGTGAATTGTGGGTACTGGAGTTTATCTGTCAGTGATGGCCTGCAGGCTGGTGGTCCTCTTCATTATGTTCGGGACAAACAGAAGTCCTGACGCTCTCTCGATTGTTTCTATGGGAACCAGGAAACGCTCCAGAGGAACCTTCTCATCGATTGGTTCATTTGGTAAAACATATGACCGAAGCTCCAGCCCCCGGCCATCCGCCTGCTCCAGGATCAGCACCTGAGGAGACACGGGACAGGTGAGCTCATCAGCTGTCAGGTCGTCATCATCATCTGACAGGTGAACTCACCTTGAAGAAGTGTGTCGGCACTGCGACGTGGTTTTGGCCTAAAACCTGATATCGAACGTAGAGCTTCCCATCGGCCTCCTGCCTGAAAGACACATACACCTGATGATGTAATCCTGTAGACCCTCCCACACGGCACTCTTGACACCACAGAAGAAGAAGCAGAGAGGTCACCTGGGCAGGTAGAGTGGTCCAGTGCAGACGTAGACATTCAGATAACGCTTGGTTAGAGAGCGACACAGTTTCTCCAGATTGTTCCAGGCTTTCTGGTTCAGAGTTGAGTTCTCAACACAAAAGACAGAACAAAAACAAATCTAAACTTGGAAAGACTGTTAACGCTGACATGAGGGAAACGTGTGATTTCTGTTCCAGAGAGAGAGAGAGAAGTTAAACTTAAAGTCAGTAATCATGGTAACAGACTCTGTGAACCTAACCTGTCTCCGTGGTAACAGACTCTGCAAACCCTGTCCCAAATAAAGGCCCAGTACCACCTGAATTCGCTGTTTTAAATAATCCACTGTGCTTCATTACCTTTCCTACAGTCAGTCAGGTTAACCATCATGGTGACTGATTACCTGTGGTGCGATGTTACTCAAGTAGAAGGTGTCCTCCATGGCTTTCTGACTCCACTTGTGATTGGCTGCGGCAGCCAAGTGACCTCTGTCAAAGCCACTCCCCCGGTAGTCACTGTTGGTCGCTCTGTGAAACACGTGCACACTGTGTGTGTGTGTGTGTTTTGGGAGTTGGGGGGAGAGAAACAACATGTCATACTCTTTATATGTTATTCATTAATCAGTCGTCCTCTGTGAAGTCAGGAAGCCTGTTTTTACCTGTCCTCCTGTTTATTTTCGGTCTCACCTGTCATCCTCTTTGAAGTCACAGTACTTCCTGTCTGATGGGCCACTCAGGGAGGCAGTGTTAAGCTTCTCTATTACCCAGGATGCAGTGCGTGTTCGGGGGTCGTACGAGGTGACATAGGACTCTCTGGTCTTGATGTTGGCCAATGAGGGAAAGCCGTACTTCATCACCAGTCCTGACCCACCTGGACTCACCTGGACAATAAGACACCAACAGTCAAAAACTGAAGAGGAAGTCTTAAAGTAAAACACAAGTTTCATCCTGCAGGCTGTTTTCTTTACACATATTTGGACGAATTCTGCAAATTAAAACTGCTGCTACTTCGGAAACTGAAACTATAAACAGTCCTCCAGTGTAATCCAAGGACCCTAACCATGAAAAGCTGTGCTCTTTCCATCAAGCAGTGTGACACATTTTCATGTTTCTACAAGAAAAAGAAACTCCACATAATCTCTCCTATTTCACGTTTAATGAGATTCCCAGCCTGAAAACACCTCCAGACAATTCTGAATCATAATTATAACACAATCTACTGGTGACAAAGTTTTTATTTTCAGGCACTGTACTACAAACTGCACCTATTTGACAATTTCCAGTGAAAATCTCACTACAGCTACCATTAACACTCCTGTGCCTCTATTTAATGAAATAAGGTCGAAGTTATCGACATAGTTCAAGTGTTGAGTTGATTTGTCCCAGAATCACCTCCCTTTTTATCTGCAAACACTCAATACAAACACCAGACCTCCATGTTACACCTGTTACAGTCCATGTCAATTTATTTTTTCTATTTCTGTTGTACTTTGATTGTACGTTTTTGTTTATTTAATTAATAATTTAAACTTTCCAAAAAGACTAGCGTGTTCACACACACACACACACACACACACACACACACACACACACACCGGGAGCTCGGAGGCATGGACTCTCGGTACCGGGATCACACCGGGAACGTGCTCAGCACACCGGGTCTTTCCGCCTCCTCCTCCACGCCTCTGGCGCTCAGCAGGCGGGTCACTGAGGCTCCGAGTCCCGCTCCGAACAACAAGGTCGCTCCGGTGCGACCCAGTCGCTTCATGCTGCCAGCGATCAGCTGCTCACGACGCACACTTATGACGTCATGGGGGCGATGGGGACGTCATCCTGAAGTGTGTTTGGTGTTGAGCCAGGTCAGAGGTCAAAGAAAAAAAACTTTATTTAACAAAATCATGTACAAACAACATGGCATACATCTTTTTACATTTTAAAGGAGCAGGTGCATAGGAAGAATACAGAAGAGAATATCTACATGATAAAATAAGAAAATAAAATCTTCATAAAATAAATAAAATAAAATGAAATAAAAAGTTATCAATGGCTTTTGTCATATATCCTGTTTTTCAAATAAACTGAAAAGTTTCATTGCATTTTTACTTTTCATTAAGTAGGACTTTGGTGAAAGAAAGAAGCTTGTTATGAAACACATTAAATCTAGGTTTCACATTCATATATTTACACTTGTGTACGTAAAGTTTTCCAAGGATTAGTACATTGTTTACCAGAAAGCCCCATTCATTATTGACCATAATAACACCATAAATAATGCCCGTTTGAGAAAAGGGCTCGAGTCGGATCTTTGTGTGGAGCAAGTCATGTATATCAGTCCAGAGTGCTTCAGAGAACATACATTGAAAAGATAAATGATCAGAGGTTTCAATATCATCACAAAATACACATTTATTTGTTTCAAAACCAAATCTCTGTCGTAATAATTCGTCGGAGGGATACACACCATTTAAAATTTTAAATGGATTTCTTTTGCTTTTGGATTTATGCGAAATTTTAAGTATTTAGAGCGCAAAGAATACACAATATCTTTGGAAAAGATTTGTTTGAGTTTTGAGTTTCCAAAAGACAATATAATTTCTTTCTAATTGTTTTATTAGGAATTTTAATACTCTCAAAGTCACAGCTTCCAACTAGTAGATGTGAAAAATTAGGAGTGATGTGAGTCGAGTTTGAAACAATCCCTTGCATTAAACTTAAAATAGGATTAGGGATGGCTTTCATTATGGATGCAAAGGAATTATGATTGACAGCTAGATCATATTTAAGGCAAAAATTTTCATATGTCATTGCACACCCATCATTGTCAACAACTGTACAGATTGTAAAGCCTCCGAGGCAAACAATGTTTGTGATTTTGGGCTCTAAATAAATAAATTTGAATTTTGAATTTGAATAGATAGATTGAAATTCCTTTCAGCTTGAAAGGTGGAAACATAAGGGCATGCAAGTTACAGTAAAAATTGCAAAAAGAAACTATAATAAAATAGAAGGTAAAAATACAATATAAAATAACAATAAATTTATTAAATTTAAAAAAAAAATGAAATAAAGCATCTGGCAGTTCTTGTTTAAAGGTGCAGTTGTGCAAAATGGCAGTGTGTGACATACAGTTGTGCAACAGTCGGTTTGTACACACTTGCGAGACCATATTATTCCAGTACTAGCTTCTCTGCATTGGCTCCCTCTGTAAAATTTAGAGTGGATTTTAAAATCCTACTCCTCACATATAAGGCTCTACATGGTCTGGCACCATCATATCTTAATGAATTGATAACTCCTTATCATCCGACTAGAGTGCTGCGCTCCCAAAACGCAGGCTTACTTGTAGTTCCCAGGGTTTCCAGAAGTAGTCTAGGGGGCAGAGCCTTCAGCTATCAGGCCCTGTTCTCTGGAACCAGCTCCCAGTCTGGGTCCGAGAGGCAGACACAGTGTCAGTGTTTAAGAATAGACTTAAAACCTTCCTTTTTGATAAAGCTTATAGTTAGGGTGGAGCACAGGCTCGCCCTTTTTTAGTTACGCTTAGGCTATAGGCTTAGACTGCCGGGGGGCTCCCATGATGCATCGGGCACCTCTCCTCTTCCTCTGTCTCTGCTTCCTCTTTCTCTGCTTCCTCTTCCTCTACTCTTATTATGGTAGTAGTGCAAACTGGAGTCACCTTATAAACTGGTAAAAGTGGCTAAAGTGGTTAAACTGGTTAAAGTAGTTAAAGTGGTTAAATTGGTTAAAGCGGTTAATGTGAATACTTTTATGTCCTGTAAAGTGCCCCGGTCCTTTTTGTTCTATCCAGTCTTGCAGGTTCCTCACTGATTCTGGTTGTGGTCCATCTGTCTGAGGTTCACTGGCCTGGTGGGGACATGATCTGTGTCTGTGTTGTGGAGAGAAGGACCGAGTGGCCAGAGCTCCATATGATTCAGATTCAGATTCAGATTCAGATTTCCTTTATTAGTCCCACAGCGGGGAAATTTCACAGCTAACAACAGCAGCGAAGACACATAGTGGGAAATAGTCAATAAGAGTTAAATAATTATAACTATGACTGTAAGTAAACCTGTACATAGTACAGAGGGAGTGTGCCTGAGAGTATACATATGAGAAATATATATAATATACTCAGGGAGTGCAAAAAACAGTGAAATTGTGTTATTGTTTATTGTTCATTGTCCATTGTCCATTGCAGATTAGCAGCGGGCATTTTGTTTGTTGTGTAGTCTGACAGCAGCAGGCAGGAAGGACCTGCGGTACCTCTCCTTCACACAGCGTGGATGGAGCAGCCGCTCACTGAAGGAGCTGCCCAGAGCTGTCAGAGTGTCCTGTAGAGGGTGGGACGTGTTGTTTAACAGGGATGACAGCTTAGCCATCATCCTCCCTGTTTCCCACCACCTCCACTGAGTCCAGGGGGCATCCCAGGACAGAGCTGGCCCTCCTCACCAGTCTGTCCATTTCTCCTCCTATCTCTGTCCGTGATGCTGCTGGCCCAGCAGACTATCCCATAAAAGATGGCTGATGCCACCACAGAGTCATAGAAGGTCCTGAGGAGTGGTCCCTGCACTCCAAAAGACCTCAGCCTCCTGAGCAGGAACAGTCTGCTGTTGCCCTTCTTGACAAGGGCATTGGTGTTGTCCGACCAGTCCAGATTGTCATTTAGGTGAACACCCAGGTACTTGTAGGACTTCACAGTGTCGATGTCCGTTCCCTGGATGCTCACCGGTGCAGGCGGAGAGTGGCTACGCCTGCGGAAATCCACCACCAGCTCCTTGGTTTTACCAGCGTTGATCTGGAGGTTGTTCCGCAGGCACCAGTCCGCAAAGTCTTGAATAAGTCCTCTGTACTCTCTGTCGTCCCCTATCTGTGATGAGGCATGAGGCAACAACAGCAGAGTCATCAGAGAACTTCTGGAGATGACAGGATGGAGTATTGTATGAAAGGTTTGCAGTGTAGAGGGTCAACAGGAAAGGAGCCAGAACAGTTCCCTGTGGAGCACCGGTGCTGCAGAGAAGCCGATCCGACTCAAAGCCCTGCACCCTCACAAACTGTGGTCTGTGTGTGAGGTAGTCCAAAATCCATGTAGTGAGGTGATGGATCCACCCCAGCTAGCTGCAGCTTGTCCCCCAGCAGCCTGGGCTGGATGGTGTTGAATGCACTGGAGAAATCAAAGAACATGATCCTCACAGTGCTTCCAGCCTTCTCCAGGTGAGTGAGGGAGGTGTGAAGGAGGTAGATGACGGCATCATCCACCCCGATGTCAGGCTGGTAGGCGAACTGCAGCGGGTCCATGAAGGAGCTCACCAGCGGGCGCAGATGGGCGAGGACCAGTCTCTCCAGCGTCTTCATCAGATGAGACGTCAGAGCTACCGGCCTGTAGCTGTTGAGCTCCTTTGGGGTGCGGTGTCTTTGGCACTGGGACGATGCAGGACGTCTTCCAGAGCTGTGGCACTCTCCCCAGCTTCAGGCTCAGGTTGAATGTGTACCCAAAAATCCCACACAGCTGGTCTGCGCAGGACTTCAGGAGCCTGGAGCTGATGCCATCCGGACCTGCTGCTTTCCTGGCCCTGTTCTTCTTCAGGGCATTCCTCACCTGGTGTGATGTGAGGAGCAGGCTGGAGCAGGGAGGTGTTGATGGGGGGGAGGTGCACAGGACAGAGTGTGAAATGGAAGTGTCAGGTAGGTGTGAACTGAGGGTCGTGAGAGGGGGGAGGGGGCACAGGAGGAGCCGTGAACAGGGGGCAAAGACTGTGATGGGGGTTGCAGCAGAGGAGACTGGGCCGGGGGAGGGGTCGGATGCCTGATCAAATCTGTTGAAGAATAAGTTCAGGTCATTTGCCCACCCCTGGTCTCCCACAGGCTGGGACTTTGGCTCCTTGAAGCCCGAGATGGTCTTAAGTCCCTTCCAGACACCACAGATGTTGTTCTGCTGCAGCTGGTGCTCCATCTTCCTCCTGTAGCAGTCTTTCCCCTTCCTGATCATCCTCCTCAGCTCCCTCTGCACAGACTTCAGCTCCTCTTTATTTCCAGACACAAAAGCTCTCCTCTTCTCCTTCAGGAGAGCCTTAATGTCCGGGGTAATCCAGGGCTTGCTGTTGGAGAAGCTCCAGTACAGTCCTGGTGGGTACGGTGTTCTCCACACAAATGTTTATGTAGTCCGTCAGGCAGTGGGTGAGACTGTCGATATCCTCCCCATGGTGGGCGTCACTGAAAACATCCCATAGTGTTGTGTTGAAACAGTCTTTCAGGGCCTCCTCGGCTTCTTCAGACCATTTCTTCACAGTGCGGGTGACAGCAGGCTGCCTGTGCACAAGAGTCTTATACACAGGCAGGAGGTGCACGAGGTTGTGGTCGGCTCGGCCCAGGGGAGGAAGAGGGAGTGAGTGATATGCCTCCTTGGTGTTGGCATAAAACAGGTCCAGTGTTTTATTGTCTCTGGTGTGGCATGTGACATACTGGGTGAATTTGGGCAGAGAGGAGGATGGAGAGGCATGATTGAAGTCTCCAGAGATGAGGAGGAGGGCATCAGGGTGCTGTGTCTGCAGCCTGCTCACTGCTGAGAGCAGGACATCACAGGCTGCATCGGCGTTAGCAGAGGGGGGGACGTGTACACTACCACCACAAGGGCATGAGTGAACTCCCTCGGCAGGTAGTAAGGCCTCATGCTGACGGCCAACAGTTCAATGTCCTTACAGCAGTGCTGCTCCTTGACAGTGATGTGCCCAGGGTTACACCATCTATCATTAACAAGCACACTGCCAGCCCTCCTCCTTTCCTCTTACCGCTCTCCTTGCTTCTGTCCGCCCGTAGGAGAGTGAAACCGTCCAGTTCAGCAGCCGTGTCCGGAGTTAGCGCAGTCAGCCACGCCTCAGTGAACAGCAGGAGGCTGCACTCCCGATACTCCCGCTGATGCCGGGTCAGCGCCGCTAACTCGTCCATCTTATTGGGGAGAGATCTTACATTCCCCATGATGATGGAGGGGAGGACGGGCCGGTACCGTCTCCTCCTGGCGCGGCACTCGACCCCGGCGCGGCGTCCCCGTCTCCTCCTCTTCAGCTCGCGGGGAACATCGGAATTCGCTCCTCAGGTAGCACCGCCAAGGCTCCGCAGGGCAAACAGCTGATCAGCTGTAAACAATGGAGCCGTGGCTCCTGCGTTGTGAGGTCTCCGGACACGGTGACAAAAAGTGCAAAAACCAGTAGAGCCACCAGTACAAACTCTACCAGTCTAGTGTGCATGGTGAAAAGAAAAAATTAAAACACACAAAAACAAAAAGTAGGAAGAAGAATAGAAGTATAAAAAGTAAAGAAAGCTCAAAGGTGAGCAGGAGCTGCTGTTACAGGCTGCCACTCGCACGGCGCCAGAGAACCTTATATGAGGACATCTAGAGATGCACCTGGACTCATGGACTCATTATCCATTGACTTGTGATACCTCATACGTGGACTAAACCCATGAACTCAGCATGTATAATTCCCTATATGATTGATGATGATGTTCTCTGTACATGTGGCATCTATTGCACGTCTGTCCATCCCAGGGAGAGGGATCCCTCATCTGTGGCTCTTCCTCAGGTTTCTTCTTTTTCCCATAAAGGGTTTTTTGAAGTTTTTCCTGACTCGGTTCGAGGGTCTAAGGACAGAGGGTGTCACAACTGTACAGATTGTAAAGCCCTCCGAGGCAAACAATGTTTGTGATTTTGGGCTCTAAATAAATAAATTTTGAATTTTTTGAAATTTTGATATAGAGATGTGTGTGTGTGATAAAGTGCGTGTGTCCAAGGTGCGTGGTGTGAGTGTGTGGTGAGTCCGGAGCTTGTTTTGTGTTATCGCTCTCCCCAAGAGGTGTTGTAGAGCCGTATGGCATGGGGGAGGAACGATCTCCTCAGTCTGTCGGTGGAGCAGGACAGTGACAACAGTCTGTCACTGAAGCTGCTCCTCTGCCTGGAGATGGCGCTGTGCAGTGGATGACTTGGATTGTCTATGATGGACAGGAGCCTGTTCAGCGTCCGTCGCTCTGCCACAGATGTCAGGCTGTCCAGCTCTGTGCCAACGACAGAGCCTGCCTTCCTCACCAGTTTGTCCAGGCGCGCTGCGTCCTTCTTCTTGAGGCTGCCCCCCCAGCACACTACTGCGTACAGGAGGGCGCTCGCTACCACAGACTGGTAGAAGATCTGTAGCAGCTTTTTGCAGATGTTGAAGGACGCCAGCCTTCTGAGGAAGTACAGGCGGCTCTGTCCTTTCCTGCACAGAGCGTCTGTGTTGGCGGTCCAAGTCCAGTTTATCATCCAGCTGCACTCCCAGGTATTTGTAGGTGTGTACCACCTCCACACAGTCCCCTTTGATGATGACCGGCTCTGGGTGCGGCCTGGGTCTCCTAAAGTCCACCACCATCTCCCTGGTCTTGGTGGTGTTGAGGAGCAGGTGGTTGGAGTCACACCATGTGACGAAGTCCTGGATCAGTTCTCTGTACTCATCCTTCCTGTCCACTCCTGATACAACCCATGATGGCTGTGTCGTCCGCGAACTTCTGTACATGGCAGAGCTCTCAGAGTTGTACTGAAAGTCGGACGTGTACAGGAGGGTGAACAGGACCGGAGAGAGCACAGTTCCCTGCGGTGCTCCTGTGCTGCTGGCCACAGTGTCAGACCTGCAGTCCCCACAGCCTGACATACTGAGGTCTGCCAGTCAGGTAGTCTGTGATCCATGCCACCAGGTGTGATCCAACTCCCATCTCTGTCAGTTTGTCCCTGAGGAGCAGTGGCTGGATGGTGTTAAAGGCGCTGGAGAAGTCCAAAAATGTAATCCTCACAGCACCACTGCCTCTGTCCAGGTGAGAGAGAGATCGGTGGAGCAAGAAGATGATGGCATCCTCCACTCCCGTCTTCTCCCGGTAAGCAAACTGCAGAGGGTCAAGAGCGTGGTGGGTCTGTGGCCTCAGGTGATGGACCAGCAGCCGTTCCATGGTCTTCATCACGTGCGACGTCAGGGCGACCGGTCTGAAGTCATTCAGCTCAACCAGGATGTGGTTTCTTAGGGACTGGAATGATGCAGGATGTCTTCCACAGCTGGGGAACCCTCCCCTGTCCCAAGCTCAGGTTGAATATGCGCTGAAGGGGGTGTCCAAGCTCCCTCCCATCGCGCAGGCCTTCAATAGTTGCGCAAGCGGCGATACTCCATCTGGACCTGCAGCTTTGCTGGGGTGCAGCCTCCTCAGCTCTCCACAGACCTGAGCTGCTGTGATCTCGTCGTGGGTGGTGTGAGGGGGTGAGGAGGTGTCCTCTTCTTTGCTGGTGTCGGCTTGTGGGAGTAGGAGGGTGGGGGCTGCTGTGTTCAGAGGTGTGAATGGGTTGGGGTGATCAAACCTGTTAAAGAAGTGGTTTTAGCTGGTTTGCCCTTCCCACATCTCCCTCAATGGGGGCACGTCTCTTGGAGCTGCAGCCAGCGATGGTCTTCATCTCGATATGCTTTCCATCTTAGTAAGAAAGACTCGACCCAGTAAACTGATGTCTCTCAATAACCAGGAGTTAAGTTTAGTTTGACATTCAGTTATTACACTCCACACTTTCATATTTTCTCTTTCAGTTGGGTTTTTAGATAAATGTATTCAGTATTTAAAAACTGTTTTTATAGGAATGTTGTATGTTTCTGTTAAATCACTATGATGAATTGGCATTAACTCACATTTGTTCAAATTAAGTTTAAGTTAAGTTTGAGACATTGGAAAATGTATTAATCGCTTGTATTATCTTGGGGATCTCAGTTAGGTGTTTCATAAAGATGGTCGTATCGTCTGCAAGCTGGCTAATGACAACAGGTATCCCAATAACGTTCAAAAGAGCAATGTCTGAATTTTAAATAAAAATAGAAAGCATTTCTGTGGCAATTATAAAGAGAAATGGCGAGATAGGGCAGCCTTGTTTGATCCCACGTTTGATAGCAAATCTTGGCAATGTACCTCCTGGTAATGAAATAGAGCTATTATCATAAAGAGACTCTATAGTGGCTCGAAATTTATTCCCAAAGCCTAAAAGTTTTAAGCACTGAAAAATAAAGGGGATGCTCAATTGAGTCAAAGGCTTTCTAAAAGTCAAGAAACAAAATAAAGCCATCATCTTCTATTAAATGATTATAATCAAGGAGATCAATTACCAAACGAATGTTGTTGTGAATAGATCTATCTGTCATAAATCCAGAGTGGGACTCATTTATAATTTTGTCTAGGTTACTTTTTAATCTATTGGCATAAACAAGGGTTACAATTTTATAATCAGTGTTTAATAACTTGATAGGTCTAAGATTATCCAAAATTTTGGAGTCTACCCAGTTTGGATTAAAGTAATTATACCTTGTTTCATAGTGGGAGGAAATGACAAATTATTAGTTGCTTCCTTCAGCATGAGAACAAAAGGATTTTTAGTTGGTCCCAGAAGTGTTGGTAAAAATGAGATGTAATAGATAGATAGATAGATAGATAGATAGATAGATAGATAGATAGATAGATAGATAGATAGATAGATAGATAGATAGATAGATAGATAGATAGATAGATAGATAGATGATACTTTATTAATCCCAAGCTGGGAAATTACCGTGTAGCAGCAGCATTATAACAATACAAAGAGATAAAAAGAAAAAAGAAGGAAGAAAAACCTAGACATCTTCACACAATATAAAATGCAATATACAAAATGTATAGAACATGTATAAATAGCAGTACTGTTTGTAGTGCAAAATAAATATAAGGTGCAGTGAACAGATATGCTACAGTGAACAGTGTGTATTAAAAAACCTATAAAGTGCATATAGACTGTGTGTTATGACCAGAGTATTAGCTTTTATTGTACAGTGAGATGGCATGTGGCAGGAAAGATTTCCTGTATCTGTCCTTTCGACAGCGGAGCTGGAGCAGCCTGTGAGAGAAGGTACTCCGCTGTCTGTCTACTGTGTGATGGAGAGGGTGCTGATCATTGTCCATGATGGATAATAGTCTACTCAGCATTCTCCTCTCCACCACGGTCTCAAAAGACTCCAGCCTGAGACCAAGCACAGAGCCAGCCTTCTTGATGATTTTATCAAGTCTGTTAGTGTCGCTGGCTCTGATGCTGCTGCCCCAACACACGGCAGCAAAGAAAATGATGCTGGCAACAACAGACTGGTAAAAAATCTCCAACATCCTGCTGCCCACGTTGAAGGATCTCAGCTTCCTCAGGAAATAGAGTCTGCTCATCCCCTTCTTGTACAACAGCCTCCATGTTAGATTTCCAGTCCAGTCTGTTGTCGATCACCACTCCCAGGTATTTGTAGTCCTCCACCTCTTCCACCACCTCCCCCCTGATCCGTAGTGGCTGTGAAGGCATCTTCTTCCTCCTGAAGTCGATCACCATCTCTCTGGTTCTTGTTGACATTCAGCCTCAGGTGATTCTGTTCGGACCACTCTACAAAGTTGTCTACCAGTGTCCTGTACTCACCCTCCTCTCTCCTTCTCTTATACACCCGACAACAGCTGAGTCATCAGAAAACTTCTGTAGATGACATGACTCAGAGTTGTACTGAAAGTCAGTCAGTGGTGTATAAGGTGAAGAGGAAGGGAGAAAGCACAGTTCCCTGCGGAGCTCCTGTATCACTGACCACCACATCACACTGGACACTGCCCAGACGGACAAACTGTGGCCTGCCTGTCAAGTAGTCAGTAATCCAGGAGGAGATCATTGAGTCGTCAACACCCATCACCTGCAGCTTCTCACCCAGTAGCAGCGGCTGAATGATGTTGAAAGCATTGGAGAAATCAAAGAATGTGATCCTCACAGTGCCTCCTCCACCATCCAAATGCATGTATGGGCTCGTTGCAGCAGGTAGATGACAGCATCATCGACTCCTAAATGGGGATGATAGGCAAATTGCAAAGGATCCAGAAGAAACTTCCTCACCTGTGGCCTCAGCTGGGCTAAGACCAGTCTCTCCAGGACCTTCATCACATGAGATGTGAGGGCGACTGGTCTGTAAGTCTGCCGGGTCTGATGGCCTCGACTTCTTGGGGACCTGGAACCAAGCAGGACGTCTTCCACAGCATAGGGACTTTCTCCTGACTCAGACTCAGGTTGTACAGATGTCCCAGTACAGGAGACAGCTGGCTGGCACAGGTCTTCAGAGATCCTGGGTGTGATGCCATCAGGGCCTGCAGCCTTTCGCTGGTGTAGTCTTTCCAGCTGCCTCTTTACCTGGCCTGTAGTCACCGGGCAGGGGTTTGATGGATGCAGGGGCGGATGTCTTCAGTGGAGGAGGGGGAGGGGTTTGGGGAGAAGGAGGGGGGGCAGATGGAGAGGTGTTGTACAGGAGACTGCTGGGGGGTGGGTCGAGCCATTTGGGACAATGTGGGTGTGTGGGGGGCCGGAGGTGTCGTCATAGGGGGGCTGGCAGGGGGTGAGCTAAACCTGTTAAAAAACTGGTTAAACTGGTTTGCTCTATCCAGGCTCCCTGGACGTCTGCCTGTCTTTCCCCTTCATCCCTGTGATGTGCTTCATTCCTGTCCACACGTCATCTCTCACATTGTTCTGTTGGAGTTTAGCCTCCAGCTTCCTCCTGTAGCTGTCCTTGCATGTCCTCAGCATGTCTCTGAGTTCGTGCTGCACTCTCCTCTGCTCCTCTCTGTCTCCAGCCCTGAAAGCCATCTTCTTCTTGTTCAGAAGTGCCTTCAGGTCCCTGGTAATCCAGGGCTTGTTGGAGAAGCAGTGCACAGTCCGGGCTGATACGGTGGTGTCCTCACAGAATCTGATGTACTCCGTGATGCAGTCAGTCATGTTGTCAATATCCTCCCCATGTGGCTCACAGAGTACATCCCAGTCTGTTGACTCGAAGCAGTCCTTCAGTGCCTCAGCGGCCTCCTGTGTCCACCTCCTCACTGTCCTGGTGTGCACAAGCTGCCTTCTCACAAGAGGGACATACCTGGGAGTCATCATGACTAAGTTGTGGTCTGACCTGCCGAGGAGGGGGGCTGCTGTGGCGTCGTATGCATCCATGGCATTAGCATACAGGAGATCCAGCGTTTTATTGTCTCTGGTGGGGCATTCAACATATTGATGAAAGTTATTTAAAGTTTTGTCCAGTGAGCCATGATTAAAATCGCCTGTAATAACCATGAATGCATCCGGGTGGTCAGTTTGTAGTTTAGCAGCGGTGGAGCTGATTACTTCACAGGCCACTGCTGCATCAGCTGACGGGGGAATGTAAACAGTGATAACAATGGCAGACATGAACTCCCTCGGTAAATAATATGGGCATGGGCGCATTCCCGCAGCCAGCAGTTCAGTGTCCGGTCCGGGGTACAGAGCCGTTCCTTCACATTGACATGTCCGGGACTGCACCACCTCTCACTCACATAAAGTGCAAGCCCGCCACCCTTCTTCTTCCGACTTGTTGGAGCAGTCTCTGTCTCCCCGAACCAAACTAACCTGAATCTCACCGCTGCTGTCCGGGATGTGCGAGTGCAGCCAAGTTTCACTGAAGCAAAAGATGCTGCGGTTTTCCCTCTGGGTCTTCACCAGCACTGCAAGTTCGTCCGTCTTATTCCCCAGAGACCTCACGTTCCCCATTATAATCTCTTGAGGATCGCTGGCTTGTGACTTCTCCTTTTCTCCCTTCGTTTGGCTCCAGACCTGCACCCCTGGCGTCTCCTCCGTAACTCCTGCGGGACCACAGGTCTGTCTCCGGGCAGCAGCACAGGCTCACTCAGCGCCATCAGCTGTTCACGCGTGTAAACAATGCCCCCACTGCTGCCGACAAAGTTTTTCGTTACAAAGAGTGAAAAAAGTAACAGAGGTCATCACTTAAAGGCCATCATTTAAAGACAGGCTGCAACACCTCAAGTAACTCACTAAGTTAACTGAAAAGGAATAAACAAATGGAAATTTATGACCGACAGCCTATTTGAGTGTAGATTTATGAGCAGAGGTGCAAACTGAAGGGTAATGGAAGATGGAGCCATGTACAGCGCAGCACTAATTATGCTGACATCCAACCAGTGCAATGGTCAGAGGTGAAGAGAAGCAACCTCTGTCCTAAAATGACATTAATCTGAACTATTTTGCATTAGCAAATATGTAAACTATTGTTTACACACCATTTGATGAAGTCTACAGCAGACTATTTTATATGACATGTCTGTGGTTAATTGACAAGGTTCACCCCTCATAAATAATTAATAGTGTATATTGTCACCTCAATCTATGAGGTTAAAATATATCTAAAACATGATTAAAAATGTTGGTTTACATAAACTGGAGGAGAAAAATAATAAACCTTAATAAGCTTACACTGTGTTGATGACTGCTCTCTGCTCCTCTCTGTCTCCAGCCTTTAAACTGCTCATTTCGGGTCTGTTCGTTCAGAACAGCTTCTCTTTTACACCCTACACCCGACAAGAGCTTCTGGATATTGGATTGCAAAACTCCAGACTGTTTTTTCAGCAACCTTCGTCTCATCCCAGAGCTCAGAAGAACACCCGACGCTACGCAGGCTACCCGGCCGACCGGAAGTGCTCGCAGGCGGCGTAGAGACCGTAAACAAAGGCGGGGGAAGCGCGGAGGGATGAGAGCTAAGCTAAAGCTAACACCACACCAGCATTTTCTCTACCCAGCATTTAATCCTCGCTAATGTGCGGTCACTGGTGAACAAAATGGATGAGTTACGACTTCGGATCACCCACAACAAGAGAATTATGGACTGTAATGTCATGATATTCACAGAAACATGGTTACACACAGCGGAATTCCCGACAATGCTATCGAGCTAGCCGGACGCCACACTCTCCGGGCAGACAGAGCAGCAGCTGACTCCGGCAAGACAAGAGGCGGAGGACTGTGCATTTATGTCAACAACAAAGCTTGGTGCACGAACTCTGTCATTGTTGGAAGACACTGCTCAACTAACCTGGAGTTTCTCATGGTTAAGTGTAGACCGTTCTATCTGCCGAGGGAGTTCACCTCGACTATAATAACTGCTGCTTATATTCCCCCGGATGCGGATGCTAAAGCTGCCATGAACGGACTGTATGAGGCTATTAGCAAACAACAAACTGCATATCCAGAGGCTGCATTTATTGTGGCGGGTGACTTTAACCACTCCAACCTCAAGACAGTACTTCCCAAATTCCACCAGCATGTCTCCTGCCAAACCAGAGGGGACAAAACTTTGGACCATGTTTATACAAACATTGTTGGAGCCTACACAGCAACCCCCCTCCCCCATCTGGGACAGTCTGATCACCTTTCTTTGTTTCTCATGCCCAAGTACTCACCACTCATCAACCGTGTGAAACCATCTGTGAGGACCATCAAAGTGTGGCCAGCGGGGGTGGATTCTCTACTCCAGGACAGGTTTAGAGACACAGACTGGAGTCAGTTTGCCTCTCAGGCTACCCTTGGCTCTCACACAAACATTGACTCCTACTCACACTCTGTACTGGAATACATCACCACCACAATTGACAGTGTCACCACGGAAAGACAGATCACCACATACCCTAATCAGAAGCCATGGATGAACAAGGAAGTGCGGCTTCTGCTGAAGGCGCGTAACAGTGCCTTTAGATCGGGTGACGCACAGGCCTACTGTACATCCAGGGCAGACCTGAAGAGGGGCATCAAAAAGGCCAAGCAAGCCTACAAGCTGAAGGTGGAGGAATACTTTGTCTACTTTGTCTACTCTGACCCCCGACGCATGTGGCAGGGCATCCAGGCCATCACCGACTACAAACCCAGCAACTCCACACAGACAGTCATGAATGTGTCCTTCCTCAACGAGCTGAATGACTTCTACGCCCGTTTTGACAAGGACAACAAGGACATGACTATCAAACCCAAACCCTCTGATTATCACCAGACCCTCACACTCTCCCCCACAGGACGTTCAAAATGCACTGAGCCAAATCAACGCACGCAAGCCTGCTGGCCCTGATGGCATTCCGGGACGTGTGCTCAGAGAGCTTGTGCTGAGCAGCTTGCAGGGGTCTTTACGGACATCTTCAACCCTGTCCTGTCACTTGCCCAGACAGACAGCAGTACCAGCGTGCTTCAAGACCACCTCCATTGTGCCAGTGCCGAAACACTCCTCTCCGACGTGCCTGAATGACTACCGCCCATGTAGCACTCACACCCATTGTGATGAAGTGCTTTGAGCGGCTGGTCCTGGCACACCTCAAGACATGCCTGCCCCCACACTGGACCCACACCAATTTTGCCTACCGAAGCAATAGGAGCACAGAGGATGCTGTATCTACAGCGCTGCACTGTGTACTCTCACACCTGGAGAACAAGAACACTTACACGCAAGAATGCTGTTTGTTGATTTCAGCTCGGCATTCAACACAGTTATTAGTTATTCCCTCCAAGCTAATCACTAAACTTGGGGATCTTGGAATCAGAATCAGTACCCCCCTCCGCTACTGGATTATGGACTTTCTGACCAACAGACCTCAGCATGTCAAGTCAGGCCACAACTGCTCCTCCACCATCACACTCAACACTGGCGCACACCACAGGGCTGTGTGCTGAGCCCGTTCCTCTACTCCCTCTTCACCCATGACTGCAGGCCTATGTATGGATCCAACTCCATCACAAAGTTTGCAGATGACATCACGGTGATTGGACTCATCAGTGATAATGATGAGTCACACTACAGGGCAGAGGTCGAGCACTTAGCCTACATGGTGTGCTGACAATAACCTGCTCCTTAACACCAACAAAACTAAGGAGCTCATTGTGGACTTCAGGAAGGTGAAAAGGGAGACACATGATCCCATTCACATCAACAATGGCATGGCTGTTGAACGTTGAACGTGTCTCCAGTTTCAAGTTCCTGGGGATCCACATCTCAGAGAACCTTTCATGGACTGCAAACACCTCCAGCCTGATTAAGAAGGCCCATCAGCGCCTGTTCTTCTTGAGGACACTGAAGAAGAACCACCTGTCCACTGCCATTCCTGGGCAACTTTTACCGGTGTGCGATAGAGAGTATCCTAACCAACTGCATCACAGTCTGGTATGGGAACTGCTCTGTCGCGGACCGCAAGGCACTGCAGAGGGTGGTGAAAACCGCCCAACGCATCACAAAGACTCCACTTCCTGCCATAGAGGACGTCCAGAAGAAGCGATGTCTACGAAGGGCACGTAGCATTCTTAAGGACTCCTCTCATCCTGCACATACTCTTTTTCAAGCTCCTGCCCTCCAGGAAGCGTTACAGGAGCCTCCAGAACTAAAACCAGCAGGTTTAGGAACAGCTTTTTCCCTACAGCTGTTTCTCTATTGAACTCTGTCCCCCTCTGATCCCCCACACCCTCCCACACCCCAAACTCCTCCACACCCCTACATTGTCCACTGTCATTGCGCCCCTGTTGTCCCACCACATAATTGTGTATACATACCTGTATATAGTGTTCACATCCATCTCTGTTCTTGTACATACTTGTTCATATTCATATCCATCCTTTCACTGTATCTGTATATTAATATAGCCCTTCTGTATATTAGTATATAGCACACCTGTATATATATATTGTTCATATCATATCTATATAGTTTCTGTATACTAGATACCTTACTTACCTGTACATACTGTTCATACTCTACATACTATTTATAATGCACTTGCTGCTTCTTTGCACTTCTGATTAGATGCTAAACTGCATTTTCGTTACTCTGTATTTATACATGTGTAATGACAATAAAGTTGAATCTAATCTAATCTAATCTAAAACAAGCTGTCTACAGCTTTGTTCAGCTGAAAAATAGAAATATCAGCTTCACATAACTTTGCAACTTTGATATGGTTGAAAAAAGAGTCTGAATCAGTTACACAAAAGGCAGACGAGTATAATTTACTGTAAAAAGAAGTCATTTCCTTAGCAATCAAGGTTGGATCTGTACATAGTTGGTTTTGAATCAATAAGGCTTTGACTGAATTTCTCTCTTGCCTTCTTTTTTCTAATTGACAAAAATAAGCTGTGCGTCTTTCACCATCTTTTCATTTAGCTCTGGATCTTATGTAGGCCCCTTCTGCTTTTTTGAGATAAATCTCAATTTTGTTTGCAGAGTTAGTCATTTCTGTTAATTGTTTATTTCTTTAATTAAATTATGTTCTGCTAGTTTGTTACTTCCATTAAATGATTTCCCAAAATGAATGGAAAATTCTCGAATTTTAAATTAAAAAAATTCCCACTTTGAAACATAGGAAATTATGGCGTCCTCAGCTATCACTTCAGCAATTAGAGATTTTATAACATCATAGTATGCTTGACAATTTAATAAGGTTGAATTGAATTTCCAGTAGCCCTTGTTTCTACAGCTACCACCAGGGGGTTAAAAACTCAACTTAATAACAGAGTGATCTGATAGAGGAACTGCTGACATACAGCAGTCTGAAACAGAATGCATCTTTGAAGCAGAAATCAACCAGAAGTCGATTCTGGATTTTAATGCATTATTTGGTTTAAACCAGGAGTAGATTCAGATTCAGATTCAGATTCCTTTATTAGTCCCACAGCGGGGAAATTTACAGCGCAACAGCAGTGAAAACACACAGTGGAAAATAGACAGTAAGAAATGCAAGACAATAGAATTAAAATAAAAAATAATAATAAAATATAAAAAATAAAATAAAATAACGGCTCAGTTCTTTATCAATGTTGAATGTCGAAACAGTATAAAGCTTAAAGGGTCAGATAAAGGCAGTTGGATGGAGAAGTTATTGAAAAGTTGGGACAAGAGACAGTGCTCAGAAGTTATGATGCACCCGGTCCGCCATCTTGCCGGAAGTGCTCAGGAAGAACCAGGTAAGGGAGGAGACTACGAATGGTTCCTGTTTTATCTCATTAAATATTCTGCTCATGTGTTCACTAATCACCAATAGTCGGATATTTCTGTTCAGTTATTCAGCTTCAGATTCAGTTATACTAGTCCCACAGTGGGAAATTCACATAATAACAGCAGCAAGACACACAGTGGAAATAAATAGTTTATGTCTTTGCATTTTTCTACTAAGATTAAAAAATAAGATATTCAACATAAAAATCTAAAAGATGAATAATTATAACTATAATTATAATTATACCTGTACATAGTAGAGAGGATGTACCTGAGAATATATATATAATAAATATATAACATATATCACACATTGAAAACAGTGAAAAACAGTGTATTGCACAGAGTCCAGTTTTTGTCAGTTATTTATTGTTTATTTGTCTGCAGACTAGCGGCGGGATTTTGTTTGTAGTGCAGTCTGACAGCAGCAGGCAGGAAGGACCTGCGGTACCTCTAACCCGGTAACCCCAGACCACAGTTTGTGAGGGTTCAGGGCTTCAAGGCAGATCAGCTTCTCTGCAGCTCCTTCAGTGAGCGGCTGCTCCATCCACAATGTGTGAAGGAGAGGTGCCACAGCTCCTTCCTGCCTACTGCTGTCAGACTGTAAAATAAACACGACGCCTGCTAGTCTGCAGACAGTCACTGGACTCATGAGCAACACCTTCACTGCTTCTACTTGAGATATATATTTATTTATTCAATATATATTCTCAGGCTTATCCTCTCTGTCCTATGTTCAGGTATAATTATTTATTTTGACATTTTTTTATATTGATATCTTATTTGATTTTATTTTATTCTATGTCCTTGCTTTGTATTTTTTCCTACTGTTGTTTCCACTGTGTGTCTGCTTTTGTTACAATGTAAATGATGCCCCTGTTAGACTAATAAAGTCTATCTTTATCTTGAAACTTGACTGCATTTTCTTATTGGAGTCTTTAAGTGATGGCAGTCTGTAACAGCTCAGCAGCAGACTGTCAGATATTTAGGCTCAGAAAAAGAAGCTCTTCACTGGAAGTAAAACCAATTTATTAGCATTGTCCATCTTCACAAATATTTCTGTATCTGAAGAATAAAGCGTGCGTCGCAGAGTGAAACACACGTGGCAGTTTGGCAGTTTTGCGTCTTTGCAAACGTGATGACGAACACGTCACAGTACGAACAACTGAAATCCACAAGAGCATGCACATTTGGATTCAGCCAGACAGTTCCTCTTTAATGTTCCTCCCTCTGTGACATCAACGGGGGTGTGACCTCTCGACCTCTCTCAGCAGAAAGTGGAGGACATCAGACTGAGAGTCAGCAGGTAAAGGTGCGAGGTCAGAGAGAAGGAGGAGCTGTTAGCGTTCTCAAGGCAACCATTCTTCTTCAGACAGACGCTCTGCTCACAGAACGAACCTGCAAACAAGATACCGTCAGACCCCGCCCCCACGTCACCTGTTCTCTGACATCATCAGACCCTGCCCCAGATCACCAGTACTGTGACATAATCAGATCCCACCCCCCACACTACCTGTGTGATGACATCATCCAGATGTGCGTTTACCTGTGAAGTTGTCTGGACATACGCAGCGCTGGAAGTCGACGCAGGTTCCTCCATTCTGACAAATCAAGCGCTCCTCATCACACAGATTCTCTGCAGGAGAACAGTCATTGATTATTGATTATTAAAAAAAAACATCATTGATAACAGGAAATGTTTCTGTAAACAGTTGACAAACACTGTATCTGATCCTGTATCATCCTGCGGATGTGCAGCACCACATCCTCCACCCTTGACTCTGAACTGAACACCGGCGCCCCCCAGGGCTGTGTGCTCAGCCCTCTGCTGTACTCCCTGTTCACGCATGACTGCGTGGCCACCCACCCACAGCTCCAACACCATCGTCAAATTTGCTGGACGACAAGACCATCATCGGCCTGATCACCGGCGACAATGAGACGGCTACTACAGAGAGGAGGTCAGAGGTCAGAGCCCTGACATCTTGGTGCCAAGGACAACAACCTCCATCTCAACATCAGCAAAACTAAGGAGCTGATCGTGGACTTCAGGAGGAGGCAGAGAGAGGAACACGCCCCCCTTCTCCATCAACAGGACTACAGTGGAGAGAGTCAACAGCTTCAGGTTCCTCGGGGTTCACATCAGCAAGAACCTGACCTGGACTCATCATACTGACTTTATCGCAAAGTCAGCCAGACAGCGGCTCTTCTTCCTCTGCAGGATGTTGAGGCTTAACATGGACTCAAGGATCCTCTGCAGCTTCTACAGGTGACCCATAGAGAGGATCCTGACTGGCTGCATCACCATTGCCTGGTACAGCAGCTGCACCGCCCTCAACCATAAGGCTCTACAGAGGGAGGTGAAAGCTGCTCAGAACATCACCAGGACGGACCTGCCATCAATGGAGGACCTCTACACCCAGTGGTGTAGGAGGAAGGCCATCAAGATCATTAAGGACCCCAGTCACCCAGCTACAAACTGTTCTGCTTGCTGCCATCTGGCCGACGGTTCCGCAGCATTCGAGACCGAACCACCAGGCTCAGGGAAGCTTCATACCATGCAGGCCATAAGACTTTTAAACTCTGTCCACAGCAACACCACTTTCTAAATAACACCCTATCTTCTTGTATATATTTTTCTATTGTATATATATATCTTATTGTATACAGTGGGGCAAAAAAGTATTTAGTCAGCCACCAATTGTGCTAAGTTCTCCCACTTAAAAGATGAGGTCTCCAATTTTCATCATAGGTACACTTCAACTATGAGAGACAGAATGAGAAAAAAAAAATCCAGAAAATCCCATTGATTTTTAAAGAATTTATTTGCAAATTATGGTGGAAAATAAGTATTTGGTCAATAACAAAAGTTCATCTCAATACTCAATACTGTTATATACCCTTTGTTGGCAATGACAGAGGTCAAACGTTTTCTTGTAAGTCTTCTACAAGGTTTTCATTTTTCACACTGTTGCTGGTATTTTGGCCCAATCCTCCATGCAGATCTCCTCTAGAGCAGTGATGTTTTGGGGCTGTTGCTGGGCAACACAGACTTTCAACTCCCTCCAAAGATTTTCTATGGGGTTGAGATCTGGAGACTGGCTAGGCCACTCCAGGACCTTGAAATGCTTCTTACGAAGCCACTTCCTTCGTTGCCCGGGCGGTGTGTTTGGGATCATTGTCATGCTGAAAGACCCAGCCACGTTTCATCTTCAATGCCCTTGCTGATGGAAGGAGGTTTTCACTCAAAATCTCACGATACATGGCCCCATTCATTCTTTCCTTTACACGGATCAGTCGTCCTGGTCCCTTTGCAGAAAAACAGCCCCAAAGCATGATGTTTCCACCCCCATGCTTCACAGTAGGTATGGTGTTCTTTGGATGCAACTCAGCATTCTTTCTCCTCCAAACACGACAAGTTGAGTTTTTACCAAAAAGTTCTATTTTGGTTTCATCTGACCATATGACATTCTCCCAATCCTCTTCTGGATCATCCAAATGCTCTCTAGCAAACTTCAGATGGGCCTGGACATGTACTGGCTTAAGCAGGGGGACACGTCTGGCACTGCAGGATTTGAGTCCCTGGTGGCGTAGTGTGTTACTGATGGTAGCCTTTGTTACTTTGGTCCCAGCTCTCTGCAGGTCATTCACTAGGTCCCCCCGTGTGGTTCTGGGATTTTTGCTCACCGTTCTCGTGATCATTTTGACCTTGCCACGGGGTGAGATCTTGCGTGGAGCCCCAGATCGAGGGAGATTATCAGTGGTCTTCCATGTATTCCATTTTCTAATAATTGCTCCCACAGTTGACCAAGCTGCTTACCTATTGCAGATTCAGTCTTCCCAGCCTGGTGCAGGTCTACAATTTTGTTTCTGGTGTCCTTTGACAGCTCTTTGGTCTTGGCCATAGTGGAGTTTGGAGTCTGACTGTTTGAGGTTGTGGACAGGTGTCTTTTCATACTGATAACGAGTTCAAACAGGTTCCATTAATACAGGTAACGAGTGGAGGACAGAGGAGCCTCTTAAAGAAGAAGTTACAGGTCTGTGAGAGCCAGAAATCTTGCTTGTTTGTAGGTGACCAAATACTTATTTTACCGAGGAATTTACCAATTAATTCATTAAAAATCCTACAATGTGATTTCCTGGATTCTTTCCCCCCATTCTGTCTCTCATAGTTGAAGTGTACCTATGATGAAAATTACAGGACCTCTCTCATCTTTTTAAGTGGGAGAACTTGCACAATTGGTGGCTGACTAAATACTTTTTTGCCCTACTGTATATGTTACTTATAATACTTAGTTTACATTTACAGTTTATATTTTATTTGTATAACTTATATTTTAAGGTCTTTATTGATTTTATTATTCTAGTTTATTATTTATCTTATTTTTTATTTTTTATCTTTTTTTTTTCTTGTTGACAGCCTCTATTGCTGTTAATATTCTTTTTAGCATTGTTAGGAGAGCCTGGGATTTAAGAATTTCATTACCAATGATTGCTGATGTAAATTGTTGTGTAATGACAATAAATTCTTGAAATCTTGAAATCTTGTTGTGTTAATAAAGCCCCACCCCCTCACACTATGTACCTGTGCAGCTGGTTCCGCTTCCTCTCCAGGTGTATCCAGGTAAACAAGAGTCACAGCGGCGTCCTGAAGCTCCGGGTTTACATGGACAGAGGCCAGAGTCCAAACAGTGAGGAGAAACACTGCGCTCCACGTCACAGTCACACTCTGAAGAAGGACACACAGATCATCATCATCATGAACATCATCATCATCTTCATCATGAACATCATCTTCATCATCATCATCATCATCATCACCCTTTATCATCATCATCATCATGAACATCATCTTCATCATGAAAATGAACACTATCTTCATCATTATCATGAACATCATCTTCATCATCATCATCATCATCATCACCCTTTATCATCATCATCATCATCATCATGAACATCATCTTCATCATGAAAATGAACACTATCTTCATCATTATCATGAACATCATCTTCATCATCATCTTTATCATCATCATCTTCATCATCAAGTTTATCATCATCATGTTTATCATCATCATCATCATCATCATCTTTATCATCATCATTATCATCATCATCATCATCATGAACATCATCTTCATCATCGTTATCATGAAAATGTACATCGTCTTCATCATTATCATGAACATAACTTCATCATCATCATCATCATCATGAAAATGAACATCATCATCATCATCCTCTTCATCACCCATTTTGTGTTTTTCATAGTGTAATTTGTGTTGAACAGTGTGAGAGTTTCTCCTCGAGGTAGCAGCAGACCGACAACATCCTCATATTGACCTTTGACCCCTGATTCAACATCTTCCTCCTTTCTGTTCACCAAAATTTGGACCAATTTGACCTCTTTCAAACTTTGTGACTTGTACTGTAATTTTAAATAAAGAAGAAGTGTTTGTGTGTGTGTTACTGACCAACACAGACGTTTTCATCATCCAGCGTTAGTGAGGCATTTCTATAGTAACCAAGGCGACAGTACTGACAGTTCTGTCCTCGCGTGTTGTGTTTACAGCTCACACATGTGACAACGTTGATGAAGTCGATGTAGCTGCAGCGGTTGGAGTGACCGTTACACTCACAGTCTGACAGAAACAGAGACAGACATTTAGAAAACTGAACTGATGTCTACAACACACAAACATAACTACACAAATCATAGTGTAACACCACATATTGTGTCTTAACATAACTAACATACTATTGTAATATACACAACTGAAGTATTATAATGTAACTTAAGTATTTTGATATAATGGAAGCACCGCAATGTAACTGAAGCAACATTGTTTTAGCAATGTTTTAGTTGTTTTTTTTTTGTTGTTTAATTGTCTTCTCTAATCTTCTGCAGTTGATTTGATGATAACTATCTGGAACAGAATTAAAGTTATGCTCTTAAGCTATGAGATGACTTTGTTGTTTTCTTGTTTATACTCAATCATACTTTTTGATTTATCCTGTACTTTCATCTTTGAATGCTTAAGCAATACATGTGTATTTACACATCGTGTCAATAAGGCAAATTGAAATGACTTTGTAACAACTTTGCTTCTAATAAACAAACCTGCTTATGACAGTATGGAGGAAGTCAAACATACAGACAGGTGAGACAAACGTAAACACTGATGAAGATGGCAGCAGAAGAGGGAACTGTTCTGTGGTTTTCAGCCAATCAAAATGCAGATCATTGTGACCATGCTGATCCTCACATCATAAACATATCGGTTATATTTCTTTCTGGTGACCCTGACAGTGATCTGAAGTGTCACAAACTTGCTAGAGAAGATGTACTGGGGGAAGAGCCTCATCACCTCACCCCTTTAGTTTATCTGGGCATGGCCATTATACAGGGGGTGGAGTCAGTTTACAGAAGGAGGAGTCATGTAAAGAACAGAGCCAGTGCAGGTGAGTGAGTAGGGAGTAGGTCAGCTGTGGTCTTACCCTGAAATGAAACATAGGCGATTTTGGATAGCTGACTGAACTTTGGTCCTCCTGGAATCAGGATCTTCTGGGTAACTTTGGACATAAAACAAAGTGTGTAACTATGGCAACAGGCAGTTACAACAGAGGTCAGCAGGGGTCAACACTGCTTGAACTACCAATCACAGTTCAGCGCTGCTATTAAACTATTCAACTATTAAACTAGTCTATTTATCAGAAGTACTGCTTCTACTACTACTCTACTACTACTGTTACTATGGCAACTACGCTACAAGTGTACTACCAGTACTAATATGCTGTAATTACTGCTAGCAGGTAGGCAGCAGTTCTACGACTGTACACACATGTTGTACCTTTTTTCTCATAACCTTTGTCTTCTTTCTCCTTCTCTCCTTCCTCTTTAGGTTCCTCTTTAGTTTCTTTTTTAGTTTCCTCTTTTTTTTCCTCTTTAGCTTCCTCTTTGGCCTCAGTGACTGTTCAGTTTAACAGAGAATGAAAATACTTAATTTCTACAAAAATATTAATAATAAGTCATTTGAATACCATCTAATGGATAAATGAATCACCTGCTTATTGATAGAAACTGATAGAAACTCTACAGCTATTGCTGTTAATCAGTTCTCTGCATGTTTTCAGCTGCATGTCAATGACCCATGAGGACTTTCTTAGCATTATGTCACTTTTCTCATTTATACTCCCATTTTACTTGTTGCCTATACTCCATATAAAGTATTTGCACAGGTAAACACAGGTAACAATTATAATGTAACTGAAGTAATGTGTCATTTTCTACCTTAACTGAAGCAACATGTTATGGTTTTGTGTAACAAGGAGTACAGCAACTACTTCTCACCAGACATAAGTTTCCTTTATTTTAATTGTGCAGACTTGATACCTGCTTAATGTTAGTAATCCATCTCAGTGAACATTACTTACAGACAAATAAGTAGCACTTTTGTTCAAAATTCTTTGTCAGGTAGTTTTTTCTAAGGACAAGAAAGAAGCCCAAAACCAACACAGATGTAATGAGCAAAAATCTCTGAAGATGCAGCCATTTCCTTAGATTTACTATAAACTATATTCTAATCTGTCTCACCAATAGCTCCTGCATTTTTTTTTACCTCTCTCCTTTTTTTGCTCTTCTGACTTCTCTTGTTTAGAGTTTGTCTCCTCATCCAACCCTTCTGATGGTCCACTGAGTGCTAAATCTCCTCCAGGTGACTTTTCTCCCACTGGAGCTTCTGAAGAATCTACTCCTGGATCACCTGTTGCTTGAGGAGTATCTGGTCTAGGATTCAGACCAGCTGCATCTGGTGCAGGGGTATCTGGTCCAGATGATGCCATTCCAACATTTCCTGTTTCTCCTCTATCTACCCCTGCTGAGACAGAATCCATTCCAGAATTGATTGGATATGATCCAGGAACATCAACAGGTCCACGGGAGTCATCTGTAATGTTCACAGGATCACCAACAGGGACTGGTCCAGAATATTGTCCAGAATCTTGTCCAAGTTCAACTGAATTTGGATCATCTGGAAAAGGGAAAGTAAAGTCCACAGGGGCCAAATTACCAGCAGGGGCAGGCTGATCAAGGGTTACTGAATTTGTGTCTGGTGTGGCATCTCCTCTACCTTCCTCTGGAGGAGGCATCAACAAGGTCTTTACAGGAACATCAGGAGCAGGTACTTCAGGAGGTGCATCTTCAGGAGAAAGTACATCTATCAGAGTGTCTGGAGTCCTAGAGGAGGGCATGTCTGGAGGTACATCAGGAGAAGGCACATCTGGAGGAGGTACATTAGGAGAAGGTACATCAGGAGGAGCTTCATCAGGAGGAGGTACTTCAGGAGGTGTTACATCTGGAAGAGGTACACCAGGAAGGGGTATATCTGGAGGAGGTACATCAGGAGGAGCTTTGTCAGGAAGAGGTACATTAGGAGGTGGTACTTCTGGAAGTACATCAGGAAGAGGTACGTCTGGAGAAGTTACATCTGGAGGAGGTACATCAGGAAGAAGTATATCGGGAGGTTGTACTTCTGGAGTTACATAAGGAGGAGGTATATCTGGAGGAGGTACATCAGGAAGAGGTGCATCAGGAGGTACATCAGGAGAAGGAATATCTGGAAAGGCTCCCTCAGGAGAAGGTACATCAGAAGGTGGGATATTTATCAAATTGTCTGGAAGAACATCAGGAGAAGTAGTGTCAGTTTCTGCTGAAGGTGAAACATCTCCAGCCTGACTGATTGGGGTTGCCCCAGGGGATGGAATATCTTCAGATGGAACCGTGTCACTGGCCGGGGTTATTTCTGGGATGGCTGCTGTTGTTGGTGCTCCGGTTGCTGTTGCAGTACCATCAGCAGATATGGTAGTACTGGTGATGAGGTTTTTAGTACCAGTCTCAGAGAGGATGGAGTCTGTGCTGTCTGATGAGGTGGTGTCAGAGGACGGAGTCACTGGGTCAAAAATAGACACCTCAGAGTCAGTACTGCAGCCTGGAACAGTGGGGCTGTTGGTACTGGTGTAGCTGATGGGTTTGGAGGTGTTAATAGTCGCACTGGGACTGATGGGGTCTGGTACTGTGGGAGCTGGTTTGTTAAGAGTGTCTCCACTCTCCAAAGCTGGACTGCTGTAAGGCTCTGTGTCTGCTGTGGGTCCTGCTGTACTGCTAAAGTCTTGAAACACATCAGAACCTGTAGTACTAATAGTCCTACTGACAGTGGTAAAAACTGTAGTAATGGTATCAACTGTTGTAGTAGAGTCTTCACCAGCTTTAGGAAAGTCTTCGGTAGTATTATTACTAATCAGGTAAGTTGTAGAGTTAGTATCTGTCATGGTGGTACTGTCAGTAAGAACAATGTCAGTGTTAAATGTAGTGTCAATATCAACACTTGTACTTGCTTCTGTAGTAGTAATACTCCATGTGTCAGTGGTGGTAGACATACTGGCTGTATCTGTTACTGTAAGAGGATTTGCTGTCCTTGCAGAAGCTGCATCAGAAGTCATTGTGTACATAAACGTAGTAGTAATAGTACTATCTGTTGTAGTAGTAAGGTCTGTAGTGGAAGTGATAGTGCCAATGGTAACAGAAGTATTAGTGATTGGAGGAGTCGTAGTAACAGTATTGCTAACAATAACAATGCTGTCAGTAGGGGTAGTACCATCAGCTACAGTGACATCAATTGTCGTAGTGTCAGTACTTAAAATACTGTCATCAGAAGTGGTCTCAGTACTGGCAGTAGTACTTCTGTCAGTAGCTGTAGTAGTACTATCAGCAGTAGTAGTAGTATTATTGGTGTGAGTCACTCCATCTGATGAGGCAGAGGGTCTATCAGATGCTGTTGTGTTAGAGTCACCAGCCGCTGTCAGAGAAGAAGAGTTACGTCTCTTTAGTGAATCTCAGCTTTCTGTTCTTTACAGATACTGACTGAACTCTCTGCAGAACAATGGGAATATTTCAGTACTGAAATATCGACAAGAGGAATCTCTGTACATCCAGCCAGAACCTCAGGTCAGCAGTAGACTCCAAAATGAATTAGATGTGTTGTGAGACTGTCTAAAACAGTAAACAATAAAAGTGTCAGTCTGTTTCAAACAAAGTGCTTGTTTAATTTCTGTGACACCACACAGATGTTTATCGTAATACTCCCGAACCCCTAGAACATCCTGATCCTCTGCTCAGAACCTTAATCTGTGACCAAACCTCCTTGTGGGCCTCAACATCTTTCTCCTGAAGTTCAACATTGTGCAGAGAAATGTGCTCTTTCAGGCAGCTCTATGAACCATAACATGCAACATTGAAGTTTGACCCCCAAACACTCTAACATACAAAAAACATATATCCAGTGGAATTGTAGCACTGTTCTAGTCCTCACAGTGTTCCTCAGTTCAGGCCCCCCCCCCACCCCGCTCTCTGACCCTGAGCCGGCCACACCTGACTAGATTATATGCAGCTCTTTTTTTTAGGAGCTCAGTTCTTCGTCGTCACCTGGGGGAGTACGTAATGCTACATTTATTTTGGAGTCTAAAGCTGCCAACAAGTCACCAGGTCAGAGCCATCGAAACCCGACCAGCCAATCATGTCTCAGAAGGAAGTAAAATCCTCTGATGTGGAAACACCCAGTTCTGTTCTGCAGAGACCTTCACTGGATTCGAATGTTTCTGTGACCAAATCCACACTCTTCTGGACACTTTCACACTTCACCACAAATTCCGTTTTTAGAAAGTTTTGAAATTGAGAACTTTCAGATATTTTAGAAGTTAAATATGATCTTCTGAGAGACTTAAAGTCCTGATTTGATCAGAGCTGTGTGGATTCAGCCACTGTCATATGTCCTGTATAATAAAAAGTCATCAGATGGTTCTACTGTTCTATCTATTCTAGCTACTTTATTATCGCCTCGATCACTGTTGCATCTTGAGGATCTCTGTCATTTCTTTGGTGGAAGACGAACCTACTGTACATTAGTTTCATGGAGTCGTCGTTTCAAATAGTTTTTATTCAGTCAGAACAAAGTGCAGCAGCCAGAACACACACACACAGACACACACAGACTGGATATAAAGATTTCAAAACTACAACATTTACATACAGTCTGTGTGTGTGTGTGTGTGTGTGTGTGTGTGTGTGTGTGTGTGTGTGTGTGTCTGTACTGTGTGTATTACTGTTTGTGTGTGTGACTGGCAGGTTAACACAAAATAAAACACACACACACCATCTGTCAGTGTGTTACTGACAAATTAACATTCAGACTTTTCTCCCAGAATGCACTCCGATATTTAACGGACCCCTTGTAATGATGCAAACATGAGATGATGTAATTCAGCCAATCAATTATGCTGATTCTGTTTCCACGTGATGTGTTCAAATCTGTTTTATTGTTAAACAGTTTGATTTTAAAGCTGAAATTATGATTTGAAGCTCTGCTGCTATTTTATTTTATTTGACGTTGTTGTTTTTCTGTATTTTCAGACATCTTGTTTCTTAATATTTTCATTTAATACTAAATAACTAACCCTTTATTTTGGACCTACATGAGGTCAGTAGTTGAAGATATAATCACTAAATTAAATAAATGTAATGATGCCCAGTGGTGACTGAGCCGATGGCTCGCTGATGAAAGCTGCAGCAGCTGAAGTACTTAACACAACAGACTGTGCAGCTCACCTGTTTCCACTCTGATGTTGGGAGGAAACAGTTACTATGGCAATGAAAACAGAACCTGAAGTGAGGTCGAAAAACACACCTGAAAAGATTGATTATCACCAAAGGTGCTACAAGAGAGAGCGAAGAAGAATCTTTGAGATTATAGGTTTAAAAAAGCAGCATGTGAATGTTTAAATAACAGTAATTCATTATATTAATAATAATGATTAATAATCATGTTATTAACAACAGTGAATGATCCGTTATATATTTGATCATTATAATTAACCATCATCTTTATAATAATTAGTGATCATATTTGATCATTATAATTTACAGTCATATTGATGATATTCATAATAATAATGATGTCTGACTGGATAGTGGGGGTGTATCCCATGATGCAACACTGACCATGTTACTCTAGTTTTTAGCGTCAGAACAGAGGAGGGGATGAAATTAATGTGATGCTAAGACAGACAGGTGAACAGACAGGCAGGTGATCAGACAGACAGGTGGACAGACAGACAGGTGATCAGTACTTACTGGCTGCTGTTTCTGCTGCTTCACCTGAAAAAGAGACAACATGTGAATGTGTGATTCAGTGTGTGTAGAATAACATGTGTTGTGCCTGACTTGCATTAATGTGGCAGTGTGTGTGTGTGTGTGTGTGTGCAGCGTGTATGTGTGTTCAGGTGCACGTGCACAGGTGTTGGCACTGCCTCTGGGCAAGTGGGGGCAGGTACGATCCTGGTCTCCAGCTGCGGGACTTGAACTCCCGGTTGCAGCGCTCACAGTCTTGTCCGCTGGTGTTGTGGTCGCAGTCACACTGCAGCGTTGCATCACGTAACACACACTGAGAAGCATGCAGGTTACACTTACACCTGCAGGAAACACACACACACTTTAACAGACTCGAGCTGAATAAATGTCGCACTCAGACAAAGTATCCCTGTCATCCAACATGACATAGTCATTCAGGTGAACTCAGGTGTGTCTGTTAGACCAGCTGATGCTTCAGACTGCAGGGTCTCAGTTATTTCTTCTTTTTTTTTTTTTTTGTAAAGCCCAAAATCACAAACATCGTTTGCCTCGAAGGCTTTACAATCTGTACAGTTGTGACACCCTCTGTCCTTAGACCCTCGAACCAAAGTCAGGAAAAACTTCAAAAAACCCTTTATGGGAAAAAGAAGAAACCTGAGGAAGAGCCACAGATGAGGGATCCCTCTCCCTGGGACGGACAGACGTGCAATAGATGCCACAAATTATACATGCTGAGTTCATGAGGTATCACAGGTAATGGAAATAATCTATGTGTCCAGGTGCATCTCTAGATGTCCTCATATGGAGCTCTGGGCCACTCGACCTTCTCTCCACAACACAGACACAGATCATGTCCCCCCAGGCCAGTGAACTTCAGACAGATGGACCTCAACCAGAATCAGTGAGGAACCTGCAAGACTGGAGAGAGGCTTGTTGGACCGGGGCTCCGGCAGTAACATGCACTTGCACACCATGCAGGATATAAGAGTATTCACTTTAACCACTTTAACCACTTTAACCAATTTAACCAATTTAACTACTTTAGCCACTTTAACCAGTTTATAAGGCTGACTCCAGCCAATTTTGCACCACTACCATATCAGTTTGCACTGTCTGTGATTTTGCCATGTCTTTGTTTTATTGCCATGTCTTAGTTTGGTTGTAATCAATATGCTTATTTTGTTGTAAATTAAGCACCAAAGGTTTGAGAGAAACTTTCAGTCCTCAGCATATATCCTGCACATGCCGCCAAATTGACAAAAATGCAGACTTGACTTTGGCTTTGAAATAAGAGTAGAGGAAGCAGAGAAAGAGGAAGCAGAGAAAGAGGAAGCAGAAACAGAGGAAGAGGGAGAGGTGCCCTGATGCATCATGGGAGCCTCCCTGGCAGTCTAAGCCTATAGCAGCGTAACTAAGGGCGAGCCTGTGCCCACCCTAACTATAAGGAAGGTTTTAAGTCTATTCTTAAACACTGACACTGTGTCTGCCTCTCGGACCCAGACTGGGAGCTGGTTCCAGAGAACAGGGGCCTGATAGCTGAAGGCTCTGCCCCCTAGACTACTTCTGGAAACCCTGGGAACTACAAGTAAGCCTGCGTTTTGGGAGCGCAGCACTCTAGTCGGTTGATAAGGAGTTATTAATTCATTAAGATATGATGGTGCCAGATCATGTAGAGCCTTATATGTGAGGAGTAGGATTTTAAAATCCACTCTAAATTTTACAGGGAGCCAATGCAGAGAAGCCATTACTGGAGTGGATGGATGGATGGATGGATGGATGGATGGATGGATGGATGGATGGATGGATGGATGGATAGATGGATAGATAGATAGATAGATAGATAGATAGATAGATAGATAGATAGATAGATAGATAGATAGATACTTTATTAATCTCCAAGAGAAATTCACAGTTCCAGCAGCTTGAAAGGTGGAAACATAAGGGCATGCAAGTAAATACAGTAAAAATGCAAAAAGAAACTATAATAAAATAGAAGGTAAAAATACAATATAAAATAACAATATAAAATTTAAAAAAAAATATGAAATTTAAAAATATGAAATAAAGCATCTGGCAGTTCTGGTTCAAAGGTGCAGTTGTTGTGCAAAATGGCAGTGTGTGACATACAGTTGTGCAACAGTCGGTTTGTACACACTTGAGTCCACATATAGATGTGTGTGATGTGTGTGTGTGTGTGATAAAGTGCGTGGTGTGAGTGTGTAGTGAGTCCGGAGCTCTGTTTTGTGTTATCGCTCCCCCCGAGAGGTGTTGAAGAGCCGTATGGCGTGGGGGAGGAACAATCTCCTCAGTCTGTCCGTGGAGCAGGACAGTGACAACAGTCTGTCACTGAAGCTGCTCCTCTGCCTGGAGATGGCGCTGTGCAGTGGATGATTAGGATTGTCTATGATGGACAGGAGCCTGTTCAGCGTCCGTCGCTCTGCCACAGATGTCAGGCTGTCCAGCTCCGTGCCAACGACTGACCAGTTTGTCCAGGCGCGCTGCGTCCTTCTTCTTGAGACACTACTTCTGTCTCAAGACACAGTACTGCTTACAGGAGGGCGCTCGCTACCACAGACTGGTAGAAGATCTGCAGCAGCTTCTTGCAGATGTTGAAGGACGCCAGCCTTCTGAGGAAGTACAGGTGGCTCTGTCCTTTCCTGCACAGAGCATCTGTGTTGGCGGTCTAATCCAGTTTATCATCCAGCTGCACTCCCAGGTATTTGTAGGTGTGTACCACCTCCACACAGTCCCCTTTGATGATGACCGGCTCTGGGTGCGGCCTGGGTCTCCTAAAGTCCACCACCATCTCCCTGGTCTTGGTGGTGTTGAGGAGCAGGTGGTTGGAGTCACACCATGTGACGAAGTCCTTGGATCAGTTCTCTGTACTCATCCTCCTGTCCACTCCTGATACAACCCACGATGGCTGTGTCGTCCGCTGAACTTCTGTACATGGCAGAGCTCCGAGTTGTACTGAAAGTCGGACGTGTAACGGAGGGTGAACAGGACCGGAGAGAGCACAGTTCCCTGCGGTGCTCCTGTGCTGCTGGCCACAGTGTCAGACCTGCAGCCCCACAGTCTAACATACTGAGGTCTGCCAGTCAGGTAGTCTGTGATCCATGCCACCAGGTGTGATCCAACTCCCATCTCTGTCAGTTTGTCCCTGAGGAGCAGTGGCTGGATGGTGTTAAAGGTGCTGGAGAAGTCCAAAGAATGTAATCCTCACAGCACCACTGCCTGTGTCCAGGTGAGAGAGAGATCGGTGGAGCAAGAAGATGATGGCATCCTCCACTCCCGTCTTCTCCCGGTAAGCAAACTGCAGAGGGTCAAGAGCGTGGTGGGTCTGTGGCCTCAGGTGATGGACCAGCAGCCGTTCCATGGTCTTCATCACGTGCTACGTCAGGGCGACCGGTCTGAAGTCATTCAGCTCAACCAGGATGTGGTTTCTTAGGGACTGGAATGATGCAGGATGTCTTCCACAGCTGGGGAACCCTCCAGTCAGTCAGTCAGTCAGTCAGTTTTTATTTGTCAATTTCTTCACATGTGCTTGACATACAAAGGAATCGAAATTACGTTTCTCACTATCCTATGCGTTACATGGACAACAGTAAAGTGCAGATGCACAAGACAAGTTCTAAAGAAAAATTTAGCATAAATAAATATTTAAAGTGCAGTAACTTAAGGCTACTTTTCACCTAATGCTGCTAAACTAACTAAGGTATGATAAGACAAGACATAGAGTACACAAAGTCCGCTGCTAACATAGCAGGGAATGACAGGACAGGAACAACACAGTGTTTCAGCTGTATGCATTTAGAGGTAGTTGTTGTTGTAAATGTAGGGTTTTAGTGCAAAATGTTTCCTTATAGACAGTACTTGGATGGTAGTGGTAATAGTAATATGGGTAGTGCAAATATAAATATAAGTATAAATAACAGTTAGCAACAGTTAGCAACAGATGAGTGCAATTTGCATATTTAGAGTCTCAGTTGGGTGGGGAGAGAGGGGGGGTCCAGTGTTTAGAGTCTCAGTTGGGTGGGGAGGGAGTGGGGGGGGGTCCAGTGTTCCTAGACTCCTCCTCCCAGCCTGGTGCTCCACTGTCCCAAGCTCAGGTTGAATATGCGCTGAAGGGGGTGTCCAAGCTCCCTCGCGCAGGCCTTCAGTAGTCTTGCGGTGATACTCCATCTGGACCTGCAGCTTTGCTGGGGCGCAGCCTCCTCAGCTCCCCACAGACCTGAGGTGCTGTGATTGTCGTGGGTGGTGTGAGGGGGGGAGGGGAGGTGTCCTCTTCTTTGCCGGTGATGGCTTGCGGGATTAGGAGGGTGGGGCTGCTGTGTTCAGAGGTGTGAATGGGTTGGGGTGATCAAACCTATTAAAGAAGTGGTTAAGCAGGTTTGCCCTTCCCACATCCTGCTGCTAGCTGTTAGCCACGTTTCAGTAAGACACAGTAAACTGCACTCCCTGAAGGTCTTTAGGTTCTTCGTCAGCGCAGCCAGTTTGTCAATCTTATTCGGTAGTGAGTTCACGTTTCCCATGATCAATGAAGGTACCGGTAGGTAGGCTTGAATCTCCACTTCTTTGCTAGCCGCTTAGCTTTTAGCATAGCGCCGGCCCTACAGCCCCAGTACGGCTTCCTTACATCCACAGGTAAACACGGAATCACACCGATGCAGGACTTTGCTCTCAGAGCGTGTAAAAAGTTGCTTGAATAAAAAGTAGTCTCGGCGTTGAAGAATCCGTATCCATAGGATAGAATAATACGTTTCAAAGAAACCAGGAAAGAAAAAGAAGAAAAAAGAAAAAAGAGACAAAAGTGCGAGAACACACGGAGCTGCTAGCTAGAAGGCGCCACTTCACATCGGGCGCGGAAGTAATATGGTCTCTTTTCCTGGTTTTAGTCAGCACCCGAGCAGCGGCATTCTGGACCAGCTGTAGAGTCTTTAATGACTTGTTTCAGGCAGCCTGATAAAAGTGAATTACAATAATCCAGCCTGGAAGAGACAAATGCCATGGACTAATTTTTCGGCATTGCTTTGGGGCAGAAAGTGCCTAATTTTTGCGATGTTGCGCAGGTGGTAAAAGGCAGACCTTGAAATATGCTTAATATGGGTGTCAAAAGGACATATCCTGATCAAATAAAACACTGAGGTTCCTTACAGTGGTGCTGGAGGCCCAGTTAATTGCCATCCAGCAAGGCTATATTAGGAGAAAACATGTTCCTCAGGTGTTTTGGACCTAACAGGATCACTTCAGTTTTATCTGAGTTCAACAGCAGGAAATTTCTGGTCATCCAAGCCTTTATATCTTTAAGGCAGGCCTGGAGTTTCAGGAGCTGATCAGTTTTGTCTGGCTCCATTGATAAATATAATTGGGTGTCATCAGCATAACAATGGAAATCTATGGAGTGCCTCCTGATGATATTGCCAAGGGGCAGCATATACAAAATAAACAGAATTGGACCTAGCACTGAACCTTGTGGAACTCCATGACAGACTTTAGTATGCACAGAGGATTCATTATTAATATGGACAAACTGAGACCGATCTGATAAGTATGATCTGCAGCACTGAGGTCTAACAGGACAAGTATAGACAGAAGCCCTTTATCTGATGCTGTCAACAGGTCATTAGTGACTTTCACAAGTGCTGTTTCAGTGCTATGGTGAGCTCTAAATCCTGACTGAAAAACTGAAAAAGACTATTACTGTGGAGATAATTACATAACTGGCTGGCAACGGCTTTCTCTAGGATCTTAGACAAAAAGGGGAGGTTGGATATTGGTCTTCTCACTCATGACATGTCAGGAGCTGAATGTCTGAACTGTTACAGGAAGAATCACTGTTGAATATTTAGATTTTTAAAATAAAGGTTTTTGTTTTCCCTGCTGTACTGAAACTGTGAATTCTGTGTATGTTACACGTATGTTAGTATTTACGTGCTGGTGAGTTACGGTGGGCGTGTCGTTAGTACCTGGCCGGTACGTCTATGTTGGAAATAGCGTAGAAGTATTTCAGCAGGTTGTCTCTCTGGACATAGGTCCCTCCCAGCGCTGGGCGGAGGAGTCGCAGTCGGAGGTTGGTGAAGGTGAAGAAGTCTCTCAGACCCTTCATGGTCTCCATCCGGGTGTACAGGGCGTCCATGTTGATCAACTTTGGACCTGCAAACACCCCAAACCGAGCGCGCACCTCGAACACCACAACCTTCTCCTCCTAGTGGTCAGACAGTGACAGTTAACATGCTTCATCACCATTGGTCAGGAGCAGTACTCCTTTCCTATTAACCAAACTGAGTTTGTTCAAGTTTCTGAGATGAGTTCAATAAATAAATTTCCCTGAGGGAGTCATCCCAAAGGGATCAATAAAGTCAAGTCTAAGTCTAAAAAATAAATAGTGAATATGAACTCTACAAAGTGTGTATCATCAGTATGTGCCCGTATGACAGTTACCCACCTTGGCTCCGACCCAGCGGGAGTACTGCTCAGTACAGATGACCCGGGTTAAGTTACTCGGTGCTAAATCAGAGACCCGTTTAGGAGACATCCCAAAGGCCTCCAGACAGTCGTCAGCGTAGTACTGATATGGCTGCCACGTTACACCTGAAATACAAACACGATTAGGACAGTTATTATTCCTCTACTACCAGGTAATACACATGACGGGAGGTTATAATCAGTCATTTCTCATCATCGACCAATCACCTTTGTCCAGAGATTTCTCCAGCACCATGCTGGTTGGTCGGCCGTACTCAAAGGTGACGGTGATGTCATCAACCACCTCCAGACTCTTGTTCCAGGATAGAGTGATGTTGGCCAATAGCGGCTCAGGATATCTGGACCATGTGACCGTCTGCCAGTAGGTGATTAGCCCCCCCCTTTCCCTGTCTCCCATCAGCTGAGGAGGGTGGGACAGGTCGGGGCTGGAGGCGTCGCACTCGTCACTGCAGAGGTACGGGTTCTCCTGCAGAACAACAAACAAACAGAAGCGCTGAGAGACAGAGAACATCTGTGTCAGCTGATCCATTCTTCACTGAGTGTAAACACAACAGACCTTAAACTAATAGATTACATAAGTCAGGTAGTCCAGTAAAGATCAGGTTAAAGTTGTTATCTCACATCGTACATTTCACTCTTTCGCAGCACCTGTGGTGTGGTTTTCTTCTTCACTTCAAATTCAATTTCATCATCTGTTGTTGTCCATCTTTTCTTTGTTTGGTCACCATAGTAACTGTTTACTTTCATCACTATCAGAGTAAAATCAGCACGCTGCTTCACACACAGGTGAAATGATGTTTCCACAAAGGCTGACACCTTCAGCTGGTGGTGATCCCGTAAAAACTGCAGACTCAAACTGGCCATGTTCAATAAACTTTGAAAGAGACACCAGCTGCCATCTTTAAATGACAAAAGTCATGGCGGTCAGAGCTGTGATGAAATTAAACATCTGAGGGGGGGGGGGGTGCTGTTACCTGCTGACAGACTGAAAGATAAATGAAGAATGCTCTCTCAGTTTTAATATATTTATAATAAAAGTAATATACTATGAAACATTCATTCATTCATCATCTGGTATGAAATGTCATCATTAGGTGTTCTTTTTTGTTTTTATTGTTGCATTTATTCATTTAAATGTCTCGTAGTTAGTGATTCAATGAATATTTCATTTAGAAAGGATCACATAGTTTTATGAAGTATAAGTGGTTGCTGTACATATCATGAACTCTGTGGGATCCTTTAGTTTAAAACTAATGAATAAATAGGCTCTTTTTTTCAGAGTTGGTGCCCCAAGCTTGAGTTGTTTGATATTAATAATGATTTTATAATACTTTACTATAATACTTTTCGATAGCCGAAGCTGAGACTTGTCATCATACATTAATATCTGATTAATTATCTGAATGATTGTATAATGAAATTCACACAGTCCCTTTATACGACATTCTATACGACAGAGAATCAAACTGTCAGATGGGTCTGTTCTGGAGTCCGCTGGTATGACAGCTTGAACCACCAACTTTCAGATTACAGGTCGACCTGCACAGATTAACGTCGGTACAGTTCGAGCATCACTCCTGTTCAGTTTGAACACAACCAGAACCATTGTGAGTTCAAACTGCACATCGATGCAGTTTACTGAGTGTGTGTGTGTCCTACTAACACACATGTGCAGTGTGTGATGGATTAACACTGATGTTAATCTTAATGATCAGTGTGTGTGTGTTAGAGGTTTATCCTTTGACTTTAGCTGCACCTGCCAACTGTCGCCCTGCAGATATAACTAATCTGCGACTAAACAAGCTAACTAATTACATAAATGAGTTCCCTGTGGTTCTGCACGTTGGCTCAAACTTTAAAGTTTTTTATCTTCCATGAACACTGTGGAGAGTTTGAACACACTGCAGGAAACATCACGCAGGCTGGATGAAGGTTTGATGTGAAATCATGTCTAAATCGAACACTTCATTACATTTTTTTCTGGTCTTACTGTCAAATTGCAGCATCATGAAACGGTGCTCATGTGATTAACGAGGGTTTAACTAGACCCGAAACAAACATGACACATTGTGTCATCATTGATCAATTATTAATATTATGTTTGGCTTCATTACATCTGTTACATTTATCAATAATTCAGACACGACTTCAGTTTCCCAAAGGAACAATTATACAGACAGCAGGACGCAGTGTGTGTGAGTGTGTGTGTGTGTGAGTGTGTGTGTGTGTGTGTGTGAGAGCGTGTGTGTGTGAGAGTGTGTGAGAGTGTGTGTGTGTGTGAGCGTGTGTGAGAGAGTGTGTGTGTGAGTGTGTGTGTGTGTGTGTGTGAGAGTGTGTGTGTGTGTGTGTGTGTGTGTGAATGTGTGTCTGTGAGAGAGAGTGTGTGTGTGTGTGTGTGTGTGTGAGAGAGAGAGAGTAGTGTGTGTGTGTGTGAGGTGTGTGTGTGAGATGTGTGAGAGAAGTGTGTGTGTGAGAGAGTGTGTGTGTGTGTGTGTTACACCTACAGGAGGTCACACAATAAACTTGAGGTCTTATGAGATGATTGACAGAAGAAACTTTCTCTGATTGACTCTGATTATTCAGGTGTGTGATCAGGTGTGATCAGGTGTATGTTCAGATGTGATCAGGTGTGATCAGGTGTGTGTAACTGACCAGTGTGCAGAACCTCTCAGGTGGGTTTCCACAGGTGATGCCAGGGGGGTCGACTCTGATCTGCATCACCTCCTTCATGTTGGCAGCTGGAGGCTGACAGGCGTAAAATTCCCAGCCCGGCCCCCCCTCCGAGCTGCGCAGAGACCGACACACGTCGAACTGAACCGACTGACAGCGGCCCGACGCCGGCAGGAAGAGCAGGAGGAGGAGCAGGAAGGGAAGAGGGAGGAGGCGGGGCAGGGGACAGGGCAGGGGGCGGGGCATGGTGCCTGACGGTCACACGGAGCTCCTCAGGAGGTCACATTTTGACTCCACACCCTCAGGTTCAAACAACCACAGTTCAGTAATCAAATACACAAACAAACAAACAGGATGAAAAAATAAACAAACATTAAGTGCCGTCATCATGTCTGTCTGCTCTGATGACAGCTGATTAAAGGGGAGCTCACAGCAGCTGTCTGTCTGTCTCTCTCTGTTTCTTTTTATTATAGTGTTTTTTTGCTGTTTTAACTGTTCGTGGTCTGAAAACAGTCAAAGTGTTTGTGCTGAAGTTTGAAGGATGACAAACATCTGGAGAATTCAATGTTCGTCTGGCAGAGGTCAGAGGTAGTCTGTCAGAGGTCGTCAATCAGAGGTCAGAGGTCATTGATCAGAGGTCAGAGGTCGTAACACTGTTTGTGTTAATATCACACAATACAAACCCTCTGATAGGTGAGACAGCTCAGTGGCCACTAAGCTTCACTTCTTTATAGCAACACACACTTTTTTAACCTGTCTGTCTCTCCACCTGTCTGTCTCTCTCTCTTTTCTACTTGGCCCTTTACCTGTCTGTCTGACTTCACCTGTCTTTTTCTCCATCTGTCTCTCTATTTCTGTCTGTCTTCCTGTCTTTCTCTCTGTTGACCTGTCTGTGTTTCCTGTGTCTGTCTCTCAGTGTTACTCACCTGTCTGTCTCTCTGTCTGTGGTTTGAGTCTTCAGGTTGATTACTGATGATTATTGATGATCAAAAAAAAAAGCTGAAGGTCCTCTTTATCCTTCTTTTTCTCTTCCTCCGTCTCGACTCCTCGTTTCTCTTCTTCTTCTCTGTTCTCTTTTTTATCTTTTCTAATCTCCTTCGAGCTCTTTCACTCCTCCTCCTGTAGATAAACCTCTCAGAGCTCCGGACTCACTGTGCACTGTAAACTCCACCCCTCCTTCTGCCTGTCTTTGTCTCTCTGCCTGTCTGTCTGTCTCTCTACCTCTGCCTGTCTGTCTGTCTCTCTGCCTGTCTATCTCCCTCTGTCTGTCTGTCTATCTGTCTCTCTCTCTCTCCCCCTCCCTCTGCCTGTCTGTCTCTCCCTTTGCCTGCCTGCCTGCTGTCTGTCTGTCTCTCACACACTTGCCTGTGGCCATTAATTTAACAGCAGAAGTAATAAAGAACATGAGTTTGTGAAAGCTCGGAGGCTTTCACAGATGAAATGTTTGTGTCTGCGTTTCTCTCTCGGTTCTTTATCACATTCAGGGGAGTTGTGAAATGAATAGCGTCTTATTACAACTTGATCCAGGAGACGCAACGCCTCGATGAAGGACGTGCTGGATGAAGTTCATCTTGAGGTTTGCCACAGATCACAGTGAAACACGGACTGTTCACTCAGCTATGGAATAAGAATAAATAGAAATTAGTAATAATTAATCAATAATAATGTTAACTTTACCGACTTTGAACCATGGGTTCTTCTTCATTTCTGGATCTTCCCTCTGAGCCGGCAGTGGTCTGAGGAGCGAGGAGCTGACTAACTATCTGGATCCTGACTCCATGAAGGATCAAGTCCACCGTGGATGCCATACTTCCTGTTCTTCTCTGAAAGATGAGGAGTCCAGTCTGACTGAAGGCGAGTGACCTCCAGGAGGCACCGAGGAGAGACCTCTCTGAAAAAATGTTGTTCATCGTCAAGTTTAGTTTTGTTTTGTCTCAACTTCCTGTGTTATTGTGGCTTCCTCTGGTTTCAGACGCCTGACGTCCTGCCCTGGTTTCCACCTGTGCCACATTACCTGGTGTATATATGTGTGTATATGTGTGTATATATGAGCATATATATGTGCGTATATATGTGCGTATATATGAGTGTATATATGTGTGTATATATGAGCATATATATGTGCATATATATGACTGTATATATGTGTGTATATATGTGTTTATTTATGTGTGCATATATATGTCTGTATATATGTGTGTATATATGAGTGTTTCAGCATTTCAGGGAGTTCTTGCTTGTTAATTAGTGTTCGGAGTTAGTGAGCATCTTTTATATTTTCTGCGTCTGTTGGTGTCTTTTGCATCTATTATAGCACCTGTTTTTCTAACATCTGCCTATCCTGTGTAGAGCCTTGTCATACTAAACTATAACTATAATCATACAATCGATGTGACTGATCCTCTGCTTGATCTGTGAGGTGGGGGGGCAGATCAATAACATTACAACATCTGGAAATTAATAAACCAATAAATCATTTTATATAACAACAACAATAATGACAATATGTTGCCTTGACTCTTCCTTCCCAATTTCCTCCGGGCCCCTGTGACGTCATCTGTGAGCGCCAGCAGCAGACGGGAAGAGAAACAGAGAAAATGGCGGATGTAGTGACAGTCGGGGTCAATCTGGACGCTTTCTCTCACGCTATCAGCGGCATCCAGGCGCTGCGCTCTAGCGTGAGCCGCGTGTTCGAGTCCCTGAAGGACGGCATGAAGAACCGGGAGACCCTGGAGGGCCGAGAGAAGCAGTTTATAGCCGAGTTCCAGGACAACCTGCAAGCTGTGAACAGAGACCTGAAGTGAGTCTGCTGCACCAGACTCCATTCAACTTTCTGCTGATTTAACGACTCACACCAGAGTCCAGTCAACTTTCTGCTGATTTAAAGATTTAAAGACCCACATCAGATTCCATTCAACTTTCTGCTGATTTAAAGACTCACACCAAAGTCAATTCAACTTTCTGCTGATTTAAAGACCCACACCAGATTCCATTCACCTTTCTGCTGATTAAAGACTCACACCAGAGTCCCCTGACACATGTTGGTTTTCACATAAGGCTGCGATAAATGACCTGTCTGTCTCTCCACCCGTCTCAGTGAGCTGGAGCGTCTCAGTGGTCTGGTCGGTCGTCCCTCAGAGTCTCATCCTCTTCATAACAGCGGCCTCCTCAGTCTGGATCCAGTTCAGGACAAAACCCCATTATACTCACAGCTGCTTCAGGCCTACAAGTGGTCCAACAAGGTAAACACTTGATACTCTTGTCTTCATCAGAGGTCATTAGTTCACTCATGGTTAATGATAAATTCAAATATAACTGTCCATGCACACACATTTATTAGGATTAATTTATGCTGATTGTGAGTGAATCTGAATGTATTTTTACTGGATCAATCAGCTTATTCATTAACAAATGACTTCCCATTGCATGAATCTTGTTGAAGTTTGTTTCCATGACAACCACCCTCAGCTGTCTCACCAAGACCGCCTCACCTGATGTTTGTGTGCGTTTTGTGTGTAGTTGCAGTACCACGCAGGTTTGGCCTCCAGTTTGTTGAATCAACAGTCACTCAAACGATCGGCCAATCAGATGGGAGCTTCGGCAAAGAGACGACCCAAAGTCCAACCCAGTACTCTCGTACTTCCTCCTCAGTGAGTACTGCAGTAATACTTACTGCTACTATCGTACCGAAGAACTATATAGCAGTACAAAATACTGTACACACTCATACTACTGCAGTGCATATAATACTCGTAATACTGCAGTAACACAAACCATGTTCTATTATATTTATACGAACGGTGAAACGTGTGATTTTAACGTGATCTCAGAAGCTAAACTGCTGCGAACTGTGACAGTAATGTTTCTGTGCAGACACCTCCTACTTTCGTTCACATCGATGGACGCATCATTCCAGCTGCAGGTGTAAAATACTGTAACACTCCTCCTGTGCAGGTACGTGGATGATGTCATCTCTCGGATCGGCAGGATGTTTCCTGATATGACCATCGAGCTGTTCAGACCCAACGGGACATCAGCTGTACTGCTGGTAAGGAACAATTTCACACGCTGTACAGGTGTGTCTCAGACCAGGTGACAGGTGTGTGTGTGTCACCTGTCTCCCTTTCAGGTGACCCTGGGAAAGGTGCTGAAGGCGATTGTTGTGATGCGTTCACTGTTCATCGACAGAACTGTTGTTCGAGGATTTAACGAGAACGTTTACAATGAGGACGGCAAGGTGAGAGGTCAAACTCACCTGACAGGTGACCCTTGATGCCTGTGTGTCTCCATGGTAACCTGTATGTCTGTATGTCCTCCTCAGCTGGACATTTGGACCAAGTCTCAGTACCAGGTGTTCCAGAAGGTAAGACTCAAATTTCCTCACCTGGACGCCAGCACACCTGAGCTCAGAGTGCAGCCCTCTGATTTGTTGTGTTGTTGCTAGGTGACGGACCACGCCACCACTGCCCTGTTGCACTACCAGCTGCCCCAGATGCCCGACGTGGTGGTTCGATCTTTCATGGTGAGACACCGATCAATATGCGATCGACTGATCAGTAACCTTCACTTCTTAACTGATCTGTCTGCACTGTACCTGTCTGTCTCTCTGCCTGTCTGTCTGTGTGTTAATGTTTCTCCTCCTGCCTGTCTTTCTGCAGACCTGGTTGCGGAGCTACATTAAGCTCTTCCAGTCTTCCTGTCAGCGCTGCGGTCGTTACCTGCAGGACGGACTTCCTCCAACGTGGAGGGACTTTAGGACCCTGGAGGCGTTTCACGACACCTGTCGCATGTGAACAAACACTTCCATATTATGTTTGTCTGTTTGTATTTTGTGTAAAGACGTTTTAATAAAACTTGTGTTGTTTTTTTTACAGTGGCGTTTGTTTGATTGTGATCTATTATTATTATTGTTATTATTATAATAAGGTCATTCAAACAGAACTGTGACTGTAAATGCTTCTGATTAATTTGATTGGCCACACAGAGTCACACACACTTGAATCTTCTCAGTGCACCTGCAGAGCCGTCTTTATGTTCACTGGTGTAAAACCTGACAGGTAACCCGTGACAATCCCAGCAGTCAGGGTTTTTTTTGTTATGGCGTTTTGATAAAAGGTGGAGTGATGCTATGCTGCCTGCTTCCATCAGGAGGAAGAGTCGTAATGAAGTGCTTACAAAAAACACACCTGACCCCTCCCTGTAAGGGCACAGCTTCACAATCTGTGCAACACCCCCCAGTTCTTATCGACCCTGATTCTGATCTAAAGGACCCTGAAGTCAGTTCAACGTTTGGCTCCATATTTCATATTTGTTTTGATGATTTAACCAGAAGAGTTTTGTTTCCAAAACACTGAACAGATCTGATTGAGGATCAATAATTCCAGAGGTGTTAGTTCACATTTAACACTTACATCATACTTCAGAGCTCCACTGAAAATATTTTATTATTCCAGCAGCAGCCTCAACAGATCATCATGTTTCATTAATAAATGCTAATAATCCCTGTTCACCTGGTCAGTTTATTAATAACAGACTGTCAGAGTCAGCCTCCTGCAGAGCAGCGATAATAATCATTAACCTTTATAAATTATTGATCTGCAGCTGAGAGATTATTCTCTACAGTCTGATAATAAAAACATTATCATACAAATTAAACACCAAACTATTACTATCATTATTATTAATGTGTGATAAATGAAATAAACTCTTCAGCATTTTCAGACCTATTTCAGAGAAGTGCAGTGTGATCAGCTGATCAGAAATGTTTCTGATTGTTTCTGATCTTTAATCAAAGAAGCTGAACGACCTTCGCTGCTCAACGTGTTCGAGGACTCGCTGACATTTCAGCTTCCCATCTGAAGGAAAAGTTCACAGACATGCTGTGACTCCGCAGACATTTACTGTCTGATATTTCCTGAGGATGAAGTCAGCATACAGCAGAACTGACCCTGGACCCGGACCCAGACCCGGACCTGGACCTGGACCTGACTAGTCCAGATGGATCCCTTTGACTCCTTGAAACCACGTTTATATTACTGATTTAACTCAACCCTGAAATATCTCTGATCTTTGATTGGTTCATAATTCTCTCGCTCCACCAGACCCCCAGATCTTTAGACCCTCAGAACCTTTAGACCTTTAGACCCTCAGACCCCCAAATCTTTAGACCCTCAGAATCTTTAGACCTTTAGACACTCAGACCCTCAGACCCCCAGACCATCAGATCCACAGAGAGGGACAGACTCTAAACTGTGAAGAGGGCGAGCTCTGTGGTGGGCATCCCTCTGGACTCTATTGAGGAAGTTGGCTGAGCCCCCCCCCCCGGATGAGACTGTGGGGGCCTTAAGCAGCTGGTTCACCCACAGAGCAGGTAGGAAACGCTGCCACAGGTCTATCCCAGTAAGACTCTTTAATTCAACACTACTGATTGTTATCACCATCTTTTAGTCACTTTTGTCACTTTACTTACATCATGTGCAGTTTATTATATGATAATAATCGATAATCAATCATATTTATCTTTCTATTGATCTGCTTTAACAAGTGAATTTCCCTGAAGTGGGATAAATAAAGTTTTATCTTATTTATTCTGTTCTTCCTGGCAGATTCTGCATCACTGCTGAGTTTAAGGTTTTAATAAAATAATGTTTTTGTTTGCAGGTTCAATAAAACGGCCGTGATGACGTCATCGACGACAGTGACGTAGCAGATGTGATTGATGGAGGAGGAGCGCCGCCTCCTGGAGGACTGACGCCATCACAGCTGATTATCTGTGTTCTGGACGATTATTGTCTTTATTATCAGTGCACATAGGATCAATATAAATATCGATCATTATATTGACTTGATTTTTGACAGTGTGTCAGTTTATTATCATGTCTGTGAAAGCAGGGCGGGGCTGCAACTGAGCATGCTCAGTACGCACACACACACACACACACACACTCAGCATCACTGTGACAAAGGGTCCGGAGAGACGCGCCGCGCGTGACCGCGTCCTCTGCGCTTGTGCTGCTGCAGACAGACAAACAGACAGACAGACAGACAGACAGACAGACAGAGACAGACAGACAGACAGACAGACAGACAGACAGACAGACAGAGACAGACAGACGCCGTGTCGGGAGGATGCGCGCGGCGGGCAGCAGCATCTCTCGGTGATCGTCGGTACCGGAGGCCGAGCAGCCGCAGCGGACACGATGAGCTGTAACTGGGGCACCGAGCTGTGGGTACGTTCACCTGCTCACACCTGCATCACCTGCTGCAGCCCGAGCACCGGGCAGCTCCGCCAGCTGTTTGTCCGGTAACCTGCCGGTAACGTGTGTGTGTGTGTGTGTGTGTGTGAGGCCCTCGTGCTTCTGTCTGCTCTGCCATAGCAACACGGTTTGTGACGACAGCGGCTCGCGCTGAGCTGCTACAGCGCGAGACTCCAGAGACAGAAACCCCCGACCCCCCCCAACAATTATTTTTTATTATTATAAATAAGATATCACTGTGATTGTGTGATTGATATTATTGTGATTGATATTATTGTGACAGATATTATTGTGATCGATATTATTGTGGTTGATATTGTTCTGATTACTACCACCATCATCATTATAACTCTGACTGAAGAACGCTGCATGCTGAGACGAGCAGAAACACGCTGACGGTCGTCTTTTCAGTCTTTTCAGTGTCCAGCTTCACTCTGCACACGTCTGATTGATTCTTCATACAAATCAATACAGAAAAATATTCTATAAAGATAACTGTGTCCTGTTTCTGTCCACGTTCGTGACGAGCAGGTTGTGTGAGAGTGGAAAGAACAATGCGCTCTGACCACGGCGAATGAAACACTGATGGAAACTTTCAGTTTAGTTAAAGCACCACCAGAGTGTGAGCATTAAAACGACTCATTCAGGCCGACGCCGTCCGCATCACTCAGCCAGGTCAAAGAAATCATCCCCTGACCTTAACCTCTCTCTAAGCAGCCTCTCACTGCTTCAGTATGCCCCCCCCCCATTCTTCAAAGAGACCCTCACTGTCCCCCGAAACCCTGAACAACTCCCACCCATCACCTCCTCCAGCAGCAGCATCACCTCCTCCATGTATTACTGCTGTTTTACTGTACTCCTGCTGTTCTGTTGTACTTCAGTGTACAGGGTGGTGTCGGGATGGTGTCGGTGTGAAGACACTGAAGAAGTGAAACTTTACAGACTGATTTTTATCTTGTTTGGTTTTCCAGGATCAGTTTGATAACCTGGAGAAACACACCAGCTGGGGAATCGACTTCCTGGAGAGATACACAAAGTTTATTAAAGAGAGAGCCGACATCGAGCTGAGCTACGCCAAACAGATCAGGTACCAGCATCACCTGTCTTCATCTGTATGTCCAGCCGGCACTCCTCAGGTTTGAAGCAGAAAAACAGAAAAAGAGAAGAAAGGATATATTTGAAATGAAGAAATTCATAAGACCTGAGATGAAAATAAAAACAAAGAACATGGGAGCTTAATAAGACAGTTTTCATCATGTTTGTACTCACAGTCTTCTTCCTATCCTTACTGCACCAGTTGCATTTTGCTGTGTCGTTTTCCTCTTTCAGTGAAGCTAAGCTGTTTTATAGTTTTAAATCGAGATGTATTTGATCTGTCTCTCTTCACCTGTATGTTTCTCTTTACCTGTCTGTCTGCAGGAGCCTTTCTAAAAAGTATCACCCCAAGAGAAGCAGAGAGGAAGACAGTAGGTGAGTCAACAGCTTTCTTTACATTTATTTTTCAATTTTATTTCCTGTGTCATCTGAAATCAAACGGATGTTTCTGTCAGTAAACTCAACTGGGAGAGATTAAACGACTTTCTATCACCTGGTAACTCCCCATAAAGAAATGACCTTTGATCTGCTGAAGATCTGAGTGGATCGTAATTTCCTACCCTGAACTGTACAGCTGTTGTCTGATTGGTTGTTACAGGTACACCTGGTGTTTGGCGTTTGCAGCAACTCTCCGTCAGCTGAATGAGCTTTCAGTTCAGAGAGAAGAACTCGCTGAAAATTTGAACACACAGATTGTTTGTGAGCTGACACGATACACACAAGAGCTGAAGACTGAGAGGAAGACGGTAAGTAAACACACACACATTTAGTGTCTATATAGCACCAGGATTTATACATTCTCAGTATTTGTTAAGTTTGAGTATTTGTTCAGTTTCAGTATTTATTCACTGGTTTCTTTATGGTTTCAGCTGTTTGCTTCGGTGATATGTTCTATGTGTTCTCTTACATTTTTACATTTAAATATAAAAATACATTTCACAATATTGAAAAATAGAACATTTATCTCAAATATAGTTGCAATAAGGGGTTTCGGGTTAGGGTTAGCATTTGATGTGTACACTTGAAAAGATGCACATGAACTGTCTCATTGATGTCGTTGACTTGTTAAAGCTGATATTAAACTGTGATGGAGGACTGGAAAATCCAGCATCAAACAGGAAACACTGAACACAGCAACGTTTTTCTAAGGTTATAATACTTTTATTTTCAGATGAAACGTGAGAGAACCAGTGCAGCTGTCATAGACTCTGACTGAGGCTTTTATTTTGATGGTCTGTGGATTGGACCATCTTTCATCCAGTTTTTTATCATTTCATCTTTCAGGGAAAAAAAGACATACAAAACCTGGAAAGTTAGTTCACAGAGGAAGAAGAGACACAACCCTCCACAATAAAAGCCCCACCAGTATCACCAGTATGTTCAAGGCTGAGCACTTTGACTGTTCTTTTGTTGCAGCATTTCCAAGATGGCCGCCGTGCCCAGCAGCACATTGAGAGCTCATGGAAACAACTGGAATCTGTGAGTGCCCACCCCCCCTCCCTTTATTTCCTGCCTCTCTATGATAAAATCTTCTGGATGACAGTGTGGTCAAATGCTGATCTCTTGTTTTCATAGATCTGTTGTGTTGTTGTTTTGTTGTCATTCAGAGTAAACGTCGGTTTGAGCGTGACTGTAAGGAGGCAGAAAGAGCTCAACACATCTCCGACAGAATCGACCTCGACAACAAGACGGATGGAGAGAAGGTGGATAAAAATAAACACTCAGCTAAACCAGGGAGAGTGGAGGATTAAAATGTGTACTTTACACAGTTTAAGGCTTATTTTAACTTTAAAGCAACAAATATCACGCAGCATGTGGAGGAGGTGTTGACACTTTCATGGATGGATGTAATGTTATTGTGATGTGTAGAAGGTGGAGGGGGGTGGGGGGCATCACCTGCACTGATCTGTGCATCTCTGTTGGAACTGTAAAGGCCTGGGGGGTCCTGGAGGAGCACAGGTCCTGGAAGGGTTCTGGTCCTGGATGTGAAATGGTCCTGGGGGGATGGTATATTGTAGCCAATCAACTTCTCAGCAGAGCAAATGATTGGCTGCAGTCTGTCTGGCAGCAGCAGATGGTGAGGGAGGAGGTGAAGGAAGAAGTGATGGAGAGGGTGATGGAGAAGGTGAGGATGGACTCAGTGAGGGAGGAGGTGAGGATGGAGTGAAGGTTGTTGGTCAGGGACACGTCGTTAATGGAGGGGGGGGGGGGCTTTGGGCTCACGGTTAGCTCACTGTCTGAGGCCTCTGTAGACCGAGTCTCCTGAGAGCTGCTGGTGTAAACTCTGTGTACAGTTGTTTAGCTTCTCTCACCTCCTAAATGTTCTATCAGAGTCACATCTGAGTCATTAATCCACGTGGCTGTATGTGACAGTCCTTTGGGTCACATGACTCCAGGTGTTACTCAGTGCTAAACTGTCTGAGGAGAGGTCAGACTGGACAGTTTTCTGATGTGATCTCCAGCTGCTTAGAAAAAGGTTTCTTGTGATTTCAACAGTACATCACCATATACGTGATATCAAGCTAATCTGAAATCCTGTCTCTCTGTCTGTCTGTGTCTATCTGTCAGCGCTGCTCACTGAAGGTAAGGTCCTTTCCTACATGTATTGTAAACTCAATACATTTATTCCCATTTTCATTTTACATGTTTTTGAGCAGATTATTACTGTTTTTATTATAGTAGTTCAAAGACGCTTCTTGTTTTTGAGAGTGTAAAGTATGATGGGGTTAGCATTAGCATGAAGAATTGAAGCACAGTGAAACTGCTAATCTATCTTCCTCCTGGCCAGCACCTTCCAACCTACCAACACCTTTAAACGTCATTAACACTATATCTCATTGACTGAATCCAAACAAATGTGGAAAAACAGTTTGTGGTTTTAGAGGGAGTTACTGCCTGGACTATGGTCTTTGCCAAACTCCCTCTAAATCCGTCCATTTATATATATTTTTTTGTTTGCATTTTTTAAAAGATGAGATACAACATGTTAATCACTGAGCAGGAGAGGTGTTGGTAGATATATTTGGTGTAAAACTGTACGTTTTCATGTGGTTACTGGTTTTAGGCTCGTCAGACGGCTCAACAGAAAAAACAAGCTGCTGAGGAGTCCAGGAAAGACTACGTGACCAGTTTAAATCAGTTTAACCAGGACCAGCACCAGCACTACCACACCCTGGTACCAGTTATATACCAGGTAAACCTAGCTGAGTACAACGATGTGCATTAGTTTGTTACAGACAGGTGACACATTAAAGTAAAGACCCTACAGTGGAATGGTCTGGGGGCTCTGTTCTGCTGTGGGGGGGCATTTATCTGCATGGTTTGGTGAAAATGATGTGAATCAGATGCTGTTGCCTTCTATCTCAACCCAGCTTATTATTATATCACTGACGCATTTTATTATAATTATTTATTATTATATCACTGACACTATGAGCTCTGTGTTGTTATTATTATCATCATCATCCATCTTCTATACCTGCTTTATCCTGACATACTGGCTCACAGGATAAAGCTGTCCTTGGGCAAGAGGCAGGGTACACCCTGGACTGGACGCCAGTCAGTCACAGGGCTGACATAAAGAGACAGACAACCACTCACACTCACACATAGGGGAAATTTAGAGTCGCCAATTAACCTGCATGTCTTTGGATTGTGGGAGGAAGCTGGAGCACCCAGAGAGAACCCACACAGGCACAGGGAGAACATGCAAACTCCACACAGAAGGGCCTGTGTCAGCTGGGGATTGAACCCAGACCCCTCTTGCTGTGAGGCGACGGTGCTAACCACTACTACTACTACACTACTGTGTAGCCCTGTTCGTCATCATCGTAATAATAATAATAATAATATGATAATATTATTATCACTGACACACTTTATCAGCTGTGTGTTATTATTTTTTTATTTTTTTATATATCACTGACACACTTTATCAGGGTTTTAACCTGTCAGCTGTGTGTATTTTTCTTTGTCTCCAGCGTATCCAGGACATGGAAGAGCGGCGGATCGAGCGAATCTGTGAAGCGATGCGTTTGTCAGCAGAAGCTGAGAGAAAAGTTCTTCCTGTTGCAAGTCGCTGCCTTGATGCCATGATGGACGCTGCTGAAGGCATCCAGCCCAGGATGGTGAGTCTCCTCTGGGATGAAATCTGGGTAGTTCTGGGAGAGAGTTTTTGATATTACTATTATCATTATTATTATTAATATATGAGTTTTTGTAGTTTGTTGGTCAAAGATTTGATGTCTTGTCATTTATAAACGTTGCGTACGCACAAAAGAAGATAGATAGCATACTTTATTGACCAATTTCTACGCAAACTTTGTGATTTATAAAAAACAAACTTGGCTGGAGAATGTGCGGTTCTCCACGCAAACTCTGACCCATGCGTACGCACATAATGCTGAAGCATCGGGCAGATCCGAGAGCATAGTTTCATATATTGGTATCATACAAGACTGTTGTGCTCCATAATGTGGCCCAGCTCAAGAATGTGACTTTCCCCTGACGCTGGTGGTCATGTTGGGCTCTGAGCCGACCCCTGTCCCATCTGAGACACTTAAAATAAAAAAATAAAAAAATAAAAAAGCAGTTCTTTCATTGTACAGCTCATGTCATGCAACACATTTTTAATTTCCCCTTAAATTCCACAGTAACTTCGTTGATGCAGTCGATTGTGTCTCTTTGCATCAGTGAGGACAGGCTGACGAGCTATAATGGAGACACACAGCTGATCAGCTGCTGCAGCACCAAAACCCTCTGAACACTGTTTTTATCAATGACGTCACTATTGTTTTTTGTATGTTTTTTTATTTTTTAAATAAGTGTAAAAAACTTGAATGCATTTGATTCCCTCGTTTTAAACAAGGCCTTACAAATCACATAAGCTACCTGAGTGATCTGTGTGTCTTGCACGTCTGCCCCCCATTCAGACTTTTCCTTTATTTCAGCCAATCTTCAGAGGCAGCAGCATGAATAGCGTGCTCCACATGCTGCCACTCTGAGGCCTTTTTCACATTTAAAATGTCACTTTGTGTCCATCAGCAAAGTTATTTTTCTGGTGTCGACCTCCCAAATAATTGTATTTCATACTACGTGAATTTTCTTATTTTATTTTATTCTGTCGGTGTCGCCATGGTCATCATCACTTCTCAGGTAAAATAATAATTAGGGGCGTTTCATTGACTATTTATAGGCAATTATGGGCGTGAAATGACTCCCGCAAAAGGTGCGCCATATTTAGAGTTGGTTTTGATTTATAAAGAGAAACCGGCGTAGGATGTGCGTGCTTTGCATGCACAGTTTTATAAATCAGAAAAATTTTCTGTTCTGTGTTTCGTCCATACGCCACCTTTTGACGTGAATCCTACGCGCAGTTTTATAAATGAGGCCCCAGGTCTTCACCCTCTCACACATGCTGGCGGTCTCAGAAGAGTGTATGCATGCGGATATTTCTTTGGGTGTTCAGACAGAAAACAGTGAGCAGTGAGAAAAAATCCTCCGTGATGTTTCACAGTCTGAGTTTTTACCATCAGGATGGACGTGCAGAGAACCACACTGGAGGGGAGGGATTGTGACGTAACTGTTATTTCCATGTTGATCTCTAGTGCTTGTGTGTGCCTAAGTTCAAAGGTCAGATTTGTTTATGAGTTTTCTTATGTGGGTGTGTGTTTTCTATGTTTAGGACACCCTGCAGGTGGTGGAGGTGTATAAATCAGGCTTCGACCCTCCAGGTGATGTTGAATTTGAGGACTACAGTGCCACCATGAGGAGGAGCATCTCTGAATCCAGTTACCTCGACAACCGGACTGAGGGGCGGAGACACAGCAGGAAGCTGTGGCCCTTCATACGGAAAAACAAGGTACACAAATACAGACGTGTATATGCACAGTACATACTCATAACACAGGTATATACACATAATACACACATAACACAGGTATATACACATAACACACACATAACACAGGTATATACACATAACACACACATAACACAGGTATATACACATAACACACACATAACACAGTATATACACCTGGAATAGTCATCCAACTGTACTGACCCCCCCCCCCTCTCTCTAGCTTTTGACCCTCCTCTCCTCCCCCCGGCAGCCTCCCCCTCCACCCCCGACCTCACCTTCACCTGGGGGTGTGGCCAATAGTTCCCAGTCCCCACCCCCTGCCTCTAGAGAACCAATAACACAGCGGCTGAATGACCTCATGACATCTGGCTCCAGAACCAGGAAGCAGTGTTTGCGCAGCCTCAAGAGAGGGGTACACACACTTATAATGTATATATACACATGCATGTCTACACGCATACACATGTATCTAAAAACTGTGTTTTTAATGTTTTGATGTTTTCTTCATGCTCATCTGTGATTGGACAGCTGTCACTCAAACTGGTCAGTATCACACTTGCCTGTAACATGCAGGTTTATTAAACCACAGGATGATTACTGTTATTATTATTCTTTACTGTTTTTGTTATTTACTATTACCATTATTATTTTTATAATATATCATCGTAATAAACTTTTCAGGGCTCTGGTCCTGCAGACTGCAGTCATCTTCCTCCTGAACAGAGACGAAAGAAACTTCAAACCAGAATTAACAACATCAATCAGGAAATCCAGAGAGAGAGAGAGCAGAGGTACACACACACATATATAAATAAATGTAGGAGACAAAAATCATCCCTTCCTGCCCTCAGCCGAGGCTGATTCATTTCCAAACACCTCAGAAACAGCTGTAAAGCCGATATATATTCATATTGCTTTTCTCCCATCGACCGTCACCAACTAACTTCAGCATGTCTTCGTTCACGCTCAGGCCTCTTTCCAGCTGGTTCACTGACAGACCAGCAGGATCTGTTGCTCAATGTTTGCAAACATGTTTAAAGTTGGCCTGACCTCCCGGCTCAGGTGTGCTTCTGGTAGTTTCACGTGCTTGTGATCTGGCAGCTTGTCTTTTTACGTTTACGTTACGTTACGTTTAGACTTTCAGTCAGGATGTAGAGTCCATCAGAGTGAAAGTTACGAATGACATTCTGACCCTGATCAGACGATGGACTCGTCTCTGAGCTTGTCTTGTTAGATTTTAGTGTTGTGTTCGTCATCACTGACCATCACATCCTAACACAGAGACCTGAACATTTCATTTGAAATAAAGGAACCACTCTCACACTAAGTTTACACTCACCTGTGGTGGGCGGACCTCTGGAGAGGAGGAAGTTGGCTGATCCCCCCCCCCCATCCACACACCCACAGAGCAGGAAGGAAATGCTGTCACAGGTCCTTCATCACAATAACACTGCTGATTATTATCACCATCTTTTACTCACTTCAGTCACTTTACTCACATCATGTGTAATTTATTATATAATAATAATAATAATAATAATAATAATGATGATGAATAACCAGTGATGTAAACTCAATTAAAGTAAATATCAGATCAGTTTGGAGGATGAGGAGGCTGTAACCTTCATCACTTTAATACATGAAACTAACAGAAATGTCATATTTCCATCAAGTCTCACTGTGACAGAAACCGATATGATCACATGAAATCTGTTGAGTTCAGGCTGATCGTCTGAAGAGCAACCTCATCTCCTCATTGTTTCCACTGTGTGATGTTGTGTGTATTATTTACATGTATGTTGTGTATTAAACAATGTGTGTGTTCTTTCAGAGATGCTCTGTTGAAGATGAGGGAGGTGTATGAACGAAGCCCTCAGATGGGGGACGCCGGCAGTTTGGAGCCTCGACTGGAGGAAGTGAAACAAAGTCTGCAGAAACTGGAGGATGAGCTGAGGAAGAACCAGGTTTATACTGAAACTACAGTTTACAAATACGCGCGTGTGTGTGTGTGTTTTATGTCTATGCCGCCTGCATGGACGTCCGGTCAGTGGCAGTTAGCTTGTAACCTCTGATGCCTTTATCAAATCCAGAATCTAATCCAGTACCTCTGTCTGAACTGTTAGTGAGCAGACGTGACACATAACATCTAACTCAGACTCTGGAGAGACGCTGACGTGTTGCGTGCACCACCATCTTGATCTTTAACGTGTTTGCTCTTGTTTCTGTGTGTTTGGTAGGCGTGGCTGTCCGAGGTGGATAGCAGACTGTCGGATCTTAGCAGCAGAAGACAGAGTGGAGGTTGTGGGTTAAATTCCCAGGCGACCACACCAGGCAGCAGCAGCCTGAAACAGCTGGACAACCGCAGTCCCGCGAGCAGAGAGAGGTACTGATGGCTTATTATTGGTTATTGATATTAATTGTCTGGCTTGCAAGTCCAGTTCTTATTGTGACATTCTCAGACATACACACTAATTGTTCGTATACTCTAAACATTATTAAACCTGTCTGTCTCTCTGCCTGTCTCTCTCGTCAGCCCTGATGGCAGCTACACTGAAGACCACAGTGCAGAGCTTCACTTTAAGTCTCGTAGTTCAGAGTTCGATGACGACTTTGATGATGAAGAACCATTACGGAGTATCGGCACCTGCAAGTCTCTTTACCCGTTTCAAGGTGCTGTTTTACTTCATCAGCTGACCTAAAGGTTCACAGTTACGTTCCACTGTTGACCACCGCTGCTGGTGCAGGTTATGAGACAATTTGCCAGCCTAAAACTTATTTCTTAGATGGAGAGTAAAACCCTTGGGTCAGCACAGAGTCAGTGCTCAGACCTGCCAGGATGTCTCGTTGGAGCAGTTTCACGTCATTGTGAGCTTACTCAGCAGATGCTACAGAAACAGATCTGATAATCTCAGAGCCAAAAACAAGATGGAGATGGGTCTCTTTGGAAACAAGTCCAAGACAAAACAAAGAGCAGTATCCAATGAAAGCTCAGGGACAGAAAGTCTTGTGATTATTTTCTATGAATTAACGTTCTGTTGTAGTTGTTTGTTTTTGTTTGAATAGCACACTGTCTGACTGTGATAGAAAAATGATTTTCTTTTAGGATCGGGCAGACTCCCAGTTTGTTACTCTAGATAACAGGATTAGATAAGACTCCCAGCAGATCCAGGATTTAACCTGATTCCACTTCAATCTGCATGAACAGATCCTGAACGTTTGATTAAAGATTGTCATCTGGTTTTTATGTAAACAAAGGTTTTAGTGGTGAGCAGCTGTTCAGCAGCAAGAACGTTCAGTTCAAACTGGTTCTGATTAAGCAGATACATGTTGAGTCCTGTTCTGGTTCCACCCTGGTTCTCTGTGTTCTGAACACGTTGGTATTGATCTTCTGCAGGTCAGAACGAAGGCACCCTGTCGATGGCGGAGGGAGAACTACTGTCTGTGGTTGAAGAGGACAAAGGTGATGGTTGGACCAGAGTACGGAGGAACCTGGAGGAGGAGGGATACGTCCCCACCTCCTACATCAAAGTCTTCCTGGACAACAGTGCCAAAGGTGCCATGACCTACATATGATCCTCACATGACCTACATATGATCCTCACATGACCTACGTATGACCTTCACATGACCTACATATGACCTACAAATGATCCTCATGTGACCTACATTTGACCTCAGTTTGACTTTTAGTGACCTGCCTAAGACCTTGATGAGATGATGACCATTAATGACCTTTATGTGACATTAGGTAACCTCTTGTACAGGTGTTGGTCTTTGACCTCCAGATGAACTCTGATCTTTCTGATATAAACCTTGTGACCTTTGACCTTTAGTGAATGTTAGCATGTTGGTTGCTGTGGTAACAGCAGAAGCTAGTCTGTCTTTGTGCGCTCTGCCTGTCTGTGTGCTGAACGCTAACTGAAGGCATTATTCCTGAAAAAACACTTTTACACCTTTAGGGCAGGTGTGTCTCATCTCAGGCTCCGCCTCCACCTCTGTGTGTCCCACAGAGGACGGACTGACTCCTCCCACCTCCTACAGAGACCCAATAAATGGGCAGTTCTGAGTGAACTGGTGCTGAAGATCTGCTGTCTTTAATGACAGTCAGTCAGTATTTCTCTACCTGAAACATCAGCAGTCCAAACCTTCACATTCTGATTATTCAGATTATTTCTTAGATAAGTCTAAATCTCACTTTACTGTCTTTAAATTAAGTTTAGAATTTTGTTCTGGTAAAAAAGTTGAGAGTTTGGATTTAAATATGTGGACAGTTTTTATTAAAATGATGTCAGTTTGAATGTTGACGCTAACAGCTCACCAGAGAAGATCCTCAGTTTGTCTGAAGTGTCATGTTTTTATTGGACAGCTCTGTTAATGTACCTTTGAGATGATGATGTCACAGTAGAGCCAGGTAAAGGTGTGTCGAAGCTGAGCTGCTGGTCTCAGTTAAAAATTTGTTGTCAAGACTTTGGACTCCACAGTGGAGTTGAGATTAAACGTCAGTGTAAAGTGAGAAAGACCTTCAGTGTGTTTTTTCTTTGATCTGGTCTGATCTGAGGAGGCTGCGCCTGAACTGTGACACAGCTCCAGTTTTTATTTAGATCTGGATCTGCTGCTTCTGTCCGTCTGTGGGTTATATCTCTAATCTGTAATCTGTAACTGGAGAGTCTGTCCTGGATATCAAGTGTAACTCTGTCTATTCAGCTCAGACTTTATATGCTTTATCTGCCAGTTCACATGATTCAAACATTAATGTAAGAACCTGCCGCTGCTCACAGACGATCACCGGTTCTCAAATATAAGAATCACTGACAAACAGACAGATCAGTGATGTAACCAGGGACTGATCCTGGGTCAGTTTGTCAGCACAAACATCTGGAAAGGTGAAACATCCTTTTCTACACAAACATCAGCAGAGTGAGAGACGTGAGTGATCTGACAGGTGTGAGATGGGACTGAAAGTGAATGTGAGAGATGAATGTGAGAGATGTAAAGACGTGAGAGATGTAAAGATGTAAAGACTGAGAGATGTAAAGACGTGACTGATGTAAAGATGTGAGATATGTAAAGATGTGAGAGATGTAAAGATGTGAGAGATGTAAAGACGTGACTGATGGTAAATGTGTCCCCAACTTGAACCTTCAGTGTTTCATGATAGTAAAAGTTCACAATTCATCTGTTTATGTACGAGTATTTATTGAATGGGTTATAAATGCATAAAACAGCTTAATGTTCATATCAGTCACTTTTATTCATTTAATCTACTGTTTCATCTATTTTGTTTTCAGCTTCACTTTGTCTTTTTATTTTCACAACATCACTTTCTAACTTGATCTCCAAAAAACAAAACTTCACCCTACTAACAACTATTTTCAGTAATTCAGTAACACACTTCTGACCTTTTCTCTCTTTGATGTCAGAAAACTGTCCGTTATCTGCAACAATAATCTCATTTTATTGATATTAAACTCAGATAATTCAAATTAATATCGTTTATTAGCAGTGGTTTGATCAGACTGAGTGTAGTTTTAGTGAAATCGTCAGTGTTTGTGCTGCAGACGGCAACAGTCTGACCTCCTCTCTCACTCTACAAGCTCTAACATATCTACCTGTCTGTCTCTCTGTCTGTCTGCCTGTCTCTCTCTCTCTCTGTCTGTCTGTCTTCCTGTCTGTGTCTATCTTGTAGGCTTTGTGCAGAATAGTCGGCTAGTCTAGCACAGTAATGGCCCAGTGAGGACGTCTCGTCACAGGAAGCGATGTAAAGGCAAAGAGCTCTGAGGAAGTCGGGTAACAGCTTTTCATTGGACAGTTTAACTCTTCTGATATTTTCAACCAATCAGGTGACAGACTGCTAATGGAGGAAAACGTCTTCAGGTGAATGAGTAATCAATCAGAGACCACATTAGAGCTATAGTGAGATCAAAGATCAGATATTAGACACATCCCAAATACAGATTGGAGTTCCAAACAAAGACCAGATATTAGTCGGGTCCCAAACACTGTAGATCCAGACTATCACTTAAATTATTACTTATCATCAGGTCACACCATTTTTATCTTTATTTGTTTAAATGTGAATAAATCCATGTTAATGTTTCATGAGATTGTGTTTTTTTTTTATAATAATAGTAATAATTAACAGTTTTCATTAATGTAGATGAAGGAATAAACACAATTCTGGTCTTCTGTTAACATTTGTTAAACTTTTCACTTGTTTGTCCCCAAAATGATAAATGTATTTTTATGTGTTCAGTTCTTCTATCCTTTGTGGGAAAAAAATCACTTTTCAGTCTGAATGTTTTTTCTGGTCTTTTGACAAACTGACCTGAGATCAGTTTAACCTGCTGTATTAAAACTATGATGAATTATGACAAATTAAAATGTAAACTTTAAAAAAGTATTTCATTGAAAAGAAACTGGAGTGGATGATCCTTCCTGTTGGTCAAAACGTCCATGTCCAGTCAAACAGTTTACTGCGACACAATTTAAACACTTTAAACTGCTGGAGAAAGTGTGAACTGTAAACTGTGTGTAAATACAAACTGTAAACCATCTGATATTAGACCTAGCCCCACAATAACTACCCTGGATTCGTCCCACCCCCACACATGGTCCCACCCTTTGCTTGTTAATCAATGAACATGTTAATGATTGATTTTGTGAAATGTGAAACTTTCTTTTTTTATAGTGAGATATTGGTCAGTTATTGACTGATCAGTCTTTTCAACTGTATGTTAAAATTTCAAAATAAAGTACACTCTGAATCAAACACTGGGTCTGCCAGCTGTCTTCATTCAGACTCAGCTCAAAAGCACTACGGCAGAAACCTTCAGAGCGAACCAGGAAACAAACGCTGAAAGAAGCGGAGGATCAACGCTGACTAACTTTATTTGTTGTGTGATATGTTATGTTCAGACATTCTCCTTTTTAAGAGCAGAAGTTTACACAAACATAAGCCAAAGACAAATTTCCGCCTCTTGTATGCAAAAGGTACACAAAGTATTTTTCTATTTCTGTGTTAGCATAAAGTGTAGTATAATCGAAAATGTTTGTTATAGTGGGAGGAGTGGGATTGTAATTAGTAAAACCAGCAGAACAGAACTACAAAGACACTACTGCATATGTAGTTTCATACAAACTGTACTTGAACTTGCGGTGAAATTAAAATACATTTTATAAATATAACAACTGCATTACAATAGCGCGCAAAGTATACTTGAAATGTACTAGTAATAGACAATTAATACATTATATTAGATTAATCACATACGTAATTATTCCTAAAGTTTATTTAAATGACCAAAATAGTAAACTATAAATGAACATTTGGTAGTACTCCATAAATACACTTCAATGTACTCTGCAACACTTTGAAATATGTGAAATAAGTCCTACTGTCTAATTACTGTCAGTGTATTTCATTCAGCATTCAAGTGGCTGAGCTGAGGACTTAAGTATAAACTTTATTCTCATTGGTAATCTTAATGTCTTAATAATCTTAATGATATTTTGGTTGTTTTTACAATTACTAAATATTATATTTGAAAAAAATATCTAAAAGGTGTGATTGGAGTAATTACATTAAATTTCACCTTAAAGTGTATTTCAAAGCAATCTGTATTAAAAGTACTATACAATCAGAGTTTATTTATGAGCAGAAATAATAAAAATACTTTGACTATATTTTGAGTAAGTACACAAATATCAGTTTATTTAGATATTATTTTAGTATAATCCCACTCAACCTCCTGAGCTCATTAAGCTAATTAATGCTAAATGACACAGTTTCATGAAATCACATTTTCTTATTTTCATTCATTTGTAAACTTTAATTCTCTCATTTATCATCAATCACGGATTGTGACTTTGGACGTTGAATGTCATGTTATTCGTTGTTTCCATCAAGGTCATTCCTTTGGTTTCCATAGCGATAGTAACGATTTTTCTGGGTTGCCGTGGAAATCATCAATCTACTCCTTTCCACAGACGTGTTGAAGCCGTGATCACAGTACATCCCACTCTGCAGCATTGCCTCAGAAAACTGTCGGGAGGTCCCTTTAAACTGCATCTGAAAAACACAGCAGCTCATGTAAAATGGACGAACTGTCCCTTTAAATTCTCCTGTTTCTGTTGTCATGGCGACTGCAGAGCGCAAAATGATGGTCTGCTCTGATTGGTGGAAAAATGGATGAATGATGTTTTTATTTGTCATAATAAACATATTTTTTAGGGTTTTCTTCTGTAGCGTTACAATAAAACTGATAGTGTCATATCGTTAAACCGTTTCATAATTATCACATTTTAGTTTTTAAAGTGTTTCCTGCTGCTGCCAGTGTTCAACTTCCTGTCTGTCTCTCTCTCTCTCTCTCTCTCTCTCTCTCTCTCTCTCTCTCTCTCTCTCTCTCTCACTCTCTCTCTCTGTCTGTCTCTCTCTCTCACCTGTCTCTCATGCACACTCGGCATTTTGCTGCCATACGTTTGGTTCAATGTTCGATAAAGTGGGTGACTGTTGTTCTGACTGAAACAAACAGAGTTTCAGTTTTACTTTTCATCACTGCAGTAAAACATATAATATAACATGCAGTATAACATGCAGTGAAACGTAGTAAAACATGCAGTATAACATGTAGTAAAACATGCAGTATAACATGTAGTCAAACATGTAGTAAAACATGCAGTATAACATGCAGTATAGAATGTAGTAGTGGTGATATTCTGCATAGCAGCATTACTATACCAGTAAGGAGGTTAAATATTAATAACTTACTCTGTCTAATTAACAATATCAATGATTGTGGCTGTGAAAATAATAACCGGACTAACTTTACCACCAACAACAGCAGTAAAGAAACTACTACTACTACTACCATTTCTGTTCTTGGGTCCAATGAACTGACAGTAAACTAGTTAAACTCTGAGCTACTTAATCTCTCAGTATAACCAGTTAATCTCTAAGTAAAGTGGTTCATCTCTACCTGTAAGTGTGGAAACAGTTTGGGTTGTTGAGCCTGACCGGTTGGTTTGAATCTGTTCTGTAAATGTTGCTAGTGTGAACTTTCTGATCCTCCATGACTGACTGATCAAAATACTACAGTCACTAACAACAAAGTGGTCACCGTGGAGACACATGACATCACTCACAGCCCATTGGCTCCTTCTCTATGTGTGTTTGTGCAGACACACACACAGACACTTTTGACACACACACACACACACACACAGGAAATAAAGTTGAAAACATTATCCTGAGATACAGCTCATATATATATATATATATATATATATATATATATATATATATATATATATACATATATACATATATATATATACATACATACATATACATATATATACACACATATATATATATACACATACATATATATACATATATATATACACACACACATATATATACATATATACACACACACATATATATATATATATACACACACACATACACATATACATATATATATATACACACACATATATATATATACATATATATATATATATATATATATATATATATATATACACATACACATATATATATATATATATATATATATATATATATATATATATATATATATATATATATATATACACACACACACATATATATATAATATACACATATATATACATATATATATACACATATATATACATATATATACATATATACATATATATATATATATATATATATATATATATATATACACATATATACATATATATATATATACATATATATATATATATATATATACCATATATATATATATATATGAGCTGTATCTCAGGATATATACACACACACACACACACACATATATACACGTGAAATGTGAATAGTGAAATGTTGATTTCTATCCAACAGATTGTATGTGTGTGTCTACAAACATACACACACACACACACACACACAAACGCACACACACAGATGGTCCTCAGCAGGGTTCAGAGCAGGCACACAGGCAAACACACTCTCTTTGATATATCCGCAGATGGAGATGTTGTTTCCATGACAACCGAGTAAGGAAAACGATGATTAATTTAGACACATTTTTCTCCTCCATCTGTTTGTTCTTTATCTCTTTGAGTCCCATTTAGACTGAGACACTGCACCTCTCTGACCTGTGACCTCTGCAGCTGGTTATCTGATTCTGCATGACACAAGTTTAGACAAAATATAAAATATAAATAATATCATACCAAGTCTGAGAGTGTATTTTAGATGTAGATATGATTATCTATATATTATTTGTACTACTGCTGACTACCTATTTACAGTGTACAGATATTATAAACTATACTTTATATACTATACTATAAACATACAGTATTATCACGGAGGAGGCAAGGTTGGACCCAAATGCAGGACAGCATGAGATGAGGCAGGACAGGGCTGATGTAGACCATGACGCACTTTATTGATAACTGACAGGCAGGCAGGTCAGCAGGAAGGCAGGTGAACAGGAAGGTACAGAGCAGGTTTAGACACAGACAAACACAAGGGAACAAATGCAACAATCTGACCCTGAACAAAGGAAGGGGACTGGATATATATACTGAGGGTGATGAGGAAGTGAAAGAAACAGGTGAGGAGACAAACGAGGAACAGGTAAAACTAATTGGGGCGGAGCAGGTAATCAAATAGGGACGGGAAACACAAAATGGCAGGAGGTAAAGTGCTCAACAAGTGAGGAGAGGCAAGAATACAAAATAAAACAGGAAGTGCACACGGCCAGAGCCAGACAGAAAACTGACAAACACAAGGACAAAGAACAAGAACTAATAAAGAACAGTGAGGGAGACAAACAGGATGACAGAAATACAGACAGGGAAACACCAGGGAATGACAGAGGCAGAACCATGAAAAGTATATACAGTACATATCTAATCTTACCTGTTCATAAGGATTTCTACTTTACTGCAAACATTAGTACTATAGCATTATTCGTATATTTTATTTGATCATTGATTGTCTCTTTATTTGTACCTGTGTCATTTTCCTCTTTATATACACACCATATTCACTGTAATTGTTGTGCATGTGACTGTGTGTGTAAAGAGCTTGAATGATAATTTATTATTATTATTATTATTATTATTATTATGTGTATTATGATTAACTAACATGTGATCACACCTCTGATAAGGCTCAGACTCAATTAAAGATGACTAGATAGATAGATATACTTTATTGATCCCAAGCTGGGAAACTACCGCTAAACTAAATTACTAAATTATCGACTAAACATTGAGACAAACTGAACCTTTCATCTCAGAGATGTCTGATCAGGTATCAGTTTGATTTCTGTAACACCTTTAAAAACAGATTATCATCAACATGTCCAGGTTAAACATGCATGAGGACGTGCTCCGAAGGGAGAGCCCGGCTCCTCCAGTTGCATGTTGAAGTGGTCTTCAGGAGCTGCTGAATCCCAAAAAGGTCCGTCATTGTGGATGATTTGTTTGATCTGATTGGCAGAATGGCACCTTCCATTGAACAAATTCATTCATACGAATGTGTGAGCAAATGGGGTTAATGGGGTGAACTGAAACACGCTGTGAGTGGTTGGAAGTGTTATATAAGTGCGAGCCCATTTACTGTTTACCACGATGGTGCAGCTACAGGTATGATATCTGCTACAGGTAAGAACAAGAGGGACTCACCAAAAACAAGACAATAAAAGTGGTTGACAAGCTAGTAACCAAGTTGGCAGGATATCAGTGTCTGAGGAGGAAGCATAAGGCAGTGGACAGCAGGAGAGGTGAGAGTACGCTGCCAAGGAAAGAGAGGAGTGACGGGCAGAAAGCCAAAGTGAAATGGCAGAGCACTCATGAGAAAGGCATACGGGCATCTGTTCATTCAGATCTGATAGGTGCATCCGAAGGGCCAAAAGGGAAGCAAGAGAGAGATTTAGAAAAGATGTTAGACTGGATCTGTGAATGTGAGGTCTTTCTCTGTGCCTCCATTAGAGCAGCTGCACACCCAATATAGAATAGAAACTGTGTCTGCCCAGTGACAATTTAAACTCTTAAAACCAAAAAGGGGAGTCATTCAGAAAAATCTAATAAAAATTAACACAACTGCTGTACAGCAACTCAGCAACAGCATAATAAGAAAATTAAGTGTGGCCTCTTAAACATCAGATCTCTGGCCTCTAAGGCTGTTCTGATAAATGATTTGATATCAGACTCTGATATAGACCTGTTCTGCCTTACTGAGACCTGGCTAGGTCAGGAAGAATTTGTTAGCCTAAATGAATCCACTCCACCGAGTCACTGTAACATTCATGTTCCTCGAGACACTGGACGAGGAGGTGGAGTTGCAGCCATTTTTAATTCAGCCCTATTTAATAAATTCTAGGCCTAAAGAGGGCTACAGCTCATTTGAAAGCCTTATTATTACTCTTTCATCTCCAGCCTGGAGGATCACAAAGCCAATTATCTGAATTTTCAGAGTTCTTGTCAAATTTAGTCCTTGAAAATGACAAGGTAATTATTGTAGGTGAATTTTAATATTCATGTGGACATGGATAGTGACAGTCTTAGCAACAGCATTCATCTCATTATTGGACTCCATTGGGTTTTCTCAGAGAGTAAATTCTCCTACTCACTGTCACAATCACACCCATGATTTCGTCCTTACATATGGTATTGAAATTGAACATTTAACAGTCCTCCCCCAAAATCCTATATTATCAGATCACAACTTACTATTTCCGTGCGACTGATGGGTGACCAGTCCAGGGGTGTGCCCCGCCTTTTGCCCAGTGACAGCTGGGATAGGCTCCAGCACCCCCTGCGACCCTGTGAGACAGGACAAGTGGTACAGAAAATGGATGGATGGGTGGCACTACTTAGTATTATTTGTATTCCTATTACAGGACTATGCACCACTAGAAAAATTTGTGTTCACTAGATGGATACCCAATTGCATGCCGGACTAAATTTTAGGAAGAAATTCTGACAGCATTAAAGTCAGTAAGATTTCCTAGTATCTCTGACGACTCCTATGTTTATTTGAACTCCTCCCAAATTGACCAACTTGTCAGTAACACCATGGACTTACTCAGAGGACACTCTGGACTCTGTTGTGCCCCTAAAAAGAAAGATTCATAAAACAAAAGAGATTGGCACCATGGTTTAACTCTGCAACTCACAAGTTAAAACAAACAACAGGACAATTGGAAAGTATATGTTGCTTCACCAAAGAGGAGGACTGCCCTAAGTTTCTCTTCAGCACTGTAGCCAGGCTGACACAGAGCCATAGCTCTATTGAACCCCGCATCCCCTTAAGTTAGGGTTAATAATGAAGTAGTAATGATTTCATGAGCTTCTTTAATAAACAATAAAGATTTTGAATATTAGGGAAGAATTAGTCAGGATCTGCCCTCGTTAGACTCTGATCTATTTAACTTGCCTTCAGACTCTGGAAATTTAGGAGCAGATACATTAAAACCTGACAATTGGCCTTCCTGAATTATCCACATTAGTTTCATCATCGAAAGCAACAACTTGTCTCCTAGACCCTGATCCCAAGCTACGCTGCTTAAGGAAGTTTTCCCATTTATTGGCACATCATTGCTGCATATTATTAATCTGTAGCTGGTGTCAGGCTTTGTACCCTAGTCTTTTAAAGTAGCTAGTAATTAAACCATTGATAAAAAAAACCTACACTTGATGCAGATGTGTTAGCCAATTACAGACCAATATCCAACCTCCCCATTTTTGTCTAAGATCCTAGAGAAAGCCATTGCCAACCAGTTATGTAAATATCTCCACAGTAATAGTTTTTTTGAAGATTTTCAGTCAGGATTTAACACAGAAACAGCACTTGTGAAAGTCACTAATGACCTGTTGACAGCATCAGATAAGAGGGCTTCTGTCTGTACTTGTCCTGTTAGACCTCAGTGCTGCCTTTGATACAGCAGTTGACCATCACATTCCTGTTGCTGAGAATGGAAAAACTGCTTGGCATTAAAGGGTCTGCATTAAACTGGTTCAGATCATACTTATCAGATCGGTCTCAGTTTGTCCATATTAATAATTGAATCCTCTGTGCATACTAAAGTCTGTCATGGAGTTCCACAAGGTTCAGTGCTAGGTCCAATTCTGTTTATTTTGTATATGCTGCCCCTTGCCTTGGCAATATCATCAGGAGGCACTCCATAGATTTCCATTGTTATGCTGATGACACCCAATTATATTTATCAATGGAGGCCAGACAAAACTGATCAGCTCCTGAAACTCCAGGACTGCCTTAAAGATATAATTAACCCCTAACCCCTAAAGAAATTTGTCAGGGTTGGGTGCAGGGCGAAGTATAGTTCGACCCAGAATGCAGACGAGGCCGGGGGGAAGAGTAGATTAAATGACTCTTTATTTAGGGAATACTGGTAAACAGGGGGAACATGGCAGTCAGGACCAAGGCGGGCAGGAATAGACAGGCAGGAACAGACAGGCAGAAACAAACAGGCGGGTGGGCAGGAAAGCAGGAACACAGGAGCACATTAGGAGTGGTGACATTGACTACACGAAAAGGAACAAAGGAAAGGGATCGGTATACATACATTGTGGAGGACAGGGAAGTGGAAACAGGTGAGGAGACTAATGGGACAGGTGAAACTAATAAGGGAGGAGCAGAATAATCAGAGGCAGGAAAACACACAAGGACAGGAAATCAAGTGGCAGACATGTGAAGAGAGGAGGGAATACAAAATAAAACAGGAAGTGAAGCAGAACTGGAGAGTAAATACAAGGGCAGGAGACAAGAACCAACAAACACAGGACACAGGGAACAAGAGACAAGGAGAACACAAGGAACACAAAAAATGCAAGGAGCGCAAGAAACACAAGGCATAATAAGACAAGGAACATGAGGAACAAGAAAATACAAGGAGCACAAGAAAACACAAAAAACAGGGCAAAAGACAAAGAAAACAAAACAATGCATAATGCAAACCGTAACAAAATTTCCTGCTGCTGAATTCAGAAAAAACTGAAGTGATCCTATTAGGTCCAAAATACACCTGAGGAACACGTTTTCTCCTGATATAGCCTTGCTGGATGGCATAACTAACTGGGCCTCCAGCACCACTGTAAGGAACCTTGGTGTTTTATTTGATCAGGACATGTTCTTCGACACCCATATTAAGCATATTGTCACAAGTCTGCCTTTTACCACCTGCACAACATCGCAAAAATTAGGCATTTTCTGTCCCAAAGCGATGCCGAAAAATTAGTCCATGCATTTGTCTCTTCTATTGTAATTCACTTTTATCAGGCTGCCCGAACAAGTCGTTAAAGACTCTACAGCTGGTCCAGAATGCCGCTGCTCGGGTGCTGACTAGAACCAGGAAAAGAGACCATATTACTCCAGTACTGGCTTCTCTGCATTGGCTCCCTGTAAAATTTAGAGTGGATTTTAAAATCCTACAAGCTCTACATGGTCTGGCACCATCATATCTTAATGAATTGATAACTCCTTATCAACCGACTAGAGTGCTGCGCTCCCAAAACGCAGGCTTACTTGTAGTTCCCAGGGTTTCCAGAAGTAGTCTAGGGGGCAGAGCCTTCAGCTATCAGGCCCCTGTTCTCTGGAACCAGCTCCCAGTCTGGGTCCAGAGAGGCAGACACAGTGTCAGTGTTTAAGAATAGACTTAAAACCTTCCTTTTTGATAAAGCTTATAGTTAGGGTGGGCACAGTCTCACCTTTAGTTATGCTGCTATAGGCTTAGACTGCCGGGGGGCTCCCATGATGCACCTCTCCCTCTTACTCTTTCTCTGCTTCCTCTACCCTTATTTCAAAGCCAAAGTCAAAGTCTGCATTATTGTCAATTATGCTGCATGTGTAGGACATGCTGAGGATTGAAAGTACGTTTCTCTCAAACCCTTGGTGCAAACAACAAAAATAAGAAAAATACAAAAAATAATGCATAATGATTACAACTACATTAGACATAGCAATAAGACAAAGACATGTCAGATGCGAGTGTAAAGAGTGTGAACAGATATGGTAATAGTGCAAACTGGAGTCAGCTTGTAAACTGGTTAAAGTGGTTAATGTAAGAGATAAGATAAGATAAGATAAGATAAGATCTTTTATTGATCCCACAGTGGGGAAATTCCACTGTTACAGCAGCTCAAAACAAGTAAAAGAGACATTAAATAATAGACGAAAAAACACACAAGACACAAAAAACAGTATTTACAATAAATAGTGAACAATAATAATAATAATAACAGAAAAAAGAAAGAAACAGAAACAGTATTTATATACACAGCCTCACCCAGTTAGATGTGCTGTGGTGAGGTGTTATTGCACAGGTGAATATGGATATGTAGCAGATATGAATTAACAGTATAGTAAATGAGTGGAATGAAAAAAGGACCATAAAGTGCATGGCTAGGACATCAGTAAACATCAGTAAACATCAGTGCAATGATGAAACATCAGTAAACATCAGTCCTACTGTGGTATGGAAGTGTTTGTTACAATGACAAAGATTTATAGTGCAGCATTAAACAGTCTGATGGTGTTTGGGATGAAGGACCTGTTGGAAGCGCTCCTTCCTACACCTTGGGTGCCTGAGTCTGTTACTGAAGGAGCTGCTTAAGGCCTCCCACAGTCTGATGCAGAGGGTGGAGAGGTATTGTCCATGATGGTGGACAGTTTGGCCAGAGCCCTCCTCTCCCCCATCACCTCGATGGAGTCCAGGGGGCAGCCACAGACTGAGCTGGCTCTTTTAATCAGTCTGTTGAGCCTCTTCTTGTCCCGCTCAGAACACCCCCCTCCCCAGCAGACCACTGCATAGGAGACCACAGACGCCACCACAGTCTCATAAAAGGTCCTCAGCAGTGGCCTGCACACACCAAAAGATCCCAGCCTCCTCAGCATGTACAGGACGACTCTGACCCTTCTTGTAGAGCGAGTCAGTGTTGTCAGTCCAGTCCACAAAGTCGACAAAGTCCATGATGACCTTCCTGTACTCACAGTCGTTCCCCTCTGACACACATCCCACAATGGCAGTGTCATCGGAGAACTTCTGGAGGTGGCAACTGTCCGTGGAGTATGTGAAGTCCGATGTGTACAGGGTGAAGAGGAAAGGTGAGAGGACTGTTCCCTGGGGGGCACCTGTGCTGCAGACCACCACATCGGACACACAGTCCTGCAGCCTCACAAACTGGGGTCTGTTCAGTGAGGTAGTTGGTGACCCATGCAGCCAGCTGGTCGCTGGCCCCCGCTCTCTCCAGCTTCACCCTGAGCAGTGAGGGGTGGATCGTGTTGAAAGCACTGGAGAAATCAAAAAAGGTAATCCTCACAGTGTTTCCAGCGTCCTCCAGGTGAGACAGGGATCTCTGCAGCAGGTAGATGACGGCATCATCCACCCCAATGCCGGGTTGGTATGCAAACTGCAGGGGATCCATGTTTGGGCTCACCAGGGGGCGGAGGTGCCTGAGGACGATCCTCTCCAGTGCCTTCATCAGGTGAGACGTTAAGGCCACGGGTCTGAAGTGGTTGGGCTCCTTGGGGCGCGAAGTTTTAGGGGGACTGGAACCACACAAGAAGTCTTCCACAGGACAGGAACTCTTTCCAGACTCAGGCTCAGGTTGAAGATGTAGCAGACCACCTGACAGAGCTGGTCTGCACAGTCCCGGAGGAGTCTGGAGCTGATGCCATCAGGACCCGTGGCTTTCCTGGCTTTGATCTTCTTCAGCTGCGTTCTCACCTGATCCACTGTAGGTGTGAAGAGATTAGGAGAGGGAGGGGGTGGAGGAGAGGAGCACTGTAGAGATGGTGGTGAAGGCGGGGGGGAGGATTGTGAGAGCCCCAGAGATGGTGGAGGTGTTGATGGTGGTGAGGGGGCGTGCAGGCAGAGGGAGCTGGAGGTGGGCTGGTCTGTGCTCAGGCTGAGGGGGGTGGAGGTGGGCCCAGTATCAAATCTGTTGAAGAACAGATTTAGCTTGTTGGCCCAGTCTCTGTCTCCAGGCTCAGGGTTCCTCCTCTCGTTTTTACCCTGTCCTGATTTAGCTTGGAGTCCTCTCCAAACTTCCCTCGCGTTGTTTTGCTGCAGGTGGTCCTCCATTTTCCTCCTGTAGCTGGCCTTGCACTCTTTGATCTTCCGTTTCAGATCCCTCTGCACCCTCCTCAGTTCATCTCTGTCTCCTGACTGGAAAGCCGTCCTTTTCTCCTGCAGCAAGGCTCTCAGATCAGGAGTCACCCAGGGCTTGTTGTTTGAGAAACACCGTACCCTCTTGGTGGGCACGGTGGTTTCTACACAGAAGTTTATGTAATCTGTGATGCAGTCCGTTAAACTATCAATGTCCTGTTCGTGTGGCCCACAGAGCACCTCCCAGTCCGTGGTGTCAAAACAGTCCCTCAGTGCATCTCTGGCCTCCTCAGACCACTGCTTCACACGCCTTTTGTTGGGGGCTGTCTCTTCACCACAGGTGTGTAAACAGGGCGCAGATGGACCAGGTTGTGATCTGAGCGGCCCAGCTGGCATGGGGAGGGGTGATGAGCTGTAGGCGCCTGCTGTGTTTGCATACAGCAGGTCCAGAGTTTTATTGTCCCTGGTGCAGCAGTTCACGTACTGGTGGAAGTTGGGGAGAGTGGCAGACAGGGAAGCGTGGTTGAAAATCCCCGGTGATGAGGAGAAAGGCTCAGAAGCTTGCAGGCTGCATGCGCCGGCGTTGGCGAGGGGAGGATGTACGTCATTATTGCGATGACATGTGAAAACTCCCTCGGCAGGTAGTAGGGCCGGATGCTCACGGCCAGCAGCTCAATGTCCCTGGTACATTGTTGCTCCTTCACATGGCATGTGTCCAGGGTTACACCACTTGTCGTTCACAAACAGCACTGCAATTCCCCCACCCTTCTTCTTACCACTCTCCCTTATATCTCTGTCCGCTCTGATGACGAGATGAAATCCGTCCAGCTGCACCAGAGTGAGTCCGGGGTGAGGTGGTTCAGCCAGGTCTCTGTGAAGTGCATCAGGCTGCACTCCCGGTACTCCCGCTGCAGCCTCGTCAGCGCCGCTAGCTCTTCCATCTTGTTCGGCAGAGACCTCACGTTTCCCGTGATAACAGATGGAAGGCAGGGTTTGTACCATCGTCTCCACTCGCATGGCGCTTAACTCCGGCGCTGCTCCCCTTCTCCTCCTCCGAAGTTCAGCTTGGGGATCTCTGGTCTCTCTCTCCCGGGGGTTAGCCGAGGCCTGGCTAAGCGCCAGCAGCTGCTCCCGAGTGTAAACAACAACCGGAGCAGGGCTGAATGAGTTGGCTGACACGGAGTTTAAAAGTCCTAAAAGTCTCACCAGTCCAAAAAAAAGTAAGCAAAGCTGGTGGGGAGGGGTCACTGGCCTGAGACATGATCTGTGGAGAGAAGGTCTGCTGTGGAGAGAAGGGACATGACACCAGTCTCATTACTTGGGACTCATTTCCATTACCTGGACTTAGACAGACTCATTTCCATTGACCTAGACTGATGACAGACTTCACATGACTTCAGCATATTTAGCAAACAGCAGTTTAAAAATAAAACAGTTGAAAAATAAGTATAGAAGCACACTTAAAATACAAAATAAATAAAGAATGGGAATAAAATACTATAAGTAAATAGAAAGAGCTGAGTATGGCATCGTGTGAAATAAGTTATGGCTTTGTATAGTGTAAGTATAAGTAAGGAAAAGCAGGTTATTGCACATTAAGAAAAGTTGCATTGCATTATTGCAAAGTTATTACTAGGGGAAAAAGTGTCTAATGTGTAAACATAAGTGTTGTACAAGTAAATGTACAATGGTACCACCCCTACTCTATGTCCTCCTCCCCCCTTGTGAGGAGTTGTAGTGTGACTGGCATGATGGACAAAGGGAGTTCTTGAGCCTGTTGGTCATTGGTCCTGCACTTGGGAAGGAGCAGTCTTTCACTGAACAGGCTCCTCTGGTTGCTGATGACGGTGTGCAGAGGGTGGCTGGCATTGTCCATAATATCCAGGAGTTTGTCCAGAGAGTCCTCCACTCTGCCACCGTCACCAGAGAGTCCAGCTTTGATCAGTTTAGCCCGCCTGATCAGTTTTCATCACTGTCTTTTGGATTTACCACAAGCATACCACAGTGTAAAGAGTGGCAACCACAGATCCTTGCAACCACAGATAAAACATCCTGCTGAAGTTTGCTCAGATGTTGAAGGACCGCACCTCCTTAGGAAGTACATCCCTGTCCCAAAGTCCAGTCCAGTTTATGTCTATCCATTACTGTATGCGAGGTATCTGGCCTCCACCTCAGCTCCCCTAGCAGGAGGTCTTGGTCTACAGGACCTCCCAAAGTCCCAAAGTAACCAGCTAACCAGCTCTCTTAGAGGTGTTGAGTCCTATAGGTGGTTAGTGTGGTCTCCTCTACTGTCCCCTACCAGTCTCCGATACTCCTCCTCTCTGTCATCCCTGATGATTCTGGTTGAATATGACACAGTCCATCTGTCTGAAGAGAAGAGGGGCCAGAGGTGGGGCTCAGGCTGCTGCTGACCACCGTGTCCTGATGCCTGGTGGGGACTGCCAGGAGGATCCATCCAGTCCATCAGCTGGGGGTCCACTCCCATCCTGCTCAGTTTGTCCCGAAGCAGAGTGGGCTGATGGAGAGACTGGAGAAGTCCAAGAAAAGATCCTCATGTGCCGCTTCCCTTATCCGAGTGGCTTCCCTTATCCAGGTGGGGTGGGCCTGGAGGGAACTGAGAGCTCCATCAGATGAGGACATCTCAGACTGGTCGGAGAGCCGCTGCACCGTGAAGTCGGAACTGGTCGGAACTCAGCTCGCTGGGCCGGTTCTTCTTCGGAACAGAGGGTGGGACTCATCTTCCATTGAAGACCTGTGATAGTGGTTCCCCCTGTAGTGGTTCAGTTGCCGTGCCGCGCAGGTCTTCAGTAGTCTTGGACACACTTTATCTGGGCCTGCGGCTTTCCTGGGCTTCCTCAGCCATGGACTAAGCTTCCTCACCCATGAACTCAGTTTATCTACAGTTTATTACGACCCATGTTTAACTCCATATATGATTGATGATGATGTTCTCTGTACATGTGGCATCTATTACATGTCTGTCCATCCCAGGGAGAGGGATCCCTCATCTGTGGCTCTTCCTCAGGTTTCTTCTTTTTCCCATAAAGGCTTTTTTGAAGTTTTTCCTGACTCGGTTCGAGGGTCTAAGGACAGAGGGTGTCACAACTGTACAGATTGTAAAGCCCTCCAGAGGCAAACAATGTTTGTGATTTTGGGCTTTAAATAAATTTTGAATTTGGAAATTTGAACATTTTAAATTTGAGGAAGAGGAGTTAGTGGTGTGGGTGAAGGCTGCAGATAGAGAGGAAGAGGACATTAATGTTTCAGAAGAAAATCTCAGGACAAGCTTAGAAAAGCAGCTTATGGATAAAGACTGGATGATGTCATGAAACTGAATCAGCAAAGAGAACGAAGAACCCTGCTTGTGGTATTCTTAGATTTAGAAATTCATTTGGTTCTGTTCCGCATACTCACTCAAAAGAATATTTTCAGTTTCCTACAGCAGCTGAAGGCATCACAGCAGGATAGGAAGTCATGATTAGGGTATCTAAGGGAATCACACAGATTTAAAGTATTGGGTTACATTTACTGACAGTTACGTAACATACAGGGCTAATGCAGAAGACAGAATTTATCAAGTGTGTGAGATGAAACAAGAAGCAGGTCAGAGTTAAACACCTGTGGAGGAAACTGGTGAGTGATGATGACTCTAATGGGAATAAACATGGTGTGCATGAAATGTGTCACTAGTTGCTTGTCAGTCCAACGAGGGATCACAAACACACCATGAAAATCTGGAAATATTGAGTAAACAGAACAAAATTGTGGTGTCATCAGTTCATCGATGTAGGAGAGCGTCCGTAGCTGCTGTGCAGCCTGTTGTCAAATCACTTCTTCCAAAAGCAAAGAGAACAAAAAGGAAGAAAAGGCCGACTGTCTTCTTCAGATGGTCACAGAGCAGAGCAGCTGTTATCATCATCAACTTTAACTGCCCAGAGTTCACAGACCTCTCCTTTAATAGCACAATAAACAATGAAGGGGACTGTCAAAAATGTATTTTTTCAATTTTTGGCATTTTGTTGAGGATTTATTTTAGTCAGGTGTACTCGCTTTCTAACTGCCCTTCAAATTAAGAGAAAAGCTGTTAATGTATTGCTGAGGATCTGAGGAAGCGCTGTGGTGAGTGTGAAGTTGTTTGGATGAGCAGCTCTCCAGGAAGCTGTAAGACCCTAACCCTTCAACTACTGCAGTAGTTTATATGATTTCTCTTTAAGGAACACGAGACGAATGGCCACAATCAAGACAAGCAAGCTACTACTACACTACGGCCATAGCTACAGTCTGTTGATTTGAGTGTGTCTCAGAGTAACCACATACGATTAGTACTGCGTGAATTATTCTCAGCTGCTAATGTAAATGTATGTATGTCTCAGCAGTATTATCAGTGTGACTAATTGTTGTTCACGTTCTTCATGTTCTTCACATTCTTCACGTTCTTCATGTATGTACATACCCACCATATACACTCATAACACATACACACATACACACACACACACAGGCACATACACATTACACACACACACACACACACACACACACACACAGAAACACACTGAGAGCTGGAGGATCTCGTTTCTACTCGACTGCTTTTTGGTGTTGCATCAGAGAAGAAGAACAAGAGGGAGGAGGAAGAGCAAAGAGAGAGAGGAGGGAGGAAAGAGGAAAAGCAGAGAGAGAGGAGGGAGGGAGGAGGAAGAGCAGAGAGAGGAGGAAAGGAAGAGGAAGAGCAGAGAGAGAGGAGGGAGGGAGGAGGAAGAGCAGGAACGAAGAGAGCAGAAAGGAGGAGGATACAGATCCCAAAAAACCAGGCAGATAAGCAGGTTAATAAAAAGATAAGCAGGTTATTAAAAAGATAAGCAGGTTCATAAGAGATCAGGTTTAACCAGCGGAGGGTGAATGTGTTTGACACAGATGGAGTCTGAGGAGAATCTGGTCAACGTTTTTCTGCTGCTCCTGTTTGGATCACTCTTCACTGTGGTAAATAAATAATGTTTCTATTTATATTCTACTCTTTTTTTCTATTCTCATCAACCTTCACTGTGGTAACATTATGATCTTTCTATTTATTATTCAAATGGATCATTCAAATGATTTCTAAATCAAATATATCTATAGATATTATCCTATAGAGATATTACTGTACAGATATGTTATTATATAGAGACATTATTATATAGGAATATTATTATATAGAGATGTTATATAGAGATATAATATAGAGTTATTATTATATAGAGATATTATTGTATAGAGATATTATCGTATAGAGATATTATTGTATTTTACTGCATTCTGGTAATATCAGAATGCAGTAAAATACAATAATATCTCTATACGATAATATAATATAAAGTAGCATCCTCATTCACTGACTATTCTTGTTTATCATATATTTTTGACAGAAAATGATTTAATGTTTGTGACAAAATAAACTTCTGATCAGATTAATCAACTGATACAGTCAGCATCAGATATTAAAACAATCAGACCTCAGAATTATTCATTTGAAGAAAATATGATTTTGTGTTGATGTGATGTGTTGAGATTTCTCTTGAAATATGTAAACTACACTACGTTAATCCCAGCATGCTCTTCTCCATCACATGTTCTACCTCTTGATTAATTACAGATAATAAAAATAATTACAGATAAAATGTTGTGATGTGCTCAGTGGCTCAGAGGAGATCCAACCTGCTATGTTACAAACAGGAGACACGGAGAGAAAACAGTGAGGTACATTAAATATTCGCATCATGATCTCTTTAATTGGATTTAATGTTTAATACAATTTATCTCATCAGATACAAAATATTATTATCAGGATTATCAAATGGATTACAGCAGATTATGATCAATATTTACAATACAATATATACAATATATGATTTGCCTAATTTACAACATTTACATCCATGTTCCATGCTAAATTTGTTAAAAATTAATCAGTAAATAAATCATTTTATTCCAAGTACTGTTTTTCTCTTATACTGGTGTCTGTGGAGTTCCTCAGGGATTAAACCTTGGTTTTCTTCTCTTTTTAATTTCTAGATGAATCATTCAGAAATACAACATCTCATTTGATTAAAATTCTGCTGACAGTATTAACATAATGCCCAGATAAAAGCAAATAATTTAGGAAGATTTACAGAAACTTAAGAATGTACTTATTAACCATTTTAACCACTGAAAGGGGGTAAGGGTTTAGGCTCAATAAAATAAAAAGACTGATATCAGTTTATTATGTCACACCCTAACAATGTGCACAGACAAAAGATATGACACAAGAAAAAAGACATAATAAACTAAAAATTTACACCTTATTTTATGAGAAGACATATTTTCTGTCTAGTAATGATCAGATCAACAGCTCATTGGACAAACGTCCTTAAATTAAGAGACATTTGACAGCTATGGTAATAGTTTCCCTCTGCTTTCAGTCTTTCTTCCAAGCTACACTAACAGTTTCCCTCTTGACTAACAGTGGTTAGTGGTGCTTTTAATTTGTCAAACCACAGAAGTTCCTCGTAAGCTAATGGTTTTGTCTTCTTGTTGCAGTCACTTTCACACTTTATACTAATTTTAACACATGAATCTCTTTGTAACCGAGTTGCACACAGGATGACTGTCTTGAGCTCCTCAATTTTGTTTTAGCTTTTTTGTTATATGATATGATGGTGAACACGGAGACACATCCTTATCATCTTTAGTTTGCTGTTGTACCAGCTGGTCATGTGATGGCAGTAGTTTTCCAAACCTTTCAACAGGAACACATTCTGATTTCACAAATAAATTATCATTCAATGTAATGTCTTCATCTGCATTTCCAGCAAGTGTTTTCTCTCTACTACTACTCTAATTACTCTTTGGCTTTTCTTGATGTTTTCATTCAAGCTCATTTGGAGCATCTCACACAACAGGCATGAAAATTAGCTCAGGAGTAACCAGGGCCTTAAGAACGCCACTATCAATGAAGATAGCATTAATGATTTCTCTGAAACTGTCCGTAAGTCATTGCTCACTAATGGTAAACTCCATGTTTTAAGAGAAAATAAGTTTCAGCAGTTCGTTAGTAAAGTGGTCCAGTAAATCCCCAGAAAGATTACTGATAAAATTATCCATATTGCTTCCATTTCGACACTTTTGCATGCCTGCCTCAACAGTATTATATTTCTATTTGTGCATATTTCCATTTCTATTCTACTTTATTATTATATTATTATTATTTGATTGCATTGTGTTGTATTTATACATACATATATACTATTCTCATATTTTAAACTTTTGGACTGTTTTATGTCTTATGTCCTTAATGTGATTTTCATATACATTTTTTTTAACATTGTTTGAAGGAGATTCAGTAATTTTATTACCAATAACTGCTTTCTTGTAATTGTTGTGCACATAAAGATAAAGATATTGAATATCAAACCTTGTAACATGTTTAATTAATGTAATATGTTTTATGAAATAATGATTGAAATTAATTTGAGTTATGGTCCTGAATTTTAAACAGAAAGGATGAAAATTAAAGACAGACTGAAAACAGTTTTTGTATTTTAACACATATTTAACACATTCTGTGGTTTTCACACATCCTTAACACATTTGGTCATTTTAACACATTCTTAACATGTTTAATTACTTTATCCACCATCCAGACTTCATCTATTCTAATCCTCAGATCTTCCTTCAGGATCATTTCATGTGACTGTATACTGATATACACATAATTAAATACTTTTATGGTGGTGTCTTTGAGATTAACTAAATTAAAAGAATTGAATGCTATTTTGTGAAATGGTAAAGCTATAACACTGCACACCGAGGCATACCTTTTAACCCTATAATAAATAAAGCAGTAACAGGAAGCTGTTTATTCCTGCTGAAAGACGCTGATCTCAGATCTCTTACTGTCTCTTAGTATATTGTACTATATTGTTCTGTTCCATATCTCTGTGTTGCTGAGCATCTGCTCTGGTCCCCTGTTGTAAATATCATCTGTCCATGTCCATGAGTGTCCGTGTCTGCTTGTACTTATGTACATGTGGCATCTATTGCATGTCTGTCCGTCCCAGGGAGAGGGATCCCTCATCTGTGGCTCTTCCTCAGGTTTCTTCTTTTTCCCATAAAGGCTTTTTTGAAGTTTTTCCTGACCCAGTTCGAGGGTCTAAGGACAGAGGGTGTCACAACTGCTTTGAACAGTCTGCCTCTGAGGCAAACAATGTTTTGTGATTTTGGGCTTTAAACAAATAAATTGTTAAATTTGAGTTTGAATTTGAATATACATTGTATGTGCACCAACCATGCATGCTCAAGATAACAAAATGTAGGATTGTTTTAAAGAGAGGTTGTTTGAGGAGATCTACTTTTACACACATAATCCCCTATATATACTATAATCCCCACCTGGGACAATAAAGTCTAACTAGGAGTCTCTGTCTGTCTGTCTAGCCATCATTCAATGGGTTAGAACAACCAGTCATCCAATTGACTTAACACTAGGTGAGTATAGTGCTAACAACCTGCAAAAGTGCAGTGTCACATTTGAAGTTGTGGGTGTGAGAGACTGAGCCAGGTACAGGTTGAATACCATTGTGAACACCAGCACAGTTGGTGTACACACAGTTTAAGGACTGGCACACTGATAACATCTGGTTCTGCTGCTTTATTGGTGTTCACATGCTTTAAAGCCCTCCAGATGTGATGGCCATAAAGAGTGATTGGCCTAGAAGGTGTACCCACCATCATTAACCCCTGCTTCAGTCAGTGAACAGTTCACGTCTTTACAAAGAACCAACAGGGCAGCATCTGTATTTGCCTGTGGAGGTTTATAAATGCTGACTAATTCTTCTGCTTAAGTCATCGTGTGAATGGAGCTGCGTTCCTGTCCACGTCCATGTCCAAGTCTGGAAGTGTCTGCAGATGTGTGTGGCTTATACATATCAGTGTGTGATACTAAGTTCAGCCTGCAGAGGGCAGCAAATACAAATGAGACATGACAGAACCACTTCTGTTCATTTTAATGATGGAAAAGATTTCTGCAGCAGAAGACAATTAAGTTGGTTCTGTGTGCTCCTGAGTAGGACTGGCAGGTTGCAAGGTAGAAGTCTAACTGGTAGTCTTTCTATCACTCTCACTCTTTAATTGATTGACTGATTGATTGATATATTTGACTCTATGATTGTCATTACAACTCTGAACTGCAGTAATAACAATAATCAGGGTATCATATTCTGTGGTTGTCTTCTGATCTCCTGTCTAACAGGTGGGTCCTTCTGCCCCTGAGGAGGGTTGGCAGGTGTACAGTTCAGCTCAGGACTCTGAGGGTCGATGTGTTTGCACAGTGGTTGCTCCTCAGCAGACGGTCTGTTCCAGAGATGCCCGAACAAAACAGCTCAGACAGCTGCTTGAGAAGGTATGAAACACTACTACTGATTATTATACCACTGACAATGATACTACTGATGGTCAGTGGCAGTTATTTTTTAAATTAAAGTTTTTATTCAATTTCTTTCATACAAAAGATAAACATCAGCACAAACAAATCAGCCATATTAAACAAAAACGCACATAGTAAAAACAAAATATGCATATACATATACAGTGCAGCACATCACCCAACACTAAACACAGTGTCCACCAAAGGAGTAGATGATAACATATACACTGCTCAGAAAAATAAATGGAACACTAAAAGAACACATCCTAGATCTGAATGAATGAAATATTCTTATTAAATACTTTGTTCTTTACATAGTTGAATGTGCTGACAACAAAATCACACAAAAATTATCAATGGAAATCAAATTTATTAACCCATGGAGGTCTGGATTTGGAGTCACACTCAAAATTAAAGTGGAAAAACACACTACTGGGCTGATCCAACTTTGATGTAATGTCCTTAAAACAAATCAAAATGAGGCTCAGTAGTGTGTGTGGCCTCCACGTGCCTGTATGACCTCCCTACAATGCCTGGGCATGCTCCTGATGAGGTGGCGGATGGTCTCCTGAGGGATCTCCTCCCAGACCTGGACTAAAGCATCCACCAACTCCTGGACAGTCTGTGGTGCAACGTGGCGTTGGTGGATGGAGCGAGACATGATGTCCCAGATGTGCTCAATTGGATTCAGGTCTGGGGAACGGGCGGGCCAGTCCATAGCAGACAATGCCTTCGTCTTGCAGGAACTGCTGACACACTCCAGCCACATGAGGTCTAGCATTGTCTTGCATTAGGAGGAACCCAGGGCCAACCAACCGCACCAGCATATGGTCTCACAAGGGGTCTGAGGATCTCATCTCGGTACCTAATGGCAGTCAGGCTACCTCTGGCGAAGCACATGGAGGGCTGTGCGGCCCCCCAAAGAAATGCCACCTCACACCATTACTGACCCACTGCCAAACCGGTCATGCTGGAGGATGTTGCAGGCAGCAGAACGTTCTCCACGGCGTCTCCAGACTCTGTCACGTCTGTCACATGTGCTCAGTGTGAACCTGCTTTTCATCTGTGAAGAGCACAGGGCGCCAAGTGGCGAATTTGCCAATCTTGGTGTTCTCTGGCAAATGCCAAACGTCCTGCACGGTGTTGGGCTGTAAGCACAACCCCCACCTGTGGACATCGGGCCCTCATACCACCCTCATGGAGTCTGTTTCTGACCTGTTTGAGCAGACACATGCACATTTGTGGCCTGCTGGAGGTCATTTTGCAGGGCTCTGGCAGTGCTCCTCCTGTTCCTCCTTGCACAAAGGCGGAAGGTAGCGGTCCTGCTGCTGGGTTGTTGCCCTCCTACGGCCTCCTCCACGTCTCCTGATGTACTGGCCTGTCTCCTGGTAGCGCCTCCATGCTCTGGACACTACGCTGACAGACACAGCAAACCTTCTTGCCACAGCTCGCATTGATGTGCCATCCTGGAATGAGCTGCACTACCTGAGCCTACTTGTGTGGGTTGTAGACTCCGTTCTCATGCTACCACTAGAGTGAAAACACCGCCAGCATTCAAAAGTGACCAAAACATCAGCCAGAAAGCACAGGAACTGAGAAGTGGTCTGTGGTCACCACCTGCAGAACCACTGCCTTTACTGGGGATGTCTTGCTAATTGCCTATAATTTCCACCTGTTGTCTATTCCATTTGCACAACAGCATGTCAAATTGATTGTCAATCAGTGTTGCTTCCTAAGTGGACAGTTTGATTTCACAGAAGTGTGATTGACTTGGAAGTTACATTGTGTTGTTTAAGTGTTCCCTTTATTTTTTTGAGCAGTGTATATATACACACACACACGAGTCGTCCTCCCTTCACATGTTAGAGGCACCTATTCCCCTCTTATATGATTCAGAAAATGACCCCAAACCTGGTAAAATTTCCCTTTGTTATTATTCAACCTTGCTATCATGAATTCAGAAGAGGCATTATCCATCATCAGCTTGACCCAGTCAGCAAATTTTGGTTGAGTCTGACTCTTCCAGTAACACAGAATAATTCTAGCTGCAGTGATGAAGCCTGGCAGTGCTAAACCAAATTCTACTTGTGATATTCCTGGTGGTGACCTTGACCTGTCTCCCAGTAGGCAGAGTTGGGGGGATTCTGGTAGAGCTTTCCCACCCAATTTTCCTATAACCTCATTCCAGAATGGAAAAAATGAAAGAGCCCTACCATAATGAGTGTAAGAAGGTACCTGTCTGTGCATTACATTTCCAACACAGGTTGTTCTCCATCAAGGCCATTATATGGAGCCTTACTGGCGTATAATAATACCTGTGAATAATTTTAGAATGTGTGAATTTGCCTTGGACGTCCCTGATGGACCACCCTGTGTTAGCTATTATGTTTTCCCACACATCTTCCTCAATGTCGCAATTCCATCCATCCATCCATCCATCTTCAACAACAGCTTGATCCGGGACCGGGTCACACGGAGGCAGCAGTCTGAGCAGAGATGCCCAGACTTCCCTCACCCCAGACACTTGCCTCCAGCTCTTCCGGGGGGACCCTTATAAGGCGTTCCCAGGCCAGCTGAGAGACATAGTCTCTCCAGCGTGTCCTGGGTCTTCCCCGAGGCCTCCTCCCGGTGGGACATGCCTGGAACACCTCCCTAGGGAGGCGTCCAGGGGGCATCCGAAACAGATGCCCAAGCCACCTCAGCTGACTCCTCTCGATGCGAAGGAGCAGCGGCTCTACTCCGAGCTCCTCCCGAAGTGACCTGAGCTTCTCACCCTATCTCTAAGGGAGTGCCCAGCCACCCTGCGGAGGAAACTCATTTTCGGCCGCTTGTATCCGCATGATCTTGTCCTTTCGGTCATTACCCAAAGTTCATGACCATAGGTAAGGAAGGGTGGGAGCGTAGATTGACCGGTGGTAAATTGAGAGAGCTTCGCCTTTCAACTCAGCTCCTTCTTCACCACCTGACGGTCCGGTACACATTTTGACCACATAACTGCGGACGCTGCACCAATCCATACGCCTGTCAATCTCACGCTCCATCTTTCCCTCACTCGTGAACAAGACCCCGAGATACTCCCTGAGACTCCTCCACTTGAACTCCTCCACTTGAGGCAGGACCTCTCCACCTCCACCCACCCGGAGAGGGCACGCCACCCTTTTCCGGTCGAGAACCATGGCCTCGGATTTGGAGGTGCTGATTCTCATCCCAGCCGCTTCACACTCGGCTGCAAACCGCTCCAGTACATGCTGAAGGTCCTGGCCTGATGAAGCCATCAGGACAACATCATCCGCAAAAAGCAGAGATGAAATTCCTGTGGTTCCCAAACCGGACTCCCTCCAGGCCTGGCCCCTATTTGCTCACGCTACGCCTAGAAATCCTGTCCATAAAGATTATGAACAGGACCGGTGACAAAGGGCAGCAACCCTGCCGGAGTCCAATATGCACTGGGAACAGGTCTGACTTACTGCCGGTACAATGCAAACCAAGCTCCTGCTCCGGATCGTCAGTACAGAGACCGAACAGCCCTTAAGCAAAGGCCCCCGGACCCCATACTCATGAAGCACCCCACACAGAATACCACGAGGGACATGGTCGAATGCCTTCTCCAGATCCACAAAGCACATGTGGACTGGTTGGGCAAACTCCCATAAACCCTCAAGCACCCTGTGGAGGGTATAGAGCTGGTCCAGTGTTCCACAACCAGGACGAAAATTTGTCAATTTATCAATGTCGCAATTTAGATCTCTTAAATTATTATTTCCCACACGGGCATCCAAAACCATATTATAGAGAACTCAGGCAGAGTGAGCAGAACTAGGCAGCTCAAAAAAAGAGTCTGATCGTATTTTCCCTTTCACCTGGTTTAATGCCTGAGGTTTTGACACTACTTCTTAATTGGAGGTACCGCCAAAAGTCCCCTTTCTCCCTGCTGACTGCTGTATATTTGTTGTGTAATCACATTGTCATACCTTTTTATTTTCATTTGCAGTTCATCCTTATTTATTCTGTTTATTTATATTTATCTACTAGCTTAAATTTGCTTATTCTGTCTTGTTTATTTTGTACTATTCTACTTTTTTATACTTATTATACTTTTTATACTTATTCTACTTCTTATACTATATCCTTTACTTATTGGGCTTGCACCGGGACCAGGGTAACTAATCTCGTTCCATCCCATGTTTAACATGTGTGTTGAAATGACAATAAAGAATCCTTGAATCCTTGAATATATGTTAAAGTTAAACATGGGTCGTAATGAACTGTAGCTATACTGAGTTCATGGGTTTAGTCCATGTGTGAAGGTAGGTAATGGAAAGGTGCATCAGGTAATGGAAATGAGTCTGTGAGTCCAGGATCTCTGCATCTCTAGATGTCCTCATATGGATATGGAGCCTCTGGGCCACTCGACCTTCTCTCCACAACACAGACACAGATCAGTCCCCACCAGGCCACAGAACCTCAGACAGATGACCTCCCCACCAGGCCAGTGAGGAACCTGCAAGACTGGACAGAACAGATGGACCACAACCAGAATCAGTGAGGAACCTGCACAGACTGGAGAGAACAGGCACTTTACAGGACATAGGAGTAACACTTTAACACTTTAACATTAACATTAACATTAACCACTTGGCAGTAACATGCACTTTACAGACACTTAACCAATTTAACAATTACACATGTAATTCACTTTAACCACTTTAACCATTTTAACCAATTTAACCAATTTAACCACTTCAACCAGTTTATAAGCTGACTCCAGTCCAGTTGCACTACTACCATAATAAGAGTAGAGAAAGCAGTAGAAAGAGTAGAGGAAGCAGAGGAAGAGGGAGAGGTGCCCGGTGCATGCATCATGGGAGCCCCCCGGCAGTCTAAGCCTATAGCAGCATAACTAAGGGCAAGCCTGTGCCCACCCTAACTATAAGCTTTATCAAAAAGGAAGGTTTTAAGTCTATTCTTAAACACTGACACTGTGTCTGCCTCTCGGACCCAGACTGGGAGCTGGTTCCAGAGAACAGGGGCCTGATAGCTGAAGGCTCTGCCCCCTAGACTACTTCTGGAAACCCTGGGAACTACAAGTAAGCCTGCGTTTTGGGAGCGCAGCACTCTAGTTGGATGATAAGGAGTTATCAATTCATTATGTCTGCGATGGTCCTTGAAGCTCACCTTGCGTCCTTTCAATGAAAAGCGTATCTGCCGGGTAGGCCAGAGTGAAGCGCACGTCCATCTCATTTAGCTTCTTCCTGATGTCGGAAAACTTTTGTCTCTTTTCCACCACCTCTTTGGTCATGTCAGGAAAGAATGAAATGTTGTTGCCTTGCCACTTCATCTCTCTTTTCTCCCGGTATCTCTTCCTCGCCGCGTTCAGCACTCGGTCCTGCTCCAGGTAGCTGTGGAAGCGCATGATGATGGGTCTGGGTGGTTGGCCCTCGTTGGGCATCGGTGCACTCGCTGAAGCTCATTGTCAGCCTGGTGTGTCCCCAGTACCTAAGGAAATGATCCGCCTCACATATTCCTGCGGCGCCCCACTCTCCAGTTTCTGCACAGTTGAGACGCCTGTTTCTATTAGCAGCATCTTGCACAGCTCTCTGCAGGTCTTCATGTTGTTTGGCTCAGTCTTTTATTTCTTTAGACAGCCGCGCGTTCTCCACCTCCAAGTCCACGAGTCAGCTTGATCGAGCCTCTCATAGATAGCAGCAACATCGGTCTTCAACTTTGCCTGAGATGATTTAACTGACTGAATGTCAGACTGCAGGCCTTTGAGAATATCGCTGACTTGTGCCATTTCCTGCATGGCCTTTTGGAGAGTTGCTTGAAGCACTGTCATTACGTCAGTTGCGGTGGCTGGCGTGTTAGCTTCCAGTGTCGAGGATGTTGTCTTGTTAGCTGCTGTGCCGCTAGTCATATTAGCATAGCTTACACCTTGTTTAGCGGACCATGATTTAGAGCCCAACGCCATGTCCGTGGTTTGTACAGTACTTATCCGCGGTTTCAATTGGCTTTATTCTTCATGTAGTGTAGATTGTCATCGAATTAGGACAAAGTTGGGTGATTTCTTGGCAGAGTCATTTTCAGGTAGCCATCCTGGTCACACGTGACTCCGTCAGTGGCAGTTATTGAAATTTTTAACTGGGCTGACCCAGAGGTGGCCAGTGTGTTGATAGTGTGCATGCTCAAGTTTATATGCATTAATATTCTACTGTTTGCTACAACAAATGAACAGACAACTGTTGATGGTCAGTCCCCTATTTTGCAGAACATTTATAGTCAAGAAGGATAATTATAACAATTTATTAGTTTTATCAGCTGGATTCCTATAAAAAGTCATTCCTATATAAATGCTGTTTGAGTAATTTTATTATTATAATCATGTAGTCTGTGTGCCTTGTGAAACCCATCTTGCTATGTGAGGCTAGTGTATTGTGCACTCTCTCTCCCCAAAGCTCATGACAATCCACCAAAAAGAAGTCAACAAGATGCAGCACTGAAACTTGGTGTTCAGGTGGCCTCATGTAAATGAGAAACTAAACTGCAATGGAAACAATAAACAAATGCATATAGGTATTCCTCTTCCTGCTTTGGTCTTCCAAACAATATTTGGAAGACCTCTGGTGGTGGTAACTTCTATTGTGATATAATTACTCACTTTTGTCAGGCACAAGTCACAGAAGAGATCTGGGAGAGGCTTGAGATGCACTACGAGCACTTCTTAACATCACTGACATCAATCTTGGAGAGGGGAGGACAATACTTTACCCGATTGCTGTTCATGTAGTTCTCTCTCACTCTTTTGTAATCTCCTTTTGTGACCAGAATTCTAGTTTTGATCAATTTTGGGGTGGCATCTCAGATGGCCAGTCAGACTGTTTCTATCAGGAGTATCTGCCTTTATTGTGTTCCACCACACTGGAGGAGGTGTTTGGCGAACATATCTCACCCCCTTCTTATCACCCATCCATCTCTGTCACTTGCTCTGCCCATCCATCTCTGTCACTTGCTTTTAATCAGTTTGAGCCTGTCTCTTCTATAGGAAATCATTGGTCATATGGCATCCTCAGCTTGTCTCACCAATGTTGTCCAACCCTTTAAATCCATTCAAAGTATTGAATCTACATTTTAACAACAGAGTTTAACACTTTTTTTTTAAGCTACTGCTTCTGCCTTCTATGTTGTCATTAAAATGTACCCTGTGCTTTGTCCTCATTGAGTCCTTCAGGGTTCTATTCTTGGGCCTGTCCTTTTCCCCTTTAAATGTTCCCCTTAGTGTCCCTCCTAAGAAAATTTATGTCTTTCCACTCTAACCCTATGCTTACTATCTCAAGGACACCAAAGTGTGCGTGGCCTTAAACTTTTCAGACTTTTCTGAGAGGAAGACTGAAGTCCTGTTATTCTGACCCAGCAATACCTGTGAGGGCCCTTATCTGGATCTGTGTTTAAAAAAATCTGGGTGTGATAATAGACAGTAATTTGAAACTGGACAAACAGATAACTCTGATTTGATGATATCTAGTATTTTCCAGCTGAAACATTTATAAAACTTCAAGCCCTCTATCATTTCCTGATTTCAAAAGGGTTATCCATTCTTTTATCCTGACCTAAATGGACTGCTGTAATTCCCTTAATGTCGGTGTTAGTTAGGCCTCTGCTTCACATTTGCACTTGGTCCAGAATAATGCAGTTCATCTTTAACAGGTAAACGCAAGGGAGCGCACATTCCCCTGTACTGTCCTCCCTTCACTGGCCCCTGTACATTGTAGTTTTATTTTAAGATTTTATAGTTTGCCTAAAAACCCTTAAATGGGCTGGCTTCAGCCTGTGTCTGTGTAACTTTACAAGAACTTTACATTTCAGCAAGATCACTCAGGTCCACAGACCAAATGCTTCTGGTTGTTGTTGGGTTGGCTCTTACACTGCCCTTTTGGAAAGCTGTCTTTTATACTTGTATTTGTGTTGTGCTGTTTTATGTTTTTTTTTCTATTCTGGATTGTATAGCACTTCGCTGTTGTTTGTATTGTGCTTTATAAACTAAACCAACAATGATGGTATTATAAAGGTACATTAGTGGTAGAGCGGAAGTATTAATATATTTAGTATTATGTGTTGAGATATGATTGTGTCTTTCAGGTTCAGAACATGAGTCAGTCCATCGAAGTTTTGGACCAGCGGACTCAGAGAGATCTGCAATTTGTAGAGAAAATGGAAGTTCAACTGAAGGGTCTGGAAAACAAATTCAAACAGGTGGAAGATGGACACGAGAACAACCTCGCCAGACAGTACAAGGTACAGCCTGTATCATTACGGCATGGCTTAAAGTCTAACGCAAACCCTCCTGTGTATAAATGCGTTGAGTTGTCAGGACAGATCAGTGTGAACGGGTTCAGTAATAGTCATGATTTACAGCCTCTCACCAAACTGATCTGAGCACTGTGTTATTGAAGTATATTATTCAAACACTAGTCCTTAATCTCTAAAATGTAAACATGAATTCATCCAGAATTAACAAACAGAAGAAGATCAGTCCACTTTGTTAAAAAGCTGCCTGGACAATTTTTGATCTGCTGCCTCTCTGTCAGTCCATCAAAGCAAAGATGGAGGAGTTACGTCCTCTGATCCCAGTCCTGGAGGCCTACAAGGCAGATGCTCTACTGGTCCGACAATTTAAGGAGGAGGCGGCCAATGTGACTGAGCTGCTGGGAACACTGCAGGAACAACTCGGAGGTCTGGACTACCAGGAGCTCCACAGCCGGGTGATGAGCCTGGAAGACCGGCTTAGGGCTTGCATGCAGAGGCTGGGTGAGTAAAGAACACAAAGAAATAAATCAAAATAAAAAAAGAAGTACATAGATAAAGATGCAAACAGGGTTGATGGGAAACGAAGGTAAAGAATCAAACTAATAAAAAAAAAACGCACACTGTGTCTGTGTCATGCAAAGATGTTGGGCTAACAACAGTGGAACAAACTAACATGAATCTCAGCTGTGGTTTGTGTAGTTTTCCTGTTATTTGTCCATCCTGTACCTTCATGTACCAACTGTTTGCGTTTCAGCCTGTGGGAAGCTGACAGGAATCTCTGAGCCAATCACCATTAAGACATCTGGATCGAGGTTCGGCTCATGGATGACAGACCCTGTTGCTCCACCTGGAGACAATAGAGTGAGTCTCAGCAACAACACAAGAACACATCACTTTTCTCTCAGTTTGAAGACTACAAAATTGCTCACATACAGTTTGTCACAAACTGGAGATGTGGAGTTTAAAGACGAGGCTGTTTACCCACAGACTCTATAAAAGAAGTGGACATAGCCACTGTGACGTGATCTCTTGGTTTGTGGACTACTTTTCTTTGGCATTTTAGCTGTCCCCATCTTTGTTCTTTGGAACCAGGAGTGAACATATTTAGATGAGAGGGTGGAGCTGGAGAAGAACACTGTGGTGGAAGTGTGTCTGTAATGCGTGTTATGTCATAATAATTGGGATGCTAAATTTGGCTAATGTAAAACTGGTGTTAAACTAAATTTACCATTACCAGAAAAAATAAAACAGCTGACTCCTTAAAGTCCCTTTTACAATTGACTTTCATGAAGGGAAAACACTGTAGGTGTCAAGTTCTACAACAGAAGCACAACACCACCCCAAAACAAGTTCACAGCTATTTTAATGTATCAATATGCATCGCTATGCCACTACCCTGACTGACAGATCACAGTGGCAGGAACCTGTCATTCACAAGATAGCCCCTATAGCATACCCCATACCCATAAATCAAGTAAAAAATATGGATATTTTTTCACAGACATATAATCAGACCTCTTGACATCACCCCCTGCTGGCCATTAGAAAGACTACAGGTTTAAAGCTTCACATTAGACCTACAGGATCCATCCACTTCTTTTATACAAGGTTCAGCTGGGGCTCAATCTGGCAAGAGATAATGATGGGCAGTGAGGAAGGAAAATGCCGTGATGATGTGGAGCCACAGTCTGTGTTTACCTGACAGGGCTCTGAGGAAAGATATTGCTTTGGTACTACATTGAGAAATGTTGGACCCAGTGTCAGGTGTTTTCCTTCTACACAGGCCTACACTTGAAAAGGCTCCTCACTCCTCATTAAACGCTGGATTTCACTCGCATTAAAAGATTCTTAAAATGGTCTCTCATTATTTTATTGGATCACAGCATGCAGGTGAAAAACCTTGGAAACATACAGAAACAATACACCAGGTAAGTATTTACAAGGTAAAACCCTTCAAATAACAGTGAAACAACCAAAATCAAATTCCACCATTAAAAGAGCCAACATGGTAAGTAAATCTAAAATTAGCATTTTTATATTCAGGGTTTTAAGGTAAATATTGGCATTAGGATTTGAAGGTGAATAAGTCCAGTTCTTTTCTCTAAATTTATACATTTTAACACCACAATATTCTATTTTTCAAAACTCAAAACTTGATAACACAAGACCAAAAAATTTGCTCTCTTACTGGCAGTCTCTTCAGTAATTTGGTGAGTATTTCCGTGTAGTTTTAATAAATCAGAACAGTTTCTTCCCTTGGCATCCACTCAGCTCTCAGTGCATACCAAAGTAAGAGTGAGGCACCATTTTAGTCAGTGGGAGTGCACTGCACTGATTGAAATGAAATGAGGTTCACCTGGTGCTCAGCCCAGCATTCTGAGAGGCGTGGCCATGGGCAGTCTGCCACAACACCCAGTGTTTTGAGACTAAAAGTCAGGATATCTCCACCTCTGCTGCTCACATTCACACCTTTCTGTTTTTAATATGTCTGTCTGTTAAAGTGATAATAAATAATCAAGAATTATAAATCTGACCACAATTAAAGCTGTATGATTGTTATTTAAGAGGACTGAAACAGGATTGACACAACAGTGGTTTTCAGACTCATTGGGAACAGGGAGAAAAAGTACAATAAGACATGTGAATACTGTACTGCTCTCCAATGTGTCTTATATGTTTATATGAGAAGTTATCACAGCTGTTATCAGTTTTACTTTACTTATAACTTACTTTATTTGAGACTTAAGTACTACATTGTTCAATATCATGAAATAATAATCAAATTGCAATGTTTATAAAATAGGAGTGATAAAAATTTGTCTGTTATAGAGCACAATCATGTTTCATACTGACACTGAAAAGAATAAAAATCTTTATTATTTGTAGTTTACATTCACATTATTTTGTTTTTTTCCTGTGCAGGTGTGGTACATGGATGGTTACCATAACAACCGTTTTGTTAGGGAGTATCAATCGATGTATGACTTCATGACAACAGATAACTTCACCTCTCATCGCCTGCCTCACCCTTGGTCAGGTACCGGCCAGGTGGTTTATAATGGATCCATATACTTCAACAAGTTTCAAAGTCACACCATCATCAAGTTCGACTTCAGCACGTCACTCATCAGCCGCTCTCGACAGCTTGACTTCGCCGGCTACAATAACATGTACCATTACTCCTGGGGGGGGCACTCAGACATCGACCTCATGGTAGATGAGGGGGGTCTCTGGGCCGTCTATGCCACTAATCAGAATGCTGGAAACATCGTACTCAGTCAGTTGAACCCAAACACTCTGCAGATCATCCACAGCTGGACCACCAACCACCCAAAACGCAGTGCCGGTGAGGCCTTCATGATCTGTGGAACCCTTTATGTTACTAATGGATACTCTGGAGGAACCAAGGTGTACTATGCCTACTCCACCAACTCCTCCACCTATGAGTACATCGACATTCCTCTGACCAACAAATATAGCCACCTCTCGATGCTCGACTACAACCCCCGAGACAGAGCGCTGTACGCCTGGAACAACGGCCACCAAGTCCTTTATAATGTCACACTCTATCACATCATTCAGTAATAATAAAGGTACAAATCCTTTGTAATATTACACTCTACCACCTCTTACAGTAAGATTAAAGGTACACTCTACATCAAACAGGAAGGTTAGAAAATAAAGTAATCTTTTAGGTCAATCCTTATGTACTGACTTTTACAGTCTCAGAGGAGCAGGTGATTCATCTCTTTTTCTCCATGGAAGAGAGAGGCATTTTATCCAAGCTGAGCACAAAGACTAGAAGCAGAGGGAAACTGCTATCTTAACCCCATTAATCAAAATTATTCTCCAAGACTGACATGTAAAAACGTTGTCATCTCCTCTGGCATTCATTCTGTAGATGAATGCTTCGTTTAAAGCTTCCGTCTGTGTGGCTGAGAAGAGAGTGGACCCAGCTCACAAATTTGAACAAATACAACTTCCTGGTCCCTCTCTCTCTCCACTGAGCTCCCGCTGGCCTCCAAAGCTCCTCACAGCAGTCACTCCATCTAATTCTCTTTTTGACTCTCTTTTCTTCCCTTTGTCAATAACAGGTTACACAACCAACACAAAGGAGGGATGGACAGTCTTCTCATTGATTCTTTGGTGGTTTTTCATCCAGTACTGCGTCCACTCACTGAGAATTAATGGAGTGAGAGCAGAAGCAGTGATTGACACTCTGCTAGATACTCCTGGCTCTAATTGGTTGTTTGGATTGCAGTGTGAGACAAGGAGCCAGAGGAATCTGATTTCTTTCATGGATAATCTGTCTCATGAACTAGTATAAGGACAAAGTTAGTTTTAGAAGTATGACTTATTTACAAAGTTATTAAACAAAGGTTACCTTCTACAACTTAAATATAATATAATATGTAAACACGTAACAATATAGGAATCAGACTGATTAAAGAATATTTGGCAAGTAAATTTTTTTTCTCCTCAGGTGGAGGTAAGTTAGTAGTTTCTGCCTGATTCTAGTCTTTGTGCTAAGCTAGGCTAACTGGTCAGCTGTACTGGAGCTTTTCCCAACATGCTGGCTGTTAACTTACATCATTAAATAAATATATAAAGTTACCTTTTGACCACGTTTTACGTATTTTACAGAAATGCACTTGAGATGTAAACAATAGTGGTACAATCACAAAGAAATTAAAATTTGTCTTTCACAATAAGAGACACTTAAATGTTTTAATTATTTGATGGTGGACACTGAAGAATGGTATTTTCCTTTTCTTTCTTGATAATGAAATCAGACGTACTGTTCTTACTCTGAAGAAATAAAATAATAATAATAATAATAATAATAATAATAATAATAATAATAATAATAATAATAATAATAATGTCTTTTCTTACTGTTTTGTATTGTACAGCGATACAAAATATTTACTACACTTTATATGTAATAGTTTCCTCATTTTGAAAGTATTTGTTGTAGGGTTAGCATGCATCCTCAACATCTTTCTCTCCATCTTTTAATGATAAAACTACACACATTAAGCAATCTGGGGGATGTAATCCCCCTGCAGCCTGTTTGAAACAGCTGGTTGCTGTCAGAGTGACAATAATTGTTTCTGAGCACTGAAGTCTCTGCAGCTCCCCAAGCTAAGGCTACAACAGAAACACTTAAATGTAATTCATCTTTAGAGTCAGCTGTGCACAGTGGTGTGCTTGATGAGGACTTTGTTTGGTGTTGTAAAAGTTCATTACCAAATACATGTAAAAGTAATTTTTTTTTTCCACCAAACTGTCCACTGGAAGATTGTTGTTAATCTACTGGCAGAATGATGTTGAGGATTCAGGACTATATCTGTTGTGCGAAACACATTAATTCATTATTAATTTAGTCCGAAACATCAAATGGATGAAGATAAAGATGTAAGAAATATGATCAGACTCTTCAGATCCATGTTAACAAGACATTCAGCATAGAGAAAATCTGTCACATTCAGAGGACTTGA